>OY293415.1:48054628-48630628 GCA_958502065.1 Chrysolina americana | reverse complement strand
ATGTACCGGATCTCGGTACATAGGTAGCCTCCAATCTCCTGGACGACCAGGTGTATATCCTAACAATAACTCCGCTGGAGTCTCCCCTGTTGCTCTATTCTTACGGTTCCGTAAGCAATAGAGACTTGCAGCCAGACCTTCTTCCCAAAACCTTTCCGAAGTGGTTTCCAGCATCCTTGCTCTTAGGCACTTCTTCAGTTCCTGGACCCTTCGCTCGACAGGGTTCGCCTGTTGATGAAAAACAGGTGAAAATTTGACCTCGATGTTCTTCGCATCGTAGTATTTTAGCAGATGATTGCTCTGAAACTGCGGGCCGTTGTCAGAAATGACGACTTCTGGACAACCCCAACGAGATAAGATTTCTTCGTCTAGAAAACGAGAAATTACATCCGACGTGCATGTCTTAGTGGCCTTGGCTTCAACCCACTTTGAAAACATATCGACGGCAATTACCACGAACCTGTTTCCCCTCCTTGAGGCTGCATAGGGCCCCAGGACGTCAGCAGCCAGCATCTGTACGGTCGCTTCGGCACACTAGGCCGTTGCGGTGCCGCTTCCTGATGCCGTACGGCTTTAACGCACTGGCAGACTAGGCAACCTCTCACGTAGGCCCGGACGTAGTCCTCCATGGCCGGCCACCAATAGTGCCGTTTCAAGGCACGTAAGGTTTCCTCTTGACCAGGATGACCAGCGGTCGGGTGTTCATGGTAATAAGCCGACACGTCCTCACGGAGCGCCTCGGGCACATACAATAGCCGTTTACCAGCAGAAGAAACATATACAACCCCTTGAACATCTGAAAACTTGTTGATAAAACGAAGATCGTCCCTGGACCTAGGACCTAACTCCTGTATCGTTCTGATACGCGCCCTTAACCTTTGCGTCTCCCTATCTATGGCCTGCCGCCGCACGACCACTTCAGCCGGCGTCTCTACGACGCTCACCACACCTTGGTGTTCAGACAGTTGCACCTTCATAGGTGGCAACCCCATACGCTCTACATCAGCATCCAAGTCTTCACTGTGAGACCCCGAGGGATTACGGGACAAGAAATCAGCTAGCTGATTGTCTCGACCTGCGACGTGCTCCACAGTGAAGGAATACTCCTGTAGAAGTAAGGCCCAACGAGTTAACTTCGCTTTTGCGTCCTTGAACTTGGATAACCAAGTCAACGCTTTGCTGTCCGTTCGAAGAGTGAATGGACGGTCTTCGAGATAATGACGGTATCGCTTGATACCCCAAACAATGGCTAAACATTCGGTCTCGTTCACATGATAGTTCAGTTCCGCGCCCTTGAGCTTGGCACTAGCATGTGAAACGATCCTTCTGTCGCCGTGACAATCAACTTGATAAAGGACTGCAGCGATGCCTACCCCAGATGCATCGGTCTGCAGGAAAAACGGGAGAGTCATGTCCGGCCTGGCCAAGACCATAGGACGGCCCACGACTTCCTTGATCCTCTCAAACGCCTCCAATGCTTGAGAGTTCCACTTAAGGTCTCGACCTTTCTTCGACTTGAGCATGTCACTTATCGGATCCTCCAACTCCGCTAAGTTCGGGATGAACTCCCGTAGCCAACCAACGGTGCCCAAGAATCCTCGGACCTGAGAGACATTCTTGGGTAGCGGGAATTGTTGAACCGCTAACACATGACCTGGCATTGGTTCGTTTGACGTTTCCGTCACCACATGCCCCAAGTACTCCAGCCTACGCTGAGCGAAGTTGCACTTCTTTAAACTGCACCACAGGCCATGTGCTCTGAACCTCTCCAGCACAAGGCGGAGATGGTAGAGGTTCTCCTTTTCATCTTCGCTGTAAACGATTATGTCGTCTAGATATACTTTGACGAATTTATCGACATAACCAACCAACACTTCCGTCATAAGAATTTGGAAACTTCCAGGTGCATTCGTTAGACCAAACGGCATTGAGTTAAACTCATAACAAGCTCCATCAGGCGTAGCAAAAGCTGTATACTTTTTACTAGCCTCATCCATGGGTATCTGCCAAAACCCAGACTTCAGATCCAAAGAAGTGAACACTCTCGCTGTTCCGAGCTCTTTGATAGTCTCGTGAATACCTGGCAATACCGACGACTCGGGTATTGTCAGACTATTCAACTTCCTGTAGTCTACACAAAACCGAGCCGTACCGTCCTTCTTCGTGACGATAACGACCGGACTAATAAAGGCAGAATGGGACCTACTTATGACACCTGCAGCGAGCATCTTATCCACCTCCTCTTGGATAAGAGCCCTCTTCTGATCGGAAACTTTGTACGGACGGAGCTTGAAGGGTAGCTCCTCCTTCAATCGGATTTTGTGGCAAGCAGCCCTCGTCACTGGTTGCCTTGGAGATTCGTAAAAGACGTCTCCAAACTCTCGGATAAGACTCCGAAATTCCTTTCTCGAGAACGCCGGTAGCTGTTCGTCCGCTACCTGTGGTTCAGGGAACTTTTCTGGTGGAAGATAGACCTCCTCCGCCCAGAAAATAGTTTGCCTAGGCCCCTTTCCAACGTACATGGTGCGACGTGCAAAGTCGATCATAGCCTCGTTTGATGCCAGCCAGGGACACCCGAGCAGAAGATCCTCGACAAGATCATCCACCACTTGCACGACAACTTCGTGAACAACACCATCTATTAACAGTTCGACTATTGTCTCCCCTAGACTGGTGATGCCACGACCGGCGCATGCAAGCTGCAACGGTGTCACTTGCTTCCTATCCACCCTCCAGGTGACAGGCAACAAACTATGTTTCAGGAGATTTAGCGAACTTCCGCTGTCCACCAAAACCCTAACTCGACGACCCATCAGTTCAGCCTCGATTCGCGGCAACTGATGCAATCGTCCCTCAACATTGTTGTTCGCTAAGCTAGTATCACAGCGACGGTATAGACACAATGGATCCAGCAGATCCACCTCCGACTTCTTCCTAAGCGGGTCGGTCTCAATGAAACTCAGAAGTTCCGACTTGCGATTGACATCAAGTACTGCAGCACCAACTGCAGCCAACGATGGGACTTGGCGATTGCATCCCTCAGGAACCTCGCCTCCGCCCCGACTAAGACGTGTAACTCTCTCAGATGACATGCCTACCACGCCTCTGGTATCTACCAACGGGGAATGGCGATTCGCACCTGCGATCCCATCTGCTCTGCCCCTCGATACCGTCCTTGAGATTTGGCATGCATCGACCTCGAAACCTGCGTCCTGTGTGGGAGTGAGTGACAGACCACCACCCTCGGTGTCTTCACTACCCCGAAGTGGAACCGAAAAGAGTACGTCACTCTCGACGACTTTTTCGTTCCGAGACCTTGATTCGCAATCTTCCCTTGGATACACCTTTTCATCACGACTTGTGCCTATACCGGACCTGTGCCCAGTTTGCAGTGCCCTAGCACTCTCTTTGACAACAGGCCCCTCCTGGTTCTTCTGTATATCGATCACTAACTCCGAAACCTTGTGTTGTGGCGGATGGAACGACCCACCAACAACGACCTGGGGTACCTCGATGATCTCACAACTCCATGAACCTGAAGATGGTTCATAACCCTTTCCATTCGTTCCAAAACTAGAACTTGACATGTTTGAAATGACTTTCAACCCTCTACGTTTAACGTCTGCCGACGAGTGAACTTTTTTCCGCCTACCACCAGTGGCGCGATCCACATGCTCATCTACCACACTGAAACCAACGGATTCACAATCTGACCGGTCTGCCCAATGTAGTTTGCCTGATGACGGTGGCGTTTCGGCTGAAACGACTCCAGCTTCAACATCCTGGAACTCCTTCTCCTCCTCCTTGTTGGGAATACATGCCGCATAATTTCTATGACAGTCCAACACTGTCACAGAACCGCAAAACGGTGTTGAAGGAGTACCTACTCCGATGGAGCCCCCTGATGGCTCCTGTTGGAGTTTTTTGAAACTTCTTTGCAAACTGCAATTTTGTCTGCGTGCTTAGCTGACGTCTTACGACGCGAGATTTTACTCGCCTGTACGGTATTGACCGTATGTGCCTTACTGGCCTGATCTGACGGTTTTGTTCCCGCACTCTGACGTTTGGGACCGTTCTTGCTATCATTTTGCTGAGGGCAATCTTTGTTCCAGTGAGCTCCCCCGCAAGTGAAACATCCGCTCAAAGGAGCGTCGTTTCCTCCAGAACGCTTCGATCGATCATAATTCTGGAATTTAGTGCCATTGTTATTAAAGTTACTGGACCTAACATGGTTCGAACCCCTGTTGTCCTGTAGCTGTCCCTGAGGACGTTTGGGTGGCACATCTTCGGCCTGATGAGGACGGTTGGTGTTCGAAACAAGTTTCGGCCCTGACTGTACACTTTGGCTGGTGCTACGAAGTAGCGTCTCGACAGCAACAGCTTTTTGTGTCAGCTCTTCAATAGTTGCAAATCTATGCAGTTGCAAATGGACTTTAATGTCCGGTCTGATCCGGTTCAATATTAATCGCACAACCCTTCCTTCGTCCATCTCTGGGTAGAGCCTTTGTGAAAGACTCCACTTGCTCAGGATGAAGGAAGTTATTGACTCTCCCTTCGGCTGGTCAGTGCCAAAGAACTCCGCTTCTAAGCTCGAGACCAACAGATCGTTATCGAACCGTTCCTGGAGCCGGTTTGTGAAAAACTGCCAGTTTAGGCGTGAGTTACGATATGGAGCATACCACTGCTGGGCTGCTCCCTTGAGCCACTGAGCTGCAACGCTCACCCAGACGGTTGGATCAAAGCCCCCCCAGATAATCCTCAGAGGATTGGATAAATTGTATTGGATCTTCGTGAGGAAGCCCACTGAAACTGGGATGTGGTTTGTTGTTAATTAAACCTCCATCAACACCGTTTAGGGTTCCCCGACGTCTATCCTCCAGCAAGTCTGCGAGTCGCACGAGCACGTCGTCGACCCCCGTCACTGGTCTTCTGGGATTCTCCTGAATCCGGACTGTGGGCACTGGCCTCCTCGATGGGTAATATCCACTCCTGTGGACATCACCGGGGTTGGAAGCGCCGTTTTGAACGTACCGAGGGACATCCTCAGATTCCCTATAGTGACGATTCCCGGTTGGCAACCGGGTAAACGTGCCATATGGGCGCCAAAGGGTTTCCGGTTCACCCATAACCATATCATTTATTGGGAGTCTCTCAGGAGAGAGATCCCGAACTCTAAATCTGTTCGTCGGAGGAAGGTTACATTCGCAGATTCCTGAAGATGGTCTATCTTCAGCAGCCCCACGTTGGGCGCCATGTCTCGTTCCACGGTGTGGGTGGACGGCCTTAGCAAAGTTTCGGATTTCTCCGAAACCATCCTCAGCCACCCACCGCTCTGCTCCATGTCGCCTGGAGGGCAAGGATGTCGTCACCCAGGGATTTCGGGTGGCAACTTCCGTGTCCCTGCCGACACCCGTTACGAAATCTGCCTTACTAGCTCTATTTGCATATACTGGCTGTGCATTTGTGTTCCCTTGGGAGGTACGCTGAACCCGCCCCTGGAGAGATATGGGAATGCTAGCATCCCCAACTCCCTCCGAGAGCCTTCCACCACCCCCTAGTTCATCCACTAGGGCCTCAGCATCACCCGGTTCCCTTAGGGTATGCACATCTGCTTCTCGTGGCCTCAGCTGTTGTGCGTGGGGCACACCCAATGACCTCGGAGCGCTTCGGCGCATTCCGAGGGGGCGTACCTCGCGAGCTTCGCCAGCATGGACTCCTCTGTAACCCTCCGACCTGCGAACAGATACATTTCTGGTTAAATGAAAACGTTCAAAACGAGCTTCCAGAGGTGGAGTTGTGACAACTCCCGCGGTATCAACTTCTAATTCTAACTGAGCCGACGGGGAAGGCTGCCTCCCTCCGTCTAAGCTCGACTCTAAAGTACCTTGGTCCAGCACACTTCTCGGAGACAAGGTAGTTGACATCGTCAACTCACGGTTTTCCCCGGTAGTACGTACCTGGGGGACGTCTCCGTCGAGGCGTCGCGACGCTTCGGGGAATAGACGCCTGGCGTCTAAGTCACCCGACGGCGGAGGTGTCCGAGAAAGCCCAACGCCGGCGAACACGGCTTGGGTATTCTCCTCCGCGAGCATATGAGATCTCAATCTCATATTTGTCATTGCTCTAAAGGACAAACAATTACGGCTGTAATGTATTGTCGGGCTACTTGCGTGTGCAAGTGTGTGGCAAAGGAGAAGTGCACTAAAATCGACCTCGCGTCGACCCAACTCAAGTGTGACGATGAGAAGGGTCACCCTATAGCTAACTAACCTAACACCTAACAAGACCTCGCCGGGAAATGGACGAGGGAGGAAGGATTCACGGTTAGAAAAACTATCTAAATAAAATTTCCTAACTTCAAAATTTGTGTGAAGCACCAAAAAGGAAAATTAAACTTGAAAAATTTTTACTTCAAAAATCACAACTGGATGTGACAAAAACCAAGACAGAGATTTGGGTAAAAGGATCACGGAGCCTAACCAGACTGTCTCAGGTGGAAAAGCCGAGAACAGCCGCAGGAAATAGGTATGGAAAGGACGCGAAACCCCTAGGTACCACAGGAAATGTGGCTCGCCAACGACAAAGTCGCAGCTAATGATGTCTTGACAGGCCGAGGAATTTAAGCTCGAACGATATAATCTTCGTGGAACTCTACGATCGAGCCGATTGTATCAGGTGAGATCTCGTTTTGGTGCCTGACCCCTTTTCATACGATGGGGATTTTTCGTCAACGTCGCGTACAGGTATTAAGTCGGGAAATAACTTTGATGAAGTTAAATCCCTAAGTGTCCGTTGCAAAAGATCACTTTACACTGATTATTGCTCGAGAGTTAAACTACCTATCAACGTACTTTCGTAGCGCGAATAAAACACCTGTAAACCGTACAAGTGAGTCTAACCCCTTTTAAGATAGAAACAAAACGTTATGAATCTACTGTGAACTGAAAATTATTATTACCGAGAACCTGACTCTAACTGCTAGCCAAAACGATGAATTGCAGAGACAAAAGGCAAAGCCAAACAAACGTAAGTTATTTAACGGAAACACGAAGTTGATTATTACACTGCAATTCGACAAGAAAGAGTGGCTGTCTGCTGCTTCGCTGCTTGCACATTTATGCAATCCTGACTGCTGAATCCGCGACACCCATTGGCCTAGAGGGCCAAAGTGGGCGTCGCCCTTGGCTGAACAAAATGTCTCGTAAAAAGGTGTGGATGGACGGCTTCCGCAAAGTTTCGGATTCCTCCGAACCCATCTTCAGCCACCCACCGCTCTGCTCCTAGTTGCCTGGAGGGCAAGGACGTCGTCACCCAGGGATTTCGGGTGGCAACTTCCGTGTCCCAGCCGACACCTGATTCAAGATCTGCCTTTCTAGCTCTTACTGCTTGTTCAGGCCGTGCATTTGGTATCCCTTGGGAGGTACGCTGAACCCGCCCCTGGAGAGATATGGGAATGCGAGCATTCCCAACTCCCTCCGAGAGCCTTCCACCACCCCCTAGTTCTTCCACTAGGGCCTCAGCATCACCCGGTTCCCTTAGGGTATGCACATCTACTTCTGGCCTTGGCTGTTGTGCGTGAGGCACACCCAATGACCTCGGAGCGCTTCGGCGCATTCCGAGGGGGCGTACCTCACGAGCTTCGCCAGCATGGACTCCTTCGTAGCCCTCCGACCTACAAACAGAAACATTTCTCGTTAAACGGAATTGCTCGAAACGGGCTTCCAAAGGTGGAGTTGTGACAACTCCCGCGGAATCGATTACTAACCCTACCTGAGCCGACGGGGAAGGCTGCCTCCCTCCGTCCAAGCTCGACTCTAAAGTACCTTGGTCCAGCACACTTCTCGGGGACAAGGTAGTTGACATCGTCAACTCACGATTTTCCCCGGTAGTACGTACCTGGGGGACGTCTCCGTCGAGGCGTCGCGACGCTTCGGGGAATAGACGCCTGGCGTCTAAGTCACCCGACAGCGGAGGTGTCCGAGAAAGCCCAGCGCCGGCGAACACAGCTTGGGTATTCTCCTCCGCGAGCATATGAGATCTCAATCTCATATTCGTCATTGCTCTAAAGGACAACAATTACGGCTGTAATGTATTGTCGGGCTACTTGCGTGTGCAAGTGTGTGGCAAAGGAGAAGTGCACTAAAATCGACCTCGCGTCGACCCAACTCAAGTGTGACGATGAGAAGGGTCACCCTATAGCTAACTAACCTAACACCTAACAAGACCTCGCCGGGAAATGGACGAGGGAGGAAGGATTCACGGTTTAGAAAAACTTTCTAAATAAAATTTCCTAACTTCAAAAATTGTGTGAAGCACCAAAAAGGAAAATTAAACTTGAAAAATTTTACTTTAAAAATTACAACTGGATGTGACAAAAACCAAGACAGAAATTTGGGTAAAAGGATCACGGAGCCTAACCAGACTGTCTCAGGTGGAAAAGCCGAGAACAGCCGCAGGAAATAGGTATGGGAAGGACGCGAAACCCCTAGGTACCACAGGAAATGTGGCTCGCCAACGACAAAGTCGCAGCTAATGATGTCTTGACAGGCCGAGGAATTTAAGCTCGAACGATACAATCTTCGTGGAACTCTACGATCGAGCCGATTGTATCAGGTGAGATCTCGTTTTGGTGCCTGACCCCTTTTCATACGATGGGGATTTTTCGTCAACGTCGCGTACAGGTATTAAGTCGGGAAATAACTTTGATGAAGTTAAATCCCTAAGTGTCCGTTGCAAAAGATCACTTTACACTGATTATTGCTCGAGAGTTAAACTACCTATCAACGTACTTTCGTAGCGCGAATAAAACACCTGTAAACCGTACAAGTGAGTCTAACCCCCTTTAAGATAGAAACAAATCGTTATGAATCTACTGTGAACTGAATTATTATTACCGAGAACCTGACTCTAACTGCTAGCCAAAACGATGAATTGCAGAGACAAAAGGCAAAGCCAAACAAACGTAAGTTATTTAACGGAAACACGAAATTGATTATTACACTGCAATTCGACAAGAAAGAGTGGCTATCTGCTGCTTCGCTGCTTGCATATTTATGCAATCCTGACTGCTGAATCCGCGACACCCATTGGCCTAGAGGGCCAAAATGGGCGTCGCCCTTGGCTGAACAAAACCCTAGCTCGCGAAAACGCGCGGGATTTGGGCAAATGACCGTTAAAGTCCCGTTACCTGCGTTTTCTAGGGAGTATTTGACGAAAGTCACTAAATACTCCCCAGATCTAGGGAGATATTGAAAGTCAGAATTTCAGATATCTCGATTCCTAGGGCGGTCCGATATTCGGAGAGCCCCGAGAAAAACCATAAACCAACGTGATTCTTGAACGCCGAAGAAATACACGTATTCCTTCGCCGAGGAATCTATACCCGTTTTCCGATTTGGCCAACCTGATGAGAAATCGAATTGAAATAAAATAATTTGTGAAAACAAATGGAGCCACGGAATCTTTCCACCCAACAAGAGACTAGCGTGTCGAAACCTTGCTCTAAGTGTTCTGTATACCGGGTGCTCGACTGTTTGGGGCCACAAATTAATAAAATTGAAAGCTAGTCAGGAATTTCCGGTAAATCGGTAAAACTACGTACAGTGGAGTTCCACTGGGTGGAGATTGGGACTTTACATCATACAGGGTGAGACTAGACTAGTGACCTGAATATAATGCAAAAATCTAATATTATTCGACTGGCTTCTAGGTGAAGATTGAGAGTTATTAAGTGTAAAAATGGCTCACTAAAGGTGACCATACACAAAAAAAATCATCGTAGGAGCGCGGCGAGCCTGCCCTGCGACACCCCCCTACTAAAGAGTTTAACTTGGTCGAAGTTATTTCCAAACGAAACAACCGACAAAGGCTAAATTTACGTTAACTCCCTAATAGTCACCTTCCGCACTCTGATGAACCAAGGCTGGAACCACCAAAGTTACTGGAGCGTCATCCTCCATGTCGGAATCGTTCTCAGTACAGTCTTTACTAACTCTAGGAGCTTCGCTGTAGCTCTGGGCTGGTACGGGATCTTCGTCAGACCCAGTCACCGAAACATACTGACGGGCGGAGTCTGTCGGTGGCCGCTGCATCGGAGCTCTGTCGGAGTCCAGCGCCACAGCTCGGCATCTCCTTCGCCGTCCTGTACTCTTACTAGGAATCTCAGTCCTTACTGAGCCTTCCTGTCTCACATTCTCTCCCGGGTCGACCATCAATGATAATGGAGACCCCCCTACTGGAAGTGCTAACTCTCGGATAGCAGCTTCCACTTCCGAATCTGAATCGTACGCTGGACCTTGGTCGGGAACGACCGCTTGACGGGTAAGAGCGTCTACTTCAGTAGTAGCACGCCCCCCTACTGACGAGTTTGCGACGGGGAGTTCAGAATCTCTGATCTCCAAAAGGCCAGAGTTCACCACCGGCAACGGACTCCTACGGGATACTCCTCTCTTCCCCACGCAGTCTGAGTCGCGTTTCCGTCCTTGTGGATTCCTCCTCAACCTTTTCACTGTCCGCCGGACCGCTTTGTCCTTTGGATCGAAACTGACCGTTACTTCCCGTGGATTCGTTGAGTTGGGTGCGTCAGCTCGTACCCGGATTAACGAAGGTGGCTTCGGACCGCCCCCAGTCGTCGGCCTAGGTGTGACTTCCCCTGTCACTTCTTGGTCAGCGTCGTTGGACTCTGGCTGATCCGGACCTGGGCCACCATCGTCGTGGTGGACGCCAGCCGGCAAAGTCCTGCTTACCCAAGAACGGATATCGTCTACGTGCACCAGCCTCTCGGTGCCGTTCCTATCTACGAGGTAACTGTCTCGCCCCATCACCCTCGTGATCGGATGCGGTCCTGACAGTGTACCTCCGAAATTTCCTTTGACGAAATTCCTAACTAAAACGCGGTCGCCGACCCCGTAGGTCCGTGGCGACGGTAGATCTTTATCAGGGAATAAAATCCTCTGATAAACTGCCTGACGTCTGGCTGCTTTTGCAAGACGTTCTTGCCGATCTTCGGGGCTATTATGTACCGGATCTCGGTACATAGGTAGCCTCCAATCTCCTGGACGACCAGGTGTATATCCTAACAATAACTCCGCTGGAGTCTCCCCTGTTGCTCTATTCTTACGGTTCCGTAAGCAATTGAGACTTGCAGCCAGACCTTCTTCCCAAAGCCCTTCCGAAGTGGTTTCCAGCATCCTTGCTCTTAGGCACTTCTTCAGTTCCTGGACCCTTCGCTCGACAGGGTTCGCCTGTTGATGATAAACAGGTGAAAATTTGACCTCAATGTTCTTCGCATCGTAGTATTTTAGCAGATGATTGCTCTGAAACTGCGGGCCGTTGTCAGAAATGACGACTTCTGGACAACCCCAACGAGATAAGATTTCTTCGTCTAGAAAACGAGAAATTACTTTCGACGTGCATGTCTTAGTGGCCTTGGCTTCAACCCACTTTGAAAACATATCGACGGCAATTACCACGAACCTGTTTCCCCTCCTTGAGGCTGCATAGGGCCCCAGGACGTCAACAGACAGCATCTGCCACGGTCGCTTCGGCACACTAGGCCGTTGCGGTGCCGCTTCCTGATGCCGCACGGCTTTAACGCACTGGCAGACTAGGCAACCTCTCACGTAGGCCCGGACGTAGTCCTCCATGGCCGGCCACCAATAGTGCCGTTACAAGGCACGTAAGGTTTCCTCTTGACCAGGATGACCAGCGGTCGGGTGTTCATGGTAATAAGCCGACACGTCCTCACGGAGCGCCTCGGGCACATACAATAGCCGTTTACCAGCAGAAGAAACATATACAACCCCTTGGACATCTGAAAACTTGTTGATAAAACGAAGATCGTCCCTGGACGTAGGACCTAACTCCTGTATCGTTCTGATACGCGCCCTCAACCTTTGCGTCTCCCTATCTATGGCCTGCCGCCGCACGACCACTTCAGCCGGCGTCTCTACGACGCTCACCACACCTTGGTGTTCAGACAATTGCACCTTCATAGGTGGCAACCCCATACGCTCTACATCAGCATCCAAGTCTTCACTGTGAGACCCCGAGGGATTACGGGACAAGAAATCAGCTAGCTGATTGTCTCGACCTGCGACGTGCTCCACAGTGAAGGAATACTCCTGTAGAAGTAAGGCCCAACGAGTTAACTTCGCTTTTGCGTCCTTGAACTTGGATAACCAAGTCAACGCTTTGCTGTCCGTTCGAAGAGTGAATGGACGGTCTTCGAGATAATGACGGTATCGCTTGATACCCCAAACAATGGCTAAACATTCAGTCTCGTTCACATGATAGTTTAGTTCCGCGCCCTTGAGCTTGGCACTAGCATGTGAAACGATCCTTCTGTCGCCGTGACAATCAACTTGATAAAGGACTGCAGCGATGCCTACCCCAGATGCATCGGTCTGCAGGAAAAACGGGAGAGTCATGTCCGGCCTGGCCAAGACCATAGGACGGCCCACGACTTCCTTGATCCTCTCAAACGCCTCCAATGCTTGAGAGTTCCACTTAAGGTCTCGACCTTTCTTCGATTTGAGCATATCACTTATCGGAGCCTCCAACTCCGCTAAGTTCGGGATGAACTCCCGTAGCCAACCAACGGTGCCCAAGAATCCTCGGACCTGAGAGACATTCTTGGGTAGCGGGAATTGTTGAACCGCTAACACATGACCTGGCATTGGTTCGTTTGACGTTTCCGTCACCACATGCCCCAAGTACTCCAGCCTACGCTGAGCGAAGTTGCACTTCTTTAAACTGCACCACAGGCCATGTGCTCTGAACCTCTCCAGCACAAGGCGGAGATGGTAGAGGTTCTCCTTTTCATCTTCGCTGTAAACGATTATGTCGTCTAGATATACTTTGACGAATTTATCGACATAACCAACCAACACTTCCGTCATAAGGATTTGGAAACTTCCAGGTGCATTCGTTAGACCAAACGGCATTGAGTTAAACTCATAACAAGCTCCATCAGGCGTAGCAAAAGCTGTATACTTTTTACTAGCCTCATCCATGGGTATCTGCCAAAACCCAGACTTCAGATCCAAAGAAGTGAACACTCTCGCTGTTCCGAGCTCTTTGATAGTCTCGTGAATACCTGGCAATACCGACGACTCGGGTATTGTCAGACTATTCAACTTCCTGTAGTCGACACAAAACCGAGCCGTACCGTCCTTCTTCGTGACGATAACGACCGGACTAATAAAGGCAGAATGGGACCTACTTATGACACCTGCAGCGAGCATCTTATCCACCTCCTCTTGGATAAGAGCCCTCTTCTGATCGGAAACTTTGTACGGACGGAGCTTGAAGGGTAGCTCCTCCTTCAATCGGATTTTGTGGCAAGCAGCCCTCGTCACTGGTTGCCTTGGAGATTCGTAAAAGACGTCTCCAAACTCTCGGATGAGACTCCGAAATTCCTTTCTCGAGAACGCCGGTAGCTGTTCGTCCGCTACCTGTGGTTCAGGGAACTTTTCTGGTGGAAGATAGACCTCCTCCGCCCAGAAAATAGTTTGCCTAGGCCCCTTTCCAACGTACATGGTGCGACGTGCAAAGTCGACCATAGCCTCGTTTGATGCCAGCCAGGGACACCCGAGCAGGAGATCCTCGACAAGATCATCCACCACTTGCACGACAACTTCGTGAACATTACCATCTATTAACAGTTCGACTATTGTCTCCCCTAGACTGGTGATGCCACGACCGGCGCATGCAAGCTGCAACGGTGTCACTTGCTTCCTATCCACCCTCCAGGTGACAGGCAACAAACTACGTTTCAGGAGATTTAGCGAACTTCCGCTGTCCACCAAAACCCTAACTCGACGACCCATCAGTTCAGCCTCGATTCGCGGCAACTGATGCAATCGTCCCTCAACATTGTTGTTCGCTAAGCTAGTATCACAGCGACGATATAGACACAATGGATCCAGCAGATCCACCTCCGACTTCTTCCTAAGCGGGTCGGTCTCAATGAAACTCAGAAGTTCCGACTTGCGATTGACATCAAGTGCTGCAGCACCAACTGCAGCTAACGATGGGACTTGGCGATTGCATCCCTCAGGAACCTCGCCTCCGCCCCGACTAAGACGTGTAACTCTCTCAGATGACATGCCTACCACGCCTCTGGTATCAACCAACGGGGAATGGCGATTCGCACCTGCGATCCCATCTGCTCTGCCCCTCGATACCGTCCTTGAGACTTGGCATGCATCGACCTCGAAACCTGCGTCCTGTGTGGGAGTGAGTGACAGACCACCACCCTCGGTGTCTTCACTACCCCGAAGTGGAACCGAAAAGAGTACGTCACTCTCGACGACCTTTTCGTTCCGAAACCTTGATTCGCAATCTTCCCTTGGATACACCTTTTCATCTCGACTTGTGCCTATACCGGACCTGTGCCCAGTTTGCAGTGCCCTAGCACTCTCTTTGACAACAGGCCCCTCCTGGTCCTTCTGTATACCGATCACTAACTCCGAAACCTTGTGTTGTGGCGGATGGAACGACCCACCAACAACGACCTGGGGTACCTCGATGATCTCACAACTCCATGAACCTGAAGATGATTCATAACCCCTTCCATTCGTTCCAATACTAGAACTTGACATGTTTGAAATGACTTTCAACCCTCTACGTTTAACGTCTGCCGACGAGTGAACTTTTTTCCGCCTACCACCAGTGGCGCGATCCACACGCTCATCTACCACACTGAAACAAACGGATTCACAATCTGACCGGTCTGCCCAATGTAGTTTGCCTGATGACGGTGGCGTTTCGGCTGAAACGACTCCAGCTTCAACATCCTGGAACTCCTTCTCCTCCTCCTTGTTGGGAATACATGCCGCATAATTTCTATGACAGTCCAACACTGTCACAGAACCGCAAAACGGTGTTGAAGGAGTACCTACTCCGATGGAGCCCCCTGATGGCTCCTGTTGGAGTTTTTTGATTCTTCGCAAACTGTGATTTTGTCTGCGTCCTTAGCTGACGTCTTACGACGCGAGGTTTTACTCGCCTGCACGGTATTAACCGTATGTGCCTTATTGGCCTGATCTAACGGTTTTGTTCCCGCACTCTGACGTTTGGGACCGTTCCTGTTGTCATTTTGCTGAGGGCAATCTTTGTTCCAATGAGCTCCCCCGCAAGTGAAACATCCGCTCGAAGGAGCGTTGTTTCCTCCAGAACGCCTCGATTGATCATAATTCTGGAATTTAGTGCCATTGTTATTAAAGTTACTGGGCCTGACATGGTTCGAACCCCTGTTGTCCTGTAGCTGTCCCTGAGGACGTTTAGGTGGCACATCGTCGGCCTGATGAGGACGGTTGGTGTTCGAAACAAGTTTCGGCCCTGACTGTACACTTTGGCTGGTGCTACGAAGTAGCGTCTCGACAGCAACAGCTTTTTGTGTCAGCTCTTCAATAGTTGCAAATCTATGCAATTGCAAATGGACTTTGATATCCGGTCTGATCCGGTTCAATATTAATCGCACAACCCTTCCTTCGTCCATCTCTGGGTAGAGCCTTTGTGAAAGACTCCACTTGCTCAGGATGAAGGAAGTTATTGACTCTCCCTTCGGCTGGTCAGTGCCAAAGAACTCCGCTTCTAAGCTCGAGACCAACAGATCGTTATCGAACCGTTCCTGGAGCCGGTTTGTGAAAAACTGCCAGTTTAGGCGTGAGTTACGATATGGAGCATACCACTGCTGGGCTGCTCCCTTGAGCCACTGAGCTGCAACGCTCACCCAGACGGTTGGATCAAAGCCCCCTAAATAATCCTCAGAGGATTGAATAAATTGTATTGGATCTTCGTGAGGAAGCCCACTGAAACTGGGATGTGGTTTATTGTTAATTAAACCCCCATCAACACCATTTAGGATTCCCCGACGTCTGTCCTCCAGCAAATCCGCGAGTCGCACGAGCACGTCGTCGACCCCCGTCACTGGTCTTCTGGGATTCTCCTGAATCCGGACTGTGGGCACTGGCCTCCTCGATGGGTAATATCCACTCCTGTGGACATCACCGGGGTTGGAAGCGACGTTTCGAGCAACTCGAGGGACATCCTCAGATTCCCTATAATGCCGATTCCCGGTTGGCAACCAGGTAAACGTGCCATATGGGCGCCAAAGGGTTTCCGGTTCACCCATAACCATATCATTTATTGGGAGTCTCTCAGGAGAGAGATCCCGAACTCTAAATCTGTTCGTCGGAGGAAGGTTACATTCGCAGATTCCTGAAGATGGTCTATCTTCAGCAGCCCCACGTTGGGCGCCATGTCTCGTTCCACGGTGTGGATGGACGGCTTCCGCAAAGTTTCGGATTCCTCCGAACCCATCTTCAGCCACCCACCGCTCTGCTCCTAGTTGCCTGGAGGGCAAGGACGTCGTCACCCAGGGATTTCGGGTGGCAACTTCCGTGTCCCAGCCGACACCTGATTCAAGATCTGCCTTTCTAGCTCTTACTGCTTGTTCAGGCCGTGCATTTGGTATCCCTTGGGAGGTACGCTGAACCCGCCCCTGGAGAGATATGGGAATGCGAGCATTCCCAACTCCCTCCGAGAGCCTTCCACCACCCCCTAGTTCTTCCACTAGGGCCTCAGCATCACCCGGTTCCCTTAGGGTATGCACATCTACTTCTGGCCTTGGCTGTTGTGCGTGAGGCACACCCAATGACCTCGGAGCGCTTCGGCGCATTCCGAGGGGGCGTACCTCACGAGCTTCGCCAGCATGGACTCCTTCGTAGCCCTCCGACCTACAAACAGAAACATTTCTCGTTAAACGGAATTGCTCGAAACGGGCTTCCAAAGGTGGAGTTGTGACAACTCCCGCGGAATCGATTACTAACCCTACCTGAGCCGACGGGGAAGGCTGCCTCCCTCCGTCCAAGCTCGACTCTAAAGTACCTTGGTCCAGCACACTTCTCGGGGACAAGGTAGTTGACATCGTCAACTCACGATTTTCCCCGGTAGTACGTACCTGGGGGACGTCTCCGTCGAGGCGTCGCGACGCTTCGGGGAATAGACGCCTGGCGTCTAAGTCACCCGACGGCGGAGGTGTCCGAGAAAGCCCAGCGCCGGCGAACACGGCTTGGGTATTCTCCTCCGCGAGCATATGAGATCTCAATCTCATATTCGTCATTGCTCTAAAGGACAACAATTACGGCTTTAATGTATTGTCGGGCTACTTGCGTGTGCAAGTGTGTGGCAAAGGAGAAGTGCACTAAAATCGACCTCGCGTCGACCCAACTCAAGTGTGACGATGAGAAGGGTCACCCTATAGCTAACTAACCTAACACCTAACAAGACCTCGCCGGGAAATGGACGAGGGAGGAAGGATTCACGGTTTAGAAAAACTATCTAAATAAAATTTCCTAACTTCAAAAATTGTGTGAAGCACCAAAAAGGAAAATTAAACTTGAAAAATTTTACTTTAAAAATTACAACTGGATGTGACAAAAACCAAGACAGAAATTTGGGTAAAAGGATCACGGAGCCTAACCAGACTGTCTCAGGTGGAAAAGCCGAGAACAGCCGCAGGAAATAGGTATGGGAAGGACGCGAAACCCCTAGGTACCACAGGAAATGTGGCTCGCCAACGACAAAGTCGCAGCTAATGATGTCTTGACAGGCCGAGGAATTTAAGCTCGAACGACACAATCTTCGTGGAACCCTACGATCGAGCCGATTGTATCAGGTGAGATCTCGTTTTGGTGCCTGACCCCTTTTCATACGATGGGGATTTTTCGTCAACGTCGCGTACAGGTATTAAGTCGGGAAATAACTTTGATGAAGTTAAATCCCTAAGTGTCCGTTGCAAAAGATCACTTTACACTGATTATTGCTCGAGAGTTAAACTACCTATCAACGTACTTTCGTAGCGCGAATAAAACACCTGTAAACCGTACAAGTGAGTCTAACCCCCTTTAAGATAGAAACAAATCGTTATGAATCTACTGTGAACTGAATTATTATTACCGAGAACCTGACTCTAACTGCTAGCCAAAACGATGAATTGCAGAGACAAAAGGCAAAGCCAAACAAACGTAAGTTATTTAACGGAAACACGAAATTGATTATTACACTGCAATTCGACTAGAAAGTGTCGCAGGGCAGGCTCGCCGCGCTCCTACGATGATTTTTTTTGTGTATGGTCACCTTTAGTGAGCCATTTTTACACTTAATAACTCTCAATTTTCACCTAGAAGCCAGTCGAATAATATTAGATTTTTGCATTATATTCAGGTCACTAGTCTAGTCTCACCCTGTATGATGTAAAGTCCCAATCTCCACCCAGTGGAACTCCACTGTACGTAGTTTTACCGATTTACCGGAAATTCCTGACTAGTTTTCAATTTTATTAATTTGTGTCCCCAAACAGTCGAGCACCCGGTATACAGAACACTTAGAGCAAGGTTTCGACACGCTAGTCTCTTGTTGGGTGGAAAGATTCCGTGGCTCCATTTGTTTTCACAAATTATTTTATTTCAATTCGATTTCTCATCAGGTTGGCCAAATCGGAAAACGGGTATAGATTCCTCGGCGAAGGAATACGTGTATTTCTTCGGCGTTCAAGAATCACGTTGGTTTATGGTTTTTCTCGTGGCTCTCCGAATATCGGACCGCCCTAGGAATCGAGATATCTGAAATTCTGACTTTCAATATCTCCCTAGATCTGGGGAGTATTTAGTGACTTTTGTCAAATACTCCCTAGAAAACGCAGGTAACGGGACTTTAACGGTCATTTGCCCAAATCCCGCGCGTTTTCGCGAGCTAGGGTTTTGTTTAGCCAAGGGCGACGCCCACTTTGGCCCTCTAGGCCAATGGGTGTCGCGGATTCAGCAGTCAGGATTGCATAAATATGCAAGCAGCGAAGCAGCAGACAGCCACTCTTTCTTGTCGAATTGCAGTGTAATAATCAATTTCGTGTTTCCGTTAAATAACTTACGTTTGTTTGGCTTTGCCTTTTGTCTCTGCAATTCATCGTTTTGGCTAGCAGTTAGAGTCAGGTTCTCGGTAATAATAATTCAGTTCACAGTAGATTCATAACGTTTTGTTTCTATCTTAAAGGGGTTAGACTCACTTGTACGGTTTACAGGTGTTTTATTCGCGCTACGAAAGTACGTTGATAGGCAGTTTAACTCTCGAGCAATAATCAGTGTAAAGTGATCTTTTGCAACGGACACTTAGGGATTTAACTTCATCAAAGTTATTTCCCGACTTAATACCTGTACGCGACGTTGACGAAAAATCCCCATCGTATGAAAAGGGGTCAGGCACCAAAACGAGATCTCACCTGATACAGTCGGCTCGATCGTGGAGTTCCACGAAGATTGTATCGTTCGAGCTTAAATTCCTCGGCCTGTCAAGACATCATTGGCTGCGACTTTGTCGTTGGCGAGCCACATTTCCTGTGGTACCTAGGGGTTTCGCGTCCTTCCCATACCTATTTCCTGCGGCTGTTCTCGGCTTTTCCACCTGAGACAGTCTGGTTAGGCTCCGTGATCCTTTTGCCCAAATGTCTTGGTTTTTGTCACATCCAGTTGTAATTTTTGAAGTGGAATTTTTCAAGTTTAGTTTTCCTTTTTGGTGCTTCACACAAATTTTGAAGTTGGGAAATTTTGTTTGGATGGTTTTTCTAGACCGTGGATCCTTCCTCCCTCGTCCATTTCCCGGCGAGGTCTTGTTGGGTGTTGGGTTGGTTAGCTGTAGGGTGGCCCTTCTCATCGTCACACTTGAGTTGGGTCGACGCGAGGTCGATTTTAGTGCACTTCTCCTTTGCCACACACTTGCACACGCAAGTAGCCCGACAATACATTACAGCCGTAATTGTTGTCCTTTAGAGCAATGACGAATATGAGATTGAGATCTCATATGCTCGCGGAGGAGAATACCCAAGCCGTGTTCGCCGGCGTTGGGCTTTCTCGGACACCTCCGCCGTCGGGTGACTTAGACGCCAGGCGTCTATTCCCCGAAGCGTCGCGACGCCTCGACGGAGACGTCCCCCAGGTACGTACTACCGGGGAAAACCGTGAGTTGACGATGTCAACTACCTTGTCCCCGAGAAGTGTGCTGGACCAAGGTACTTTAGAGTCGAGCTTAGACGGAGGGAGGCAGCCTTCCCCGTCGGCTCAGTTAGATTTAGAAATTGATACCGCGGGAGTTGTCACAACTCCACCTCTGGAAGCTCGTTTTGAACGTTTTCATTTAATCAGAAATGTATCTGTTCGCAGGTCAGAGGGTTACAGAGGAGTCCATGCTGGCGAAGCTCGCGAGTTACGCCCCCTCGGAATGCGCCGAAGCGCTCCGAGGTCATTGGGTGTGCCCCACGCACAACAGCTGAGGCCACAAGAAGCAGAGGTGCATACCCTAAGGGAACCGGGTGATGCTGAGGCCCTAGTGGAGGAACTAGGGGGTGGTGGAAGGCTCTCGGAGGGAGTTGGGGATGCTCGCATTCCCATATCTCTCCAGGGGCGGGTTCAGTATACCTCCCAAGGGAACACATATGCACAGCCTGATTATGCAATAAGAGCTAGTAAGGCAGATTTCGTAACGGGTGTCGGCAGGGACACGGGAGTTGCCACCCGAAATCCCTGGGTGACGACGTCCTTGCCCTCCAGGCGACATGGAGCAGAGCGGTGGGTGGCTGAAGATGGTTTCGGAGAAATCTGAAACTTTGCTAAGGCCGTCCACCCACACCGTGGAACGAGACATGGCGCCCAACGTGGGGCTGCTGAAGACAGACCGTCTTCAGGAATCTGCGAATGTAACCTTCCTCCGACGAACAGATTTAGAGTTCGGGATCTCTCTCCTGAGAGACTCCCAATAAATGATATGGTTATGGGTGAACCGGAAACCCTTTGGCGCCCATATGGCACGTTTACCTGGTTGCCAACCGGGAATCGGCATTATAGGGAATCTGAGGATGTCCCTCGAGTTGCTCGAAACGTCGCTTCCAACCCCGGTGATGTCCACAGGAGTGGATATTACCCATCGAGGAGGCCAGTGCCCACAGTCCGGATTCAGGAGAATCCCAGAAGACCAGTGACGGGGGTCGACGACGTGCTCGTGCGACTCGCAGACTTGCTGGAGGATAGACGTCGGGGAACCCTAAACGGTGTTGATGGAGGTTTAATTAACAACAAACCACATCCCAGTTTCAGTGGGCTTCCTCACGAAGATCCAATACAATTTATCCAATCCTCTGAGGATTATCTGGGGGGGCTTTGATCCAACCGTCTGGGTGAGCGTTGCAGCTCAGTGGCTCAAGGGAGCAGCCCAGCAGTGGTATGCTCCATATCGTAACTCACGCCTAAACTGGCAGTTTTTCACAAACCGGCTCCAGGAACGGTTCGATAACGATCTGTTGGTCTCGAGCTTAGAAGCGGAGTTCTTTGGCACTGACCAGCCGGAGGGAGAGTCAATAACTTCCTTCATCCTGAGCAAGTGGAGTCTTTCACAAAGGCTCTACCCAGAGATGGACGAAGGAAGGGTTGTGCGATTAATATTGAACCGGATCAGACCGGACATTAAAGTCCATTTGCAACTGCATAGATTTGCAACTATTGAAGAGCTGACACAAAAAGCTGTTGCTGTCGAGACGCTACTTCGTAGCACCAGCCAAAGTGTACAGTCAGGGCCGAAACTTGTTTCGAACACCAACCGTCCTCATCAGGCCGAAGATGTGCCACCCAAACGTCCTCAGGGACAGCTACAGGACAACAGGGGTTCGAACCATGTTAGGTCCAGTAACTTTAATAACAATGGCACTAAATTCCAGAATTATGATCGATCGAAGCGTTCTGGAGGAAACGACGCTCCTTTGAGCGGATGTTTCACTTGCGGGGGAGCTCACTGGAACAAAGATTGCCCTCAGCAAAATGATAGCAAGAACGGTCCCAAACGTCAGAGTGCGGGAACAAAACCGTCAGATCAGGCCAGTAAGGCACATACGGTCAATACCGTACAGGCGAGTAAAATCTCGCGTCGTAAGACGTCAGCTAAGCACGCAGACAAAATTGCAGTTTGCAAAGAAGTTTCAAAAAACTCCAACAGGAGCCATCAGGGGGCTCCATCGGAGTAGGTACTCCTTCAACACCGTTTTGCGGTTCTGTGACAGTGTTGGACTGTCATAGAAATTATGCGGCATGTATTCCCAACAAGGAGGAGGAGAAGGAGTTCCAGGATGTTGAAGCTGGAGTCGTTTCAGCCGAAACGCCACCGTCATCAGGCAAACTACATTGGGCAGACCGGTCAGATTGTGAATCCGTTGGTTTCAGTGTGGTAGATGAGCATGTGGATCGCGCCACTGGTGGTAGGCGGAAAAAAGTTCACTCGTCGGCAGACGTTAAACGTAGAGGGTTGAAAGTCATTTCAAACATGTCAAGTTCTAGTTTTGGAACGAATGGAAAGGGTTATGAACCATCTTCAGGTTCATGGAGTTGTGAGATCATCGAGGTACCCCAGGTCGTTGTTGGTGGGTCGTTCCATCCGCCACAACACAAGGTTTCGGAGTTAGTGATCGATATACAGAAGAACCAGGAGGGGCCTGTTGTCAAAGAGAGTGCTAGGGCACTGCAAACTGGGCACAGGTCCGGTATAGGCACAAGTCGTGATGAAAAGGTGTATCCAAGGGAAGATTGCGAATCAAGGTCTCGGAACGAAAAAGTCGTCGAGAGTGACGTACTCTTTTCGGTTCCACTTCGGGGTAGTGAAGACACCGAGGGTGGTGGTCTGTCACTCACTCCCACACAGGACGCAGGTTTCGAGGTCGATGCATGCCAAATCTCAAGGACGGTATCGAGGGGCAGAGCAGATGGGATCGCAGGTGCGAATCGCCATTCCCCGTTGGTAGATACCAGAGGCGTGGTAGGCATGTCATCTGAGAGAGTTACACGTCTTAGTCGGGGCGGAGGCGAGGTTCCTGAGGGATGCAATCGCCAAGTCCCATCGTTGGCTGCAGTTGGTGCTGCAGTACTTGATGTCAATCGCAAGTCGGAACTTCTGAGTTTCATTGAGACCGACCCGCTTAGGAAGAAGTCGGAGGTGGATCTGCTGGATCCATTGTGTCTATACCGTCGCTGTGATACTAGCTTAGCGAACAACAATGTTGAGGGACGATTGCATCAGTTGCCGCGAATCGAGGCTGAACTGATGGGTCGTCGAGTTAGGGTTTTGGTGGACAGCGGAAGTTCGCTAAATCTCCTGAAACATAGTTTGTTGCCTGTCACCTGGAGGGTGGATAGGAAGCAAGTGACACCGTTGCAGCTTGCATGCGCCGGTCGTGGCATCACCAGTCTAGGGGAGACAATAGTCGAACTGTTAATAGATGGTGTTGTTCACGAAGTTGTCGTGCAAGTGGTGGATGATCTTGTCGAGGATCTTCTGCTCGGGTGTCCCTGGCTGGCATCAAACGAGGCTATGATCGACTTTGCACGTCGCACCATGTACGTTGGAAAGGGGCCTAGGCAAACTATTTTCTGGGCGGAGGAGGTCTATCTTCCACCAGAAAAGTTCCCTGAACCACAGGTAGCGGACGAACAGCTACCGGCGTTCTCGAGAAAGGAATTTCGGAGTCTTATCCGAGAGTTTGGAGACGTCTTTTACGAATCTCCAAGGCAACCAGTGACGAGGGCTGCTTGCCACAAAATCCGATTGAAGGAGGAGCTACCCTTCAAGCTCCGTCCGTACAAAGTTTCCGATCAGAAGAGGGCTCTTATCCAAGAGGAGGTGGATAACATGCTCGCTGCAGGTGTCATAAGTAGGTCCCATTCTGCCTTTATTAG
This sequence comes from Chrysolina americana, assembly GCA_958502065.1. NCBI lineage: Eukaryota > Metazoa > Arthropoda > Insecta > Coleoptera > Chrysomelidae > Chrysolina > Chrysolina americana. The sequence continues at coordinate 48,606,857 of OY293415.1, read as the reverse complement.
TCCGGTCGTTATCGTCACGAAGAAGGACGGTACGGCTCGGTTTTGTGTAGACTACAGGAAGTTGAATAGTCTGACAATACCCGAGTCGTCGGTATTGCCAGGTATTCACGAGACTATCAAAGAGCTCGGAACAGCGAGAGTGTTCACTTCTTTGGATCTGAAGTCTGGGTTTTGGCAGATACCCATGGATGAGGCTAGTAAAAAGTATACAGCTTTTGCTACGCCTGATGGAGCTTGTTATGAGTTTAACTCAATGCCGTTTGGTCTAACGAATGCACCTGGAAGTTTCCAAATTCTTATGACGGAAGTGTTGGTTGGTTATGTCGATAAATTCGTCAAAGTATATCTAGACGACATAATCGTTTACAGCGAAGATGAAAAGGAGAACCTCTACCATCTCCGCCTTGTGCTGGAGAGGTTCAGAGCACATGGCCTGTGGTGCAGTTTAAAGAAGTGCAACTTCGCTCAGCGTAGGCTGGAGTACTTGGGGCATGTGGTGACGGAAACGTCAAACGAACCAATGCCAGGTCATGTGTTAGCGGTTCAACAATTCCCGCTACCCAAGAATGTCTCTCAGGTCCGAGGATTCTTGGGCACCGTTGGTTGGCTACGGGAGTTCATCCCGAACTTAGCGGAGTTGGAGGATCCGATAAGTGACATGCTCAAGTCGAAGAAAGGTCGAGACCTTAAGTGGAACTCTCAAGCATTGGAGGCGTTTGAGAGGATCAAGGAAGTCGTGGGCCGTCCTATGGTCTTGGCCAGGCCGGACATGACTCTCCCGTTTTTCCTGCAGACCGATGCATCTGGGGTAGGCATCGCTGCAGTCCTTTATCAAGTTGATTGTCACGGCGACAGAAGGATCGTTTCACATGCTAGTGCCAAGCTCAAGGGCGCGGAACTGAACTATCATGTGAACGAGACCGAATGTTTAGCCATTGTTTGGGGTATCAAGCGATACCGTCATTATCTCGAAGACCGTCCATTCACTCTTCGAACGGACAGCAAAGCGTTGACTTGGTTATCCAAGTTCAAGGACGCAAAAGCGAAGTTAACTCGTTGGGCCTTACTTCTACAGGAGTATTCCTTCACTGTGGAGCACGTCGCAGGTCGAGACAATCAGCTAGCTGATTTCTTGTCCCGTAATCCCTCGGGGTCTCACAGTGAAGACTTGGATGCTGATGTAGAGCGTATGGGGTTGCCACCTATGAAGGTGCAACTGTCTGAACACCAAGGTGTGGTGAGCGTCGTAGAGACGCCGGCTGAAGTGGTCGTGCGGCGGCAGGCCATAGATAGGGAGACGCAAAGGTTAAGGGCGCGTATCAGAACGATACAGGAGTTAGGTCCTAGGTCCAGGGACGATCTTCGTTTTATCAACAAGTTTTCAGATGTTCAAGGGGTTGTATATGTTTCTTCTGCTGGTAAACGGCTATTGTATGTGCCCGAGGCGCTCCGTGAGGACGTGTCGGCTTATTACCATGAACACCCGACCGCTGGTCATCCTGGTCAAGAGGAAACCTTACGTGCCTTGAAACGGCACTATTGGTGGCCGGCCATGGAGGACTACGTCCGGGCCTACGTGAGAGGTTGCCTAGTCTGCCAGTGCGTTAAAGCCGTACGGCATCAGGAAGCGGCACCGCAACGGCCTAGTGTGCCGAAGCGACCGTACAGATGCTGGCTGCTGACGTCCTGGGGCCCTATGCAGCCTCAAGGAGGGGAAACAGGTTCGTGGTAATTGCCGTCGATATGTTTTCAAAGTGGGTTGAAGCCAAGGCCACTAAGACATGCACGTCGGATGTAATTTCTCGTTTTCTAGACGAAGAAATCTTATCTCGTTGGGGTTGTCCAGAAGTCGTCATTTCTGACAACGGCCCGCAGTTTCAGAGCAATCATCTGCTAAAATACTACGATGCGAAGAACATCGAGGTCAAATTTTCACCTGTTTTTCATCAACAGGCGAACCCTGTCGAGCGAAGGGTCCAGGAACTGAAGAAGTGCCTAAGAGCAAGGATGCTGGAAACCACTTCGGAAAGGTTTTGGGAAGAAGGTCTGGCTGCAAGTCTCTATTGCTTACGGAACCGTAAGAATAGAGCAACAGGGGAGACTCCAGCGGAGTTATTGTTAGGATATACACCTGGTCGTCCAGGAGATTGGAGGCTACCTATGTACCGAGATCCGGTACATAATAGCCCCGAAGATCGGCAAACACGTCTTGCAAAAGCAGCCAGACGTCAGGCAGTTTATCAGAGGAATTTATTCCCCGATAAAGATCTACCGTCGCCACGGACCTACGGGGTCGGCGACCGCGTTTTAGTTAGGAATTTCGTCAAAGGAAACTTCGGAGGTACACTGTCAGGACCGCATCCGATCACGAGGGTGATGGGGCGAGACAGTTACCTCGTAGATAGGAACGGCACCGAGAGGCTGGTGCACGTAGACGATATCCGTTCTTGGGTAAGCAGGACTTTGCCGGCTGGCGTCCACCACGACGATGGTGGCCCAGGTCCGGATCAGCCAGAGTCCAACGACGCTGACCAAGAAGTGACAGGGGAAGTCACACCTAGGCCGACGACTGGGGGCGGTCCGAAGCCACCTTCGTTAATCCGGGTACAAGCTGACGCACCCAACTCAACGAATCTACGGGAAGTAACGGTCAGTTTCGATCCAAAGGACAAAGCGGTCCGGCGGACAGTGAAAAGGTTGAGGAGGAATCCACAAGGACGGAAGCGCGACTCAGACTGCGCGGGGAAGAGAGGAGTATCCCGTAGGAGTCCGTTGCCGGTGGTGAACTCTGGCCTTTTGGAGATCAGAGATTCTGAACTCCCCGTCGCAAACTCGTCAGTAGGGGGGCGTGCTACTACTGAAATAGACGCTCTTACCCGTCAAGCGGTCGTTCCAGACCAAGGTCCACAGTACGATTCAGACTCGGAAGTGGAAGCTGCTATCCGAGAGTTAGCACTTCCAGTAAGGGGGTCTCCATTATCATTGTTGGTCGACCCGGGAGAGAATGTGAGACAGGAAGGCTCAGTAAGGACTGAGATTCCTAGTAAGAGTACAGGACGGCAAAGGAGATGCCGAGCTGTGGCGCCGGACTCCGACAGAGCTCTGATCCAGCGGCCACCGACAGACTCCGCCCGTCAGTATGTTTCGGTGACCGGGTCTGACGAAGATCCCGTACCAGCCCAAAGCTACAGCGAAGCTCCTAGAGTTAGTAAAGACTGTACTGAGAACGATTCCGACATGGAGGATGACGCTCCAGTAACTTTGGTGGTTCCAGCCTTGGTTCATCAGAGTGCGGAAGGTGACTATTAGGGAGTTGACGTAAATTTAGCTTTTGTCGGTTGTTTCGTTTGGAAATAACTTCGACCAAGTTAAACTCTTTAGTAGGGGGGTGTCGCAGGGCAGGCTCGCTGCGCTCCTACGATGATTTTTTTTGTGTATTGTCACCTTTAGTGAGCCATTTTTACACTTAATAACTCCCAATTTTCACCTAGAAGCCAGTCGAATAATATTAGATTTTTGCATTATATTCAGGTCACTAGTCTAGTCTCACCCTGTACGATGTAAAGTCCCAATCTCCACCCAGTGGAAGTCCACTGTACGTAGTTTTACAGATTTACCGGAAATTCCTGACTAGTTTTCAATTTTATTAATTTGTGGCCCCAAACAGTCGAGCACCCGGTATACAGAACACTTAGAGCAAGGTTTCGACACGCTAGTCTCTTGTTGGGTGGAAAGATTCCGTGGCTCCATTTGTTTTCACAAATTATTTTATTTCAATTCGATTTCTCATCAGGTTGGCCAAATCGGAAAACGGGTATAGATTCCTCGGCGAAGGAATACGTGTATTTCTTCGGCGTTCAAGAATCACGTTGGTTTATGGTTTTTCTCGGGGCTCTCCGAATATTGGACCGCCCTAGGAATCGAGATATCTGAAATTCTGACTTTCAATATCTCCCTAGATCTAGGGAGTATTTAGTGACTTTTGTCAAATACTCCCTAGAAAACGCAGGTAACGGGACTTTAACGGTCATTTGCCCAAATCCCGCGCGTTTTCGCGAGCTAGGGTTTTGTTCAGCCAAGGGCGACGCCCACTTTGGCCCTCTAGGCCAATGGGTGTCGCGGATTCAGCAGTCAGGATTGCATAAATATGCAAGCAGCGAAGCAGCAGACAGCCACTCTTTCTTGTCGAATTGCAGTGTAATAATCAATTTTGTGTTTCCGTTAAATAACTTACGTTTGTTTGGCTTTGCCTTTTGTCTCTGCAATTCATCGTTTTGGCTAGCAGTTAGAGTCAGGTTCTCGGTAATAATAATTCAGTTCACAGTAGATTCATAACGTTTTGTTTCTATCTTAAAGGGGGTTAGACTCACTTGTACGGTTTACAGGTGTTTTATTCGCGCTACGAAAGTACGTTGATAGGTAGTTTAACTCTCGAGCAATAATCAGTGTAAAGTGATCTTTTGCAACGGACACTTAGGGATTTAACTTCATCAAAGTTATTTCCCGACTTAATACCTGTACGCGACGTTGACGAAAAATCCCCATCGTATGAAAAAGGGTCAGGCACCAAAACGAGATCTCACCTGATACAATCGGCTCGATCGTAGAGTTCCACGAAGATTGTATCGTTCGAGCTTAAATTCCTCGGCCTGTCAAGACATCATTAGCTGCGACTTTGTCGTTGGCGAGCCACATTTCCTGTGGTACCTAGGGGTTTCGCGTCCTTCCCATACCTATTTCCTGCGGCTGCTCTCGGCTTTTCCACCTGAGACAGTCTGGTTAGGCTCCGTGATCCTTTTACCCAAAATCTCTGTCTTGGTTTTTGTCACATCCAGTTGTAAATTTTTGAAGTAAAATTTTTCAAGTTTAATTTTTACTTTTGGTGCTTCACACAATTTTGAAGTTAGGAAATTTTATTTAGATAGTTTTTCTAAACCGTGAATCCTTCCTCCCTCGTCCATTTCCCGGCGAGGTCTTGTTAGGTGTTAGGTTAGTTAGCTATAGGGTGACCCTTCTCATCGTCACACTTGAGTTGGGTCGACGCGAGGTCGATTTTAGTGCACTTCTCCTTTGCCACACACTTGCACACGCAAGTAGCCCGACAATACATTACAGCCGTAATTGTTTGTCCTTTAGAGCAATGACGAATATGAGATTGAGATCTCATATGCTCGCGGAGGAGAATACCCAAGCCGTGTTCGCCGGCGCTGGGCTTTCTCGGACACCTCCGCCGTCGGGTGACTTAGACGCCAGGCGTCTATTCCCCGAAGCGTCGCGACGCCTCGACGGAGACGTCCCCCAGGTACGTACTACCGGGAAAAATCGTGAGTTGACGATGTCAACTACCTTGTCCCCGAGAAGTGTGCTGGACCAAGGTACTTTAGAGTCGAGCTTAGACGGAGGGAGGCAGCCTTCCCCGTCGGCTCAGGTAGGGTTAGTAATCGATTCCGCGGGAGTTGTCACAACTCCACCTTTGGAAGCCCGTTTAGAGCAATTTAGAATAACGAGAAATGTTTCTGTTTGTAGGTCGGAGGGCTACTCAGGAGTCCATGCTGGCGAAGCTCGTGAGGTACGCCCCTTCGGAATGCGCCGAAGCGCTCCGAGGTCATTGGGTGTGCCTCACGCACCACAGCGGAGGCCACAGGATACAGATGTGCATACCCTAAGGGAACCGGGTGATGCTGAGGCCCTAGTGGAGGAACTAGGGGGTGGTGGAAGGCTCTCGGAGGGAGTTGGGAATGCTCGCATTCCCATATCTCTCCAGGGGCGGGTTCAGTGTACCTCCCAAGGGAATCAATATGCACAGCCTGAATATGCAACAAGAGCTAGAAAGGCAGATCTTGAATCAGGTGTCGGCTGGGACACGGAAGTTGCTACCCGAAATCCCTGGGTGACGACGTCCTTGCCCTCCAGGCAACTAGGAGCAGAGCGGTGGGTGGCTGAAGATGGGTTCGGAGGAATCCGAAACTTTGCGGAAGCCGTCCATCCACACCTTTTTACGAGACACTTTCTTGTCGAATTGCAGTGTAATAATCAACTTCGTGTTTCCGTTAAATAACTTACGTTTGTTTGGCTTTGTTTGCCTTTTGTCTCTGCAATTCATCGTTTTGGCTAGCAGTTAGAGTCAGGTTCTCGGTAATAATAATTTTCAGTTCACAGTAGATTCATAACGTTTTGTTTCTATCTTAAAAGGGGTTAGACTCACTTGTACGGTTTACAGGTGTTTTATTCGCGCTACGAAAGTACGTTGATAGGTAGTTTAACTCTCGAGCAATAATCAGTGTAAAGTGATCTTTTGCAACGGACACTTAGGGATTTAACTTCATCAAAGTTATTTCCCGACTTAATACCTGTACGCGACGTTGACGAAAAATCCCCATCGTATGAAAAGGGGTCAGGCACCAAAACGAGATCTCACCTGATACAGTCGGCTCGATCGTGGAGTTCCACGAAGATTGTATCGTTCGAGCTTAAATTCCTCGGCCTGTCAAGACATCATTGGCTGCGACTTTGTCGTTGGCGAGCCACATTTCCTGTGGTACCTAGGGGTTTCGCGTCCTTCCCATACCTATTTCCTGCGGCTGTTCTCGGCTTTTCCACCTGAGACAGTCTGGTTAGGCTCCGTGATCCTTTTGCCCAAATGTCTTGGTTTTTGTCACATCCAGTTGTGATTTTTGAAGTAAAAATTTTTCAAGTTTAATTTTCCTTTTTGGTGCTTCACACAAATTTTGAAGTTAGGAAATTTTATTTAGATAGTTTTTCTAACCGTGAATCCTTCCTCCCTCGTCCATTTCCCGGCGAGGTCTTGTTAGGTGTTAGGTTAGTTAGCTATAGGGTGACCCTTCTCATCGTCACACTTGAGTTGGGTCGACGCGAGGTCGATTTTAGTGCACTTCTCCTTTGCCACACACTTGCACACGCAAGTAGCCCGACAATACATTACAGCCGTAATTGTTTGTCCTTTAGAGCAATGACAAATATGAGATTGAGATCTCATATGCTCGCGGAGGAGAATACCCAAGCCGTGTTCGCCGGCGTTGGGCTTTCTCGGACACCTCCGCCGTCGGGTGACTTAGACGCCAGGCGTCTATTCCCCGAAGCGTCGCGACGCCTCGACGGAGACGTCCCCCAGGTACGTACTACCGGGGAAAACCGTGAGTTGACGATGTCAACTACCTTGTCCCCGAGAAGTGTGCTGGACCAAGGTACTTTAGAGTCGAGCTTAGACGGAGGGAGGCAGCCTTCCCCGTCGGCTCAGTTAGATTTAGAAATTGATACCGCGGGAGTTGTCACAACTCCACCTCTGGAAGCTCGTTTTGAACGTTTTCATTTAATCAGAAATGTATCTGTTCGCAGGTCAGAGGGTTACAGAGGAGTCCATGCTGGCGAAGCTCGCGAGTTACGCCCCCTCGGAATGCGCCGAAGCGCTCCGAGGTCATTGGGTGTGCCCCACGCACAACAGCTGAGGCCACAAGAAGCAGAGGTGCATACCCTAAGGGAACCGGGTGATGCTGAGGCCCTAGTGGAGGAACTAGGGGGTGGTGGAAGGCTCTCGGAGGGAGTTGGGGATGCTCGCATTCCCATATCTCTCCAGGGGCGGGTTCAGTATACCTCCCAAGGGAACACATATGCACAGCCTGATTATGCAATAAGAGCTAGTAAGGCAGATTTCGTAACGGGTGTCGGCAGGGACACGGGAGTTGCCACCCGAAATCCCTGGGTGACGACGTCCTTGCCCTCCAGGCGACATGGAGCAGAGCGGTGGGTGGCTGAAGATGGTTTCGGAGAAATCCGAAACTTTGCTAAGGCCGTCCACCCACACCGTGGAACGAGACAAAAGAGTGGCTATCTGCTGCTTCGCTGCTTGCATATTTATGCAATCCTGACTGCTGAATCCGCGACACCCATTGGCCTAGAGGGCCAAAATGGGCGTCGCCCTTGGCTGAACAAAACCCTAGCTCGCGAAAACGCGCGGGATTTGGGCAAATGACCGTTAAAGTCCCGTTACCTGCGTTTTCTAGGGAGTATTTGACGAAAGTCACTAAATACTCCCCAGATCTAGGGAGATATTGAAAGTCAGAATTTCAGATATCTCGATTCCTAGGGCGGTCCGATATTCGGAGAGCCCCGAGAAAAACCATAAACCAACGTGATTCTTGAACGCCGAAGAAATACACGTATTCCTTCGCCGAGGAATCTATACCCGTTTTCCGATTTGGCCAACCTGATGAGAAATCGAATTGAAATAAAATAATTTGTGAAAACAAATGGAGCCACGGAATCTTTCCACCCAACAAGAGACTAGCGTGTCGAAACCTTGCTCTAAGTGTTCTGTATACCGGGTGCTCGACTGTTTGGGGCCACAAATTAATAAAATTGAAAGCTAGTCAGGAATTTCCGGTAAATCGGTAAAACTACGTACAGTGGAGTTCCACTGGGTGGAGATTGGGACTTTACATCATACAGGGTGAGACTAGACTAGTGACCTGAATATAATGCAAAAATCTAATATTATTCGACTGGCTTCTAGGTGAAGATTGAGAGTTATTAAGTGTAAAAATGGCTCACTAAAGGTGACCATACACAAAAAAAATCATCGTAGGAGCGCGGCGAGCCTGCCCTGCGACAGCTCGCGAAAACGCGCAGGATTTGGGCAAATGACCGTTAAAGTCCCGTTACCTGCGTTTTCTATGGAGTATTTGACAAAAGTCACTAAATACTCTCTAGATCTAGGGAGATATTGAAAGTCAGAATTTCAGATATCTCGATTCCTAGGGCGGTCCGATATTCGGAGAGCCCCGAGAAAAACCATAAACCAACGTGATTCTTGAACGCCGAAGAAATACACGTATTCCTTCGCCGAGGAATCTATACCCGTTTTCCGATTTGGCCAACCTGATGAGAAATTGAATTGAAATAAAATAATTTGTGAAAACAAATGGAGCCACGGAATCTTTCCACCCAACAAGAGACTAGCGTGTCGAAACCTTGCTCTAAGTGTTCTGTATACCGGGTGCTCGACTGTTTGGGGCCACAAATTAATAAAATTGAAAACTAGTCAGGAATTTCCGGTAAATCTGTAAAACTACGTACAGTGGACTTCCACTGGGTGGAGATTGGGGCTTTACATCGTACAGGGTGAGACTAGACTAGTGACCTGAATATAATGCAAAATCTAATATTATTCGACTGGCTTCTAGGTGAAAATTGAGAGTTATTAAGTGTCAAAATAGCTCACTAAAGGTGACCATACACAAAAAAAAATCATCGTAGGAGCGCGGCGAGCCTGCTCTGCGACAGACAAATCGGGACTAGCCGGGATATTTTGAAAAAAATGAAAGCTACAAATATTTTATAAACAAAAAATTAGATTTTTTTTTTATATTTCAGACAAAATTTACACAGTTTTGAGAAAATAAGCTTACAGATTTTTTGTCAATCCAACCAAAATTATGAACCAAAACAAGTATGACAATCAATTTTTGCTCGAACTGATATTGACAAGTCGGAACAAGTCGGGACAAGTATGGTCAAGTCGGGACATGTCAGGACAAGTCGGGACAAGTCGGCACAAGTCGGGACAAGTCGGAAAAGTCGGGACAGGTCGGGACAAGTCGGGACAAGTCGGGACAAGTCGGTACAAGTCGGTACAAGTCGGGACAAGTCTGTACAAGTCGGGACAAGTCGGTAAATCTCGGAACAAGTCGGGACAAGTCGGGACAATTCGGGACAAGTCTGGACAAGTCGGTACAAGTCGGGACAAGTTTGGACAATTCGGGACAAGTCGGTTCAAGTCGGGACATGTCGTGACAAGTCGGGACAAGTAGGGACAAGTCGGGACAAGTTGGAACAAGTCGGGACAAGTCGAGACAAGTCAGGACAAGTCAGGACAATTCGAGATAAGTCGGGACAAGTCGGGACAAGTCTGGACAAGTCGGGACAAGTCGGTTCAAGTCGGGACAAGTCGTGACAAGTCGGGACAAGTAGGGACAAGTCAGGACAAGTTGGAACAAGTCGGGACAAGTCGAGACAAGTCAGGACAAGTCAGGACAATTCGAGATAAGTCGGGACAAGTCGGAACAATTCTGGACAATTCGGGACAAGTCGGTACAAGTCGGGACAAGTCGGGACAAGTTTGGACAATCTGGGACAAGTCGGGACAAGTCGGTACAAGTCGGGTTGAGTCGGCACAAGTCGGGACAAGTTTGAACAATACTGGACAAGTCGGGACAAGTCGTTACAAGTCGGGACAAGTCGGGAAATGTCGAGACAAGTAGGGACAAGTCGGTACAAGACGAAACAAGTCCGGACAAGTCATGACAAGTATGGACAATCCGGGACAAGTCGGGACAAGTCGAGACAAGTCAGGACAAGTCGGGATAAGTTTGGACAATCCGGGACAAGTCGGGACAAGTCGGTACAAGTCGGGACAAGTCGGTACAAGTCGGGACAAGTTTGGACAATCCGGGACATGTCGGGACAATTCGGGACAAGTCGAGACAAGTCAGGACAAGTCGTGACAAGTCGGTACAAGACTAGACAAGTCGGGACAAGTCGGGACAAGTATGGACAATCCGGGACATGTCGGGACAAGTCGAGACAAGTTTGGACAAACCAGGACAAGTCGGGACAAGTCGGTACAAGTCGGGACAAGTCGGTACAATTCGGGACAAGTTTGGACAATCTGGGACAAGTCTGGAAAAGTCGGTACAAGTCGGGACAAGTAGGGACAAGTCGGTACAAGTCGGGACGAGTCGGATCAAGTCGGGATAAGTTTGGACAATCCGGGACAAGTCAGGACAAGTCGGGACAAGTCGAAACAAGCCGGGACAAGCCCGGACAAGTCGGGATAAGTCAGGACAAGTCGGTTCAAGTTCGGTCAAGTTTGAACAATACGGGACAAGTGGGGACAAGTCGGGACAAGTCGGAACAAGTCGAGACAAGTCGGGACAAGTCGGTACAAGACAAGACAAGTCGGGACAAGTCGGGACAAGTCAGGACAATTCGAGATAAGTCGGGACAAGTCGGGACAAGTCTGGACAAGTCGGGACAACTCGGTTCAAGTCGGGACAAGTCGTGACAAGTCGGGACAAGTAGGGACAAGTCGGGACAAGTTGGAACAAGTCGGGACAAGTCGAGACAAGTCAGGACAAGTTAGGACAATTCGAGATAAGTCGGGACAAGTCGGGACAATTCTGGACAAGTCGGGACAAGTCGGTATAAGTCGGGACAAGTCGGGACAAGTTTGGACAATCCGGGACAAGTCGGGACAAGTCGGTACAAGTCGGGTTAAGTCGGTACAAGTCGGGACAAGTTTGAACAATACTGGACAAGTCGGCACAAGTCGTTACAAGTCACGACAAGTCGGGAAATGTCGAGACAAGTAGGGACAAGTCGGTACAAGTCGGGACGAGTCGGATCAAGTCGGGATAAGTTTGGACAATCCGGGACAAGTCAGGACAAGTCGGGACAAGTCGAAACAAGCCGGGACAAGCCCGGACAAGTCGGGATAAGTCAGGACAAGTCGGTTCAAGTTCGGTCAAGTTTGAACAATACGGGACAAGTGGGGACAAGTCGGGACAAGTCGGAACAAGTCGAGACAAGTCGGGACAAGTCGGTACAAGACAAGACAAGTCGGGACAAGTCGGGACAAGTCAGGACAATTCGAGATAAGTCGGGACAAGTCGGGACAAGTCTGGACAAGTCGGGACAACTCGGTTCAAGTCGGGACAAGTCGTGACAAGTCGGGACAAGTAGGGACAAGTCGGGACAAGTTGGAACAAGTCGGGACAAGTCGAGACAAGTCAGGACAAGTTAGGACAATTCGAGATAAGTCGGGACAAGTCGGGACAATTCTGGACAAGTCGGGACAAGTCGGTATAAGTCGGGACAAGTCGGGACAAGTTTGGACAATCCGGGACAAGTCGGGACAAGTCGGTACAAGTCGGGTTAAGTCGGTACAAGTCGGGACAAGTTTGAACAATACTGGACAAGTCGGCACAAGTCGTTACAAGTCACGACAAGTCGGGAAATGTCGAGACAAGTAGGGACAAGTCGGTACAAGACGAGACAAGTCGGGACAAGTCATGACAAGTATGGACAATCCGGGACAAGTCGGGATAAGTCGAGACAAGTCGGGATAAGTTTGGACAATCCGGGACAAGTCGGGACAAGTCGGTACAAGTCGGGACAAGTCGGTACAAGTCGGGACAAGTTTGGACAATCTGGGACAAGTCGGGACAATTCGGGACAAGTCGAGACAAGTCGGGAAAGGTCGTGACAAGTCGGTACAAGACTAGACAAGTCGGGACAAGTATGAACAATCCGGGACATGTCGGGACAAGTCGAGACAAGTTTGGACAATCCAGGACAAGTCGGGACAAGTCGGTACAAGTCGGGACGAATCGGGACAAGTCGGTACAATTCGGGACAAGTTTGGACAATCTGGGACAATTCTGGACAAGTCGGTACAAGTCGGGACAAAAAGGGACAAGTCGGTACAAGTCGGGACAAGTCGGATCAAGTCGGGGCAAGTTTGGACAATCTGGGACAAGTCAGGGCAAGTCGGGACAAGTCGAATCAAGCCGGGACAAGCCCGGACAAGTCGGGATAAGTCAGGACAAGTCGGTTCAAGTTCGGTCAAGTTTGAACAATACGGGACAAGTGGGGACAAGTCGTTACAAGTCGAGACAAGTCGGGACAAGTCGAGACAAGTCGGGACAAGTCGGGACAAGTATGGACAATCCGGGACAAGTCGGGACAAGTCTAGACAAATTTGGCCAATCCGGGACAAGTCGGGACAAGTCGGGACAAGTCGAGACAAGTCAAGATAAGTCAGGACAAGTCGGGATAAGTTTGGACAATCCGGGACAAGTCGGGACAAGTCGGGACAAGTCGGGACAAGTCGGTACAAGTCGGGACAAGTCAGGACAAGTTTGTACAATCCGGGACATGTCGGGACAAGTCGGTACAAGTCGGGACAAGTCGGTACAAGTCGGGACAAATTTGAACAATACTGGACAAGTCAGGACAAGTCGTTACAAGTCGGGAAAAGTCGGGAAAAGTCGAGACAACTAGGGACAAGTCGGGACAGGTCGGGACAAGTCGGGACAAGTCGGTACAAGACGAGACAAGTCGGGACAAGGCATGACAAGTTTGGACAATCCGAGAAAAGTCGGGACAAGTCGAGACAAGTTTGGACAATCCGGGACAAGTCGGTACAAGACGGGAAAAGTTTGGACAATCCGGGACAAGTAAGGTTCTAGTCGGTTCAAGTCGGGACAAGTCGGGACAAGTCGAGGCAAGTCGGGACAAGTCGAAACAAGTCGGGACAAGTCGGGACAAGTCGGGACAAGTTGGGACAAATCGGGACTAGCCGGGATATTTTGAAAAAAAAGAAAGCTACAAAAATTTTATTAACAAAAAATTTGATTTTTTTTTAATATTTCAGACAAAATTTACACAGTTTTGAGAAAAGAAGCTTACAGATTTTTTGTCAATCCAACCAAAATTATGAACCAAAACAAGTGTGACAATCAATTTTTGTTCGAACTGATATTGACAAGTCGGAACAATTCGGGACAAGTATGGTCAAGTCGGGACATGCCAGGACAAGTCGGGACAAGTCGGGACAAGTCGGGACAAGTCGGAAAAGTCGGGACAGGTCGGGACAAGTCGGGACAAGTCGGGACAAGTCGGTACAAGTCGGTACAAGTCGTGACAAGTCGGTACAAGTCGTGACAAGTCGGGACAAGTAGGGACAAGTCGGGACAAGTTGGAACAAGTCGGGACAAGTCGAGACAAGTCAGGACAAGTTAGGACAATACGAGATAAGTCGGGACAAGTCGGGACAATTCTGGACAAGTCGGGACAAGTTTGTACAATCCGGGACATGTCGGGACAAGTCGGTACAAGTCGGGACAAGTCGGTACAAGTCGGGACAAGTTGGGACAAATCGGGACTAGCCGGGATATTTTGAAAAAAAAGAAAGCTACAAAAATTTCATTAACAAAAAATTTGATTTTTTTTTAATATTTCAGACAAAATTTACACAGTTTTGAGAAAAGAAGCTTACAGATTTTTTGTCAATCCAACCAAAATTATGAACCAAAACAAGTGTGACAATCAATTTTTGTTCGAACTGATATTGACAAGTCGGAACAATTCGGGACAAGTATGGTCAAGTCGGGACATGCCAGGACAAGTCGGGACAAGTCGGGACAAGTCGGGACAAGTCGGAAAAGTCGGGACAGGTCGGGACAAGTCGGGACAAGTCGGGACAAGTCGGTACAAGTCGGTACAAGTCGTGACAAGTCGGTACAAGTCGTGACAAGTCGGGACAAGTAGGGACAAGTCGGGACAAGTTGGAACAAGTCGGGACAAGTCGAGACAAGTCAGGACAAGTTAGGACAATTCGAGATAAGTCGGGACAAGTCGGGACAATTCTGGACAAGTCGGGACAAGTTTGTACAATCCGGGACATGTCGGGACAAGTCGGTACAAGTCGGGACAAGTCGGTACAAGTCGGGACAAATTTGAACAATACTGGACAAGTCAGGACAAGTCGTTACCAGTCGGGACAAGTCGGGAAAAGTCGAGACAAGTAGGGACAAGTCGGTACAAGACGAGACAAGTCGGGACAAGGCATGACAAGTTTGGACAATCCGAGAAAAGTCGGGACAAGACGAGACAAGTTTGGACAATCCGGGACAAGTCGAAACAAGTCGGTACAAGACGGGAAAAGTTTGGACAATCCGGGACAAGTAAGGTTCTAGTCGGTTCAAGTCGGGACAAGTCGGGACAAGTCGAGACAAGTCGGGACAAGTCGAAACAAGTCGGGACAAGTCGGGACAAGTCGGGACAAGTCGGGACAAGTCGGGACAAGTCACTTGAAGTCGGGACAAATCAGGACAAGTCGGGACAAGTCGAGACAAGTCGGGACAAGTCGAAACAAGTCGGGACAAGTCAGGACAAGTCGGAACAAGTCGGGACAAGTCGGAACAAACCGGGACAAGTCGGGACAAGTCAGGACAAGTCGGGACAAGTTGGGACAGGTAGGGACAAGTCGGGACAGGTCAGGACAAGTCGGGACAAGTCGAGACAAGTCAGGACAAGTCGGGACAATTCGGGTCAAGTCGGTACAAGTCGGGACAAGTCGGTACAAGTCAAGGCAAGTCGGGACAAGTCGGGACAAGTCAGGACAAGTTTAGACAATCCGGGACAAGTTGGGACAAGACGGAACAAGTCACGACAAGTCGGGACAAACATGTCGGAACAAGTCGGGACTTTTGGGTTGGGTCGAGGAAGATATTATTGTAAATATGTTTTTTGATACAATCATTTTGAATTTAAAACAATTCTGGACTTTTCACCTGGGCTCCTTACCCAGACATTTTATCCTGATTTCATTTGGACATTTTACACGGAATTTCCACCTGGACTTCTTCACCCAGACTTTCTTCTTGGAATTTTATTTGGACTTCTTTGATGTAGTTTGTGAAATAAAATCAAAATTACGAAAAAAAAAACAGAAGATTTTAATATTTGTTTCGAATATTTCAGCAAAAATTCAATTATCAAAAAATTTTTTTTTTAGATTTTTTTTTATTTTATCAAAATTGTGAACTGAAACAACTTTCACGATCCAATTTCTATTCAGGAAGAAACAAAAAAGTATCTCATTAAACAAAGGAATAAAATAAAAAAAAAAATTGAAAAAAAAAATCTTGGAAAATTCCTTTTTTCACAAAGAAAATATTGAAGTCAGTAAATTTCTGAATATTTTGGTATCGAATCATCTCGCCTAAATTTTTCATAACGGCAAGAAATTTAATTTTATTTTTCTGAAAAAAAAAATTCACTTCACAAGGTCAAATCGAGTCAATGTAATGGCACTAATATTCATCTTATCGTCTTGGACTCTATTCGCAATTAGTTCGGGTCGGGTACTGTCGGGAAATGAGCTTTCAGATTTTTTGTCAAACCAACAAATATTATGAACCATAACAAATGTGACAAGTCCGGACAAGTTGGGACAAGTCGGGACAAGTCTGGATAAGTCGGGACAAGTTGGGACAAATCGGGACTAGCCGGAATATTTTGAAATAAAAGAAAGCTACAAAAATTTTATAAACAAAAAATTTGATTTTTTTTTTAATATTTCAGACAAAATTTACACAGTTTTGAGAAAATAAGCTTACAGATTTTTTGTCAATCCAACCAAAATTATGAACCAAAACAAGTGTGACAATCAATTTTTGTTCGAACTGATATTGACAAGTCGGAACAAGTCGGGACAAGTATGGTCAAGTCGGGACATGTCAGGACAAGTCGGGACAAGTCGGGACAAGTCGGGACAAGTCGGAAAAGTCGGGACAGGTCGGGACAAGTCGGGACAAGTCGGGACAAGTCGGTACAAGTCGGTACAAGTCGGGACAAGTCGGTACAAGTCGTGACAAGTCGGGACAAGTAGGGACAAGTCGGGACAAGTTGGAATAAGTCGGGACAAGTCGAGACAAGTCAGGACAAGTCAGGACAATTCGAGATAAGTCGGGACAAGTCGGGACAAGTCTGGACAAGTCGGGACAAGTCGGTTCAAGTCGGGACAAGTCGTGACAAGTCGGGACAAGTGGGGACAAGTCGGGACAAGTTAGAACAAGTCGGGACAAGTCGAGACAAGTCAGGACAAGTTAGGACAATTCGAGATAAGTCGGGACAAGTCGGGACAATTCTGGACAAGTCAGGACAAGTCGGTACAAGTCGGAACAAGTCGGGACAAGTTTGGACAATCCGGGACAAGTCGGGACAAGTTGGAACAAGTCGGGACAAGTCGAGACAAGTCAGGACAAGTCAGGACAATTCGAAATAAGTCGGGACAAGTCGGGACAAGTCTGGACAAGTCGGGACAAGTCGGTTCAAGTCGGGACAAGTCGTGACAAGTCGGGACAAGTAGGGACAAGTCGGGATAAGTTGGAACAAGTCGGGACAAGTCGAGACAAGTCAGGACAAGTTAGGACAATTCGAGATAAGTCGGGACAAGTCGGGACAATTCTGGACAAGTCGGGACAAGTCGGTACAAGTCGGGACAAGTCGGGACAAGTTTGGACAATCCGGGACAAGTCGGCACAAGTCGGTACAAGTCGGGTAAAGTCGGTACAAGTCGGGACCAGTTTGAACAATACTAGACAAGTCGGGACAAGTCGTTACAAGTCACGACAAGTCGGGAAATGTCGAGACAAGTAGGGACAAGTCGGTACAAGACGAGACAAGTCGGGACAAGTCATGACAAGTATGGACAATTTGGGACAAGTCGGGACAAGTCGAGACAAGTCGGGATAAGTTTGGACAATCCGGGACAAGTCGGGACAAGTCGGTACAATTCGGGACAAGTCGGTACAAGTCGGGACAAGTTTGGACAATCCGGGACAAGTCGGGACAATTCGGGACAAGTCGAGACAAGTCGGGACAAGTCGGGACAAGTCGGTACAAGACTAGACAAGTCGGGACAAGTCGGGACAAGTATGGACAATCCGGGACATGTCGGGACAAGTCGAGACAAGTTTGGACAATCCAGGACAAGTCGGGAAAAGTCGGTACAAGTCGGGACAAATCGGGACAAGTCGGTACAATTCGGGACAAGTTTGGACAATCTGGGACAATTCTGGACAAGTCGGTACAAGTCGGGACAAGTAGGGACAAGTCGGATCAAGTCGGGGCAAGTTTGGACAATCCGGGACAAGTCAGGACAAGTCGGGATAAGTCAGGACAAGTCGGTTCAAGTTCGGTCAAGTTTGAACAATACGGGACAAGTGGGGACAAGTCGTTACAAATCGGGACAAGTCAGGACAAGTCGAGACAAGTCGGGACAAGTAGGGACAAGTCGGGACAAGTATGGACAATCCGAGACAAGTCGGGACAAGTCGGGACAAGTCGAGACAAGTCGGGACAAGTCGAAACAAGTCGGGACAAGTCGGTACAAGTCGAGACAAGTTTGGACAATCCGGGACAAGCCGGGACAAGTTGGTACAAGTCGGGTCAAGTTGGGACACGACGGGACAAGTTTGGACAATCCAGGACAAGTCGGTACAAGTAGGGACAAGTCGTTACCAGATGATACATGTCGGGTCAAGTTTGGACAATCCGGGACAAGTCGGGACAAGTCGGTACAAGTCGAGGCAAGTCGGGACAAGTCGAAACAAGTCGGGACAAGTCGGTACAAGTCGGGACAAGTTTGGAAAATTTGGGACAAGTCGGGACAAGTCGAGACAAGTCGGGACAAGTCGAGACAAGTCAAGACAAAACGGTACAAGTCGGGACAAGTTTGGACAATCCGGGACAAGTTGGGATAAGTCGGTACAAGACGGGAAATGTTGGGACAAGTCGAAACAAGTCGGGACAAGTCGAAACAAGTCGTTACCAGACGATACTAGTCGGGTCAAGTTTGGACAATCCGGGCGAGACAATTCGGGACAAGTCGGTACAATTCGGGACAAGTTTGGACAATTTAGGACAAGTCGGGACAAGTTGGGACAAGTCGAAACAAGTCGGGACAAGTCGGTACAAGTTTGGACAATTTGGAACAAGTCGGGACAAGTCTGGACAAGTCGGGACAAGTTAGAACAAGTCAAAACAATTCGGGACAAGTCGGGACTAGTTTGGACAATCCGGGACAAGTCGAGACAAGTCGGGACAAGTCAATGCAATTCGGGACAAGTTTGGACAATCCGGTACAAGTCGAAACAAGTCGGTACAAGTCGGGAAGAGTCGGTACAAGTCGGGACAAGTCGGTACTAGTTTGGACAATCTGGGACAAGAAGAGACAAGTTGGGACAAGTCGAAACAAGTCGGGACAAGTTGGTACAAGTCAGGATAAGTTTGGACAATCCGGGACAAGTCAGGACAAGTCGGTACAAGTCGGGACAAGTCGGTACAAGTCGGGACAAGTCGGTACAAGTCGGGACAAATTTGAACAATCCGGGACAAGTCGGGACAAGTCGGGACTAGTCGGTACAAGTCGGGACAAGTCGGTACAAGTCAAGACAATTCGGGACAAGTCGAGACAAGTTGGGACAAGTTTGGACAATCCGGGACAAGTCGGTACAAGTCGAGACAGGTCGGGACAAGTCGGTACAAGTCGTGACAAGTCAGGACAAGTCGAGACATGTCGGGACAAGACGTGACAAGTCAGAACAAGTCGGGTTAAGTTGGTTCAAGTCAAGACAAGTCGTGACAAGTCGGAACAAGTCTGGACAAGTCGGTACAAGTCGGTACTAAACGGGACAAGTCGGGACATGTCAGGACAAGTCAGGACAAGTCGGGACAAGTCGGGACAAGTCGTGACAAGTCGGGACAATCCGGGACAAGTCGGGACAAGTAGGGACAAGTCGGGACAGGTCAGGACAAGTCGGGACAAGTCGAGACATGTCAGGACAAGTCGGGACAATTCGGGTCAAGTCGGTACAAGTCGGGACAAGTCGGTACAAGTCAAGACAAGACGGGACAAGTCGGGACAAGTCGGTACAAGTCGGGACAATTCGGGACAAGTCGGTACAAGTCGGGACAAACTTGGACAATCCGGGACAAGTCAAAACAAGTCACGACAAGTCGGGACAAACATGTCGGAACAAGTCGGGACTTTTGGGTCGGGTCGAGGAAAATATTATTGTAAATATATTTTTTGATACAATCATTTTGAATTTAAAACAATTCTGGACTTTTCACCTGGGCTCCTTACCCAGACATTTTATCCTGATTTCATTTGGACATTTTACACGGAATTTCCACCTGGACTTCTTCACCCAGACTTTCTTCTTGGAATTTTATTTGGACTTCTTTGATGTAGTTTGTGAAATAAATTCAAAATTACGAAAAAAAAAAAAAACCAAAAGATTTTCATATTTGTTTCGAATATTTCAGCAAAAATTCAATTATCAAAAATTTTTTTTTTTAGATTTTTTTTTATTTTATCAAAATTGTGAACTGAAACAACTTTCACGATCCAATTTCTATTCAGGAAGAAACAAAAAAGTATCTCATTAAACAAAGGAATAAAATAAAAAAAAATTTGAAAAAAAAAATCTTGGAAAATTCCTTTTTTCACAAAGAAAATATGGAAGTCAGTAAATTTCTGAATATTTTGGTATCGAATCATCTCGCCTAAATTTTTCATAACGGCAAGAAATTTAATTTTATTTTTCTGAAAAAAAAAATTCACTTCACAAGGTCAAATCGAGTCAATGTAATGGCACTAATATTCATCTTATCGTCTTGGACTCTATTCGCAATTAGTTCGGGTCGGGTAGAGTCGGGAAATGAGCTTTCAGATTTTTTGTCAATCCAACAAATATTATGAACTATAACAAATGTGACAAGTCCGGACAAGTTGGGACAAGTCGGGACAAGTCTGGACAAGTCGAGACAAGTTGGGACAAATCGGGACTAGCCGGGATATTTTGAAAAAAAAGAAAGCTACAAAAATTTTATAAACAAACAATTTGATTTTTTTTTAATATTTCAGACAAAATTTACACAGTTTTGAGATAATAAGCTTACAGATTTTTTGTCAATCCTACCAAAATTATGAACCAGAACAAGTGTGACAATCAATTTTTGTTCGAACTGATATTGACAAGTCGGAACAAGTCGGGACAAGTATGGTCAAGTCGGGACATGTCAGGACATGTCGGGACAAGTCGGGACAAGTCGGAAAAGTCGGGACAGGTCGGGACAAGTCGGGACAAGTCGGGACAAGTCGGTACAAGTCGGTACATGTCGGGACAAGTCGGTACAAGTCGGGACAAGTAGGGACAAGTCGGGACAAGTTGGAACAAGTCGGGACAAGTCGAGACAAGTCAGGACAAGTCAGGACAATTCGAGATAAGTCGGGACAAGTCGGGACAAGTCGGGACAAGTAGGGACAAGTCGGTACAAGTCGGGACAAGTCGGATCAAGTCGGGGCAAGTTTGGACAATCCGGGACAAGTCAGGACAAGTCGGGATAAGTCAGGACAAGTCGGTTCAAGTTCGGTCAAGTTTGAACAATACGGGACAAGTGGGGACAAGTCGTTACAAATCGGGACAAGTCGGGACAAGTCGAGACAAGTCGGGACAAGTAGGGACAAGTCGGGACAAGTATGGACAATCCGAGACAAGTCGGGACAAGTCGGGACAAGTCGAGACAAGTCGGGACAAGTCGAAACAAGTCGGGACAAGTTGGTACAAGTCGGGTCAAGTTGGGACACGACGGGACAAGTTTGGACAATCCATGACAAGTCGGTACAAGTAGGGACAAGTCGTTACCAGATGATAAAAGTCGGGTCAAGTTTGGACAATCCGGGACAAGTCGGGACAAGTCGGTACAAGTCGAGACAAGTCGGGACAAGTCGAAACAAGTCGGGACAAGTCGGTACAAGTCGGGACAAGTTTGGACAATTTGGGACAAGTCGAGACAAGTCGGGACAAGTCGAGACAAGTCAAGACAAAACGGTACAAGTCGGGACAAGTTTGGACAATCCGGGACAAGTTGGGATAAGTCGGTACAAGACGGGAAATGTTGGGACAAGTCGAAACAAGTCGGGACAAGTCGAAACAAGTCGTTACCAGACGATACTAGTCGGGTCAAGTTTGGACAATCCGGGCGAGACAATTCGGGACAAGTCGGTACAATTCGAGACAAGTTTGGACAATTTAGGACAAGTCGGGACAAGTCGAAACAAGTTGGGACAAGTCGAAACAAGTCGGGACAAGTCGGTACAAGTTTGGACAATTTGGAACAAGTCGGGACAAGTCTGGACAAGTCGGGACAAGTTAGAACAAGTCAAAGCAATTCGGGACAAGTCGGGACTAGTTTGGACAATCCGGGACAAGTCGGGACAAGTCGGGACAAGTCGGGACAAGTCGGGACAAGTCAATGCAATTCGGGACAAGTTTGGACAATCCGGGACAAGTCGGGACAAGTCGGTACAAGTCGGGACAAGTTTAGACAACTCGGGGCAAGTCGGTACAAGTCGAAACAAGTCGGTACAAGTCGGGAAGAGTCGGTACAAGTCGGGACAAGTCGGTACAAGTTTGGACAATCTGGGACAAGAAGAGACAAGTTGGGACAAGTCGAAACAAGTCGGGACAAGTTGGTACAAGTCAGGATAAGTTTGGACAATCCGGGACAATACAGGACAAGTCGGTACAAGTCGGGACAAGTCGGTACAAGTCGGGACAAGTCGGTACAAGTCGGGACAAATTTGAACAATCCGGGACAAGTCGGGACAAGTCGGGACTAGTCGGTACAAGTCGGGACAAGTCGGTACAAGTCAAGACAATTCGGGACAAGTCGAGACAAGTTGGGACAAGTTTGGACAATCCGGGACAAGTCGGGACAAGTCGGTACAAGTCGAGACAGGTCGGGACAAGTCGGTACAAGTCGTGACAAGTCAGGACAAGTCGAGACATGTCGGGACAAGACGTGACAAGTCAGAACAAGTCGGGTTAAGTTGGTTCAAGTCAAGACAAGTCGTGACAAGTCGGAACAAGTCTGGACAAGTCGGTACAAGTCGGTACAAGTCGGTACAAGTCGGTACTAAACGGGACAAGTCGGGACATGTCAGGACAAGTCAGGACAAGTCGGGACAAGTCGGGACAAGTCGTGACAAGTCGGGACAATCCGGGACAAGTCGGGACAAGTAGGGACAAGTCGGGACAGGTCAGGACAAGTCGGGACAAGTCGAGACAAGTCAGGACAAGTCGGGACAATTCGGGTCAAGTCGGTACAAGTCGGGACACGTCGGTACAAGTCAAGACAAGACGGGACAAGTCGGGACAAGTCGGGACAAGTCGGTACAAGTCGGGACAATTCGGGACAAGTCGGTACAAGTCGGGACAAACTTGGACAATCCGGGACAAGTCAAAACAAGTCGAGACAAGTCGGGACAAGTCGGGACAAGTCGGGACAAGTCAGGACAAGTTTAGACAATCCGGGACAAGTTGGGACAAGACGGAACAAGTCACGACAAGTCGGGACAAAATGTCGGAACAAGTCGGGACTTTTGGGTCGGGTCGAGGAAAATATTATTGTAAATATATTTTTTGATACAATCATTTTGAATTTAAAATAATTCTGGACTTTTCACCTGGGCTCCTTACCCAGACATTTTATCCTGATTTCTTTTGGACATTTTACACGGAATTTCCACCTGGACTTCTTCACCCAGACTTTCTTCTTGGAATTTTATTTGGACTTCTTTGATGTAGTTTGTGAAATAAATTCAAAATTACGAAAAAAAAAAAAACCAAAAGATTTTCATATTTGTTTCGAATATTTCAGCAAAAATTCAATTATCAAAAATTTTTTTTTTAGATTTTTTTTTATTTTATCAAAATTGTGAACTGAAACAACTTTCACGATCCAATTTCTATTCAGGAAGAAACAAAAAAGTATCTCATTAAACAAAGGAATAAAATAAAAAAAAATTTGAAAAAAAAAATCTTGGAAAATTCCTTTTTTCACAAAGAAAATATTGAAGTCAGTAAATTTCTGAATATTTTGGTATCGAATCATCTCGCCTAAATTTTTCATAACGGCAAGAAATTTAATTTTATTTTTCTGAAAAAAAAAATTCACTTCACAAGGTCAAATCGAGTCAATGTAATGGCACTAATATTCATCTTATCGTCTTGGACTCTATTCGCAATCAGTTCGGGTCGGGTAGTGTCGGGAAATGAGCTTTCAGATTTTTTGTCAATCCAACAAATATTATGAACCATAACAAATGTGACAAGTCCGGACAAGTTGGGACAAGTCGGGACAAGTCTGGACAAGTCGGGACAAGTTGGGACAAATCGGGACTAGCCGGGATATTTTGAAAAAAAAGAAAGCTACAAAAATTTTATAAACAAAAAATTTGAATTTTTTTTTAATATTTCAGACAAAATTTACACAGTTTTGAGAAAATAAGCTTACAGATTTTTTGTCAATCCAACCAAAATTATGAACCAAAACAAGTGTGACAATCAATTTTTGTTTGAACTGATATAGACAAGTCGGAACAAGTCGGGACAAGTATGGTCAAGTCGGGACATGTCAGGACAAGTCGGGACAAGTCGGGACAAGTCGGGACAAGTCGGGACAAGTCGGGACAAGTCGGGACAAGTCACTTGAAGTCGGGACAAATCAGGACAAGTCGGGACAAGTCGAGACAAGTCGGGACAAGTCGAAACAAGTCGGGACAAGTCAGGACAAGTCGGAACAAGTCGGGACAAGTCGGAACAAACCGGAACAAGTCGGGACAAGTCAGGACAAGTCGGGACAAGTTGGGACAAGTAGGGACAAGTCGGGACAGGTCAGGACAAGTCGGGACAAGTCGAGACAAGTCAGGACAAGTCGGGACAATTCGGGTCAAGTCGGTACAAGTCGGGACAAGTCGGTACAAGTCAAGACAAGTCGGGACAAGTCGGGACAAGTCGGGACAAGTCAGGACAAGTTTAGACAATCCGGGACAAGTTGGGACAAGACGGAACAAGTCACGACAAGTCGGGACAAACATGTCGGAACAAGTCGGGACTTTTGGGTTGGGTCGAGGAAGATATTATTGTAAATATGTTTTTTGATACAATCATTTTGAATTTTAAACAATTCTGGACTTTTCACCTGGGCTCCTTACCCAGACATTTTATCCTGATTTCATTTGGACATTTTACACGGAATTTCCACCTGGACTTCATCACCCAGACTTTCTTCTTGGAATTTTATTTGGACTTCTTTGATGTAGTTTGTGAAATAAAATCAAAATTACGAAAAAAAAAAACAAAAGATTTTAATATTTGTTTCGAATATTTCAGCAAAAATTCAATTATCAAAAAATTTTTTTTTTAGATTTTTTTTTATTTTATCAAAATTGTGAACTGAAACAACTTTCACGATCCAATTTCTATTCAGGAAGAAACAAAAAGTATCTCATTAAACGAAGGAATAAAATAAAAAAAAATTTGAAAAAAAAAATCTTGGAAAATTCCTTTTTTCACAAAGAAAATATTGAAGTCAGTAAATTTCTGAATATTTTGGTATCGAATCATCTCGCCTAAATTTTTCATAACGGCAAGAAATTTAATTTTATTTTTCTGAAAAAAAAAATTCACTTCACAAGGTCAAATCGAGTCAATGTAATGGCACTAATATTCATCTTATCGTCTTGGACTCTATTCGCAATTAGTTCGGGTCGGGTAGTGTCGGAAATGAGCTTTCAGATTTTTTGTCAATCCAACAAATATTATGAACCATAACAAATGTGACAAGTCCGGACAAGTTGGGACAAGTCGGGACAAGTCTGGACAAGTCGGGACAAGTTGGGACAAATCGGGACTAGCCGGGATATTTTGAAAAAAAAGAAAGCTACAAAAATTTTATAAACAAAAAATTTGATTTTTTTTTTAATATTTCAGACAAAATTTACACAGTTTTGAGAAAATAAGCTTACAGATTTTTTGTCAATCCAACCAAAATTATGAACCAAAACAAGTGTGACAATCAATTTTTGTTCGAACTGATATTGACAAGTCGGAACAAGTCGGGACAAGTATGGTCAAGTCGGGACATGTCAGGACAAGTCGGGACAAGTCGGGACAAGTCGGGACAAGTCGGAAAAGTCGGGAGAGGTCGGGACAAGTCGGGACAAGTCGGGACAAGTCGGTACAAGTCGGTACAAGTCGGGACAAGTCGGTACAAGTCGTGACAAGTCGGGACAAGTAGGGACAAGTCGGGACAAGTTGGAATAAGTCGGGACAAGTCGAGACAAGTCAGGACAAGTCAGGACAATTCGAGATAAGTCGGGACAAGTCGGGACAAGTCTGGACAAGTCGGGACAAGTCGGTTCAAGTCGGGACAAGTCGTGACAAGTCGGGACAAGTGGGGACAAGTCGGGACAAGTTAGAACAAGTCGGGACAAGTCGAGACAAGTCAGGACAAGTTAGGACAATTCGAGATAAGTCGGGACAAGTCGGGACAATTCTGGACAAGTCAGGACAAGTCGGTACAAGTCGGAACAAGTCGGAACAAGTTTGGACAATCCGGGACAAGTCGGGACAAGTTGGAACAAGTCGGGACAAGTCGAGACAAGTCAGGACAAGTCAGGACAATTCGAAATAAGTCGGGACAAGTCGGGACAAGTCTGGACAAGTCGGGACAAGTCGGTTCAAGTCGGGACAAGTCGTGACAAGTCGGGACAAGTAGGGACAAGTCGGGATAAGTTGGAACAAGTCGGGACAAGTCGAGACAAGTCAGGACAAGTTAGGACAATTCGAGATAAGTCAGGACAAGTCGGGACAATTCTGGACAAGTCGGGACAAGTCGGTACAAGTCGGGACAAGTCGGGACAAGTTTGGACAATCCGGGACAAGTCGGGACAAGTCGGTACAAGTCGGGTTAAGTCGGTACAAGTCGGGACCAGTTTGAACAATTCTGGACAAGTCGGGACAAGTCATTACAAGTCACGACAAGTCGGGAAATGTCGAGACAAGTAGGGACAAGTCGGTACAAGACGAGACAAGTCGGGACAAGTCATGACAAGTATGGACAATTTGGGACAAGTCGGGACAAGTCGAGACAAGTCGGGATAAGTTTGGACAATCCGGGACAAGTCGGGACAAGTCGGTACAATTCGGGACAAGTCGGTACAAGTCGGGACAAGTTTGGACAATCCGGGACAAGTCGGGACAATTCGGGACAAGTCGAGAAAAGTCGGGACAAGTCGGGACAAGTCGGTACAAGACTAGACAAGTCGGGACAAGTCGGGACAAGTATGGACAATCCGGGACATGTCGGGACAAGTCGAGACAATTTTGGACAATCCAGGACAAGTCGGGAAAAGTCGGTACAAGTCGGGACAAATCGGGACAAGTCGGTACAATTCGGGACAAGTTTGGACAATCTGGGACAATTCTGGACAAGTCGGTACAAGTCGGGACAAGTAGGGACAAGTCGGATCAAGTCGGGGCAAGTTTGGACAATCCGGGACAAGTCAGGACAAGTCGGGATAAGTCAGGACAAATCGGTTCAAGTTCGGTCAAGTTTGAACAATACGGGACAAGTGGGGACAAGTCGTTACAAATCGGGACAAGTCAGGACAAGTCGAGACAAGTCGGGACAAGGAGGGACAAGTCGGGACAAGTATGGACAATCCGAGACAAGTCGGGACAAGTCGGGACAAGTCGAGACAAGTCGGGACAAGTCGAAACAAGTCGGGACAAGTCGGTACAAGTCGAGACAAGTTTGGACAATCCGGGACAAGCCGGGACAAGTTGGTACAAGTCGGGTCAAGTTGGGACACGACGGGACAAGTTTGGACAATCCAGGACAAGTCGGTACAAGTAGGGACAAGTCGTTACCAGATGATACAAGTCGGGTCAAGTTTGGACAATCCGGGACAAGTCGGGACAAGTCGGTACAAGTCGAGGCAAGTCGGGACAAGTCGAAACAAGTCGGGACAAGTCGGTACAAGTCGGGACAAGTTTGGAAAATTTGGGACAAGTCGGGACAAGTCGAGACAAGTCGGGACAAGTCGAGACAAGTCAAGACAAAACGGTACAAGTCGGGACAAGTTTGGACAATCCGGGACAAGTTGGGATAAGTCGGTACAAGACGGGAAATGTTGGGAAAAGTCGAAACAAGTCGGGACAAGTCGAAACAAGTCGTTACCAGACGATACTAGTCGGGTCAAGTTTGGACAATCCGGGCGAGACAATTCGGGACAAGTCGGTACAATTCGGGACAAGTTTGGACAATTTAGGACAAGTCGGGACAAGTCGAAACAAGTTGGGACAAGTCGAAACAAGTCGGGACAAGTCGGTACAAGTTCGGACAATTTGGAACAAGTCGGGACAAGTCTGGACAAGTCGGGACAAGTTAGAACAAGTCAAAACAATTCGGGACAAGTCGGGACTAGCTTGGACAATCCGGGACAAGTCGAGACAAGTCGGGACAAGTCAATGCAATTCGGGACAAGTTTGGACAATCCGAGACAAGTCGGGACAAGTCGGTACAAGTCGGGACAAGTTTAGACAACTCGGGGCAAGTCGGTACAAGTCGAAACAAGTCGGTACAAGTCGGGAAGAGTCGGTACAAGTCGGTACTAGTTTGGACAATCTGGGACAAGAAGAGACAAGTTGGGACAAGTCGAAACAAGTCGGGACAAGTTGGTACAAGTCAGGATAAGTTTGGACAATCCGGGACAAGTCAGGACAAGTCGGTACAAGTCGGGACAAGTCGGTACAAGTCGGGACAAGTCGGTACAAGTCGGGACAAATTTGAACAATCCGGGACAAGTCGGGACAAGTCGGGACTAGTCGGTACAAGTCGGGACAAGTCGGTACAAGTCAAGACAATTCGGGACAAGTCGAGACAAGTTGGGACAAGTTTGGACAATCCGGGACAAGTCGGGACAAGTCGGTACAAGTCGAGACAGGTCGGGACAAGTCGGTACAAGTCGTGACAAGTCAGGACAAGTCGATACATGTCGGGACAAGACGTGACAAGTCAGAACAAGTCGGGTTAAGTTGGTTCAAGTCAAGACAAGTCGTGACAAGTCGGAACAAGTCTGGACAAGTCGGTACAAGTCGGTACTAAACGGGACAAGTCGGGACATGTCAGGACAAGTCAGGACAAGTCGGGACAAGTCGGGACAAGTCGTGACAAGTCGGGACAATCCGGGACAAGTCGGGACAAGTAGGGACAAGTAGGGACAGGTCAGGACAAGTCGGGACAAGTCGAGACATGTCAGGACAAGTCGGGACAATTCGGGTCAAGTCGGTACAAGTCGGGACAAGTCGGTACAAGTCAAGACAAGACGGGACAAGTCGGGACAAGTCGGTACAAGTCGGGACAATTCGGGACAAGTCGGTACAAGTCGGGACAAACTTGGACAATCCGGGACAAGTCAAAACAAGTCGAGACAAGTCGGGACAAGTCGGGACAAGTCAGGACAAGTTTAGACAATCCGGGACAAGTTGGGACAAGACGGAACAAGTCACGACAAGTCGGGACAAACATGTCGGAACAAGTCGGGACTTTTGGGTCGGGTCGAGGAAAATATTATTGTAAATATATTTTTTGATACAATCATTTTGAATTTAAAACAATTCTGGACTTTTCACCTGGGCTCCTTACCCAGACATTTTATCCTGATTTCATTTGGACATTTTACACGGAATTTCCACCTGGACTTCTTCACCCAGACTTTCTTCTTGGAATTTTATTTGGACTTCTTTGATGTAGTTTGTGAAATAAATTCAAAATTACGAAAAAAAAAAAAAAACCAAAAGATTTTCATATTTGTTTCGAATATTTCAGCAAAAATTCAATTATCAAAAATTTTTTTTTTTAGATTTTTTTTTATTTTATCATAATTGTGAACTGAAACAACTTTCACGATCCAATTTCTATTCAGGAAGAAACAAAAAAGTATCTCATTAAACAAAGGAATAAAATAAAAAAAAATTTGAAAAAAAAAATCTTGGAAAATTCCTTTTTTCACAAAGAAAATATTGAAGTCAGTAAATTTCTGAATATTTTGGTATCGAATCATCTCGCCTAAATTTTTCATAACGGCAAGAAATTTAATTTTATTTTTCTGAAAAAAAAAAATTCACTTCACAAGGTCAAATCGAGTCAATGTAATGGCACTAATATTCATCTTATCGTCTTGGACTCTATTCGCAATTAGTTCGGGTCGGGTAGTGTCGGGAAATGAGCTTTCAGATTTTTTGTCAATCCAACAAATATTATGAACTATAACAAATGTGACAAGTCCGGACAAGTTGGGACAAGTCGGGACAAGTCTGGACAAGTCGAGACAAGTTGGGACAAATCGGGACTAGCCGGGATATTTTGAAAAAAAAAGAAAGCTACAAAAATTTTATAAACAAACAATTTGATTTTTTTTTTAATATATCAGACAAAATTTACACAGTTTTGAGAAAATAAGCTTACAGATTTTTTGTCAATCCTACCAAAATTATGAACCAAAACAAGTGTGACAATCAATTTTTGTTCGAACAGATATTGACAAGTCGGAACAAGTCGGGACAAGTATGGTCAAGTCGGGACATGTCAGGACAAGTCGGGACAAGTCGGGACAAGTCGGAAAAGTCGGGACAGGTCGGGACAAGTCGGGACAAGTGGGACAAGTCGGTACAAGTCGGTACAAGTCGGGACAAGTCGGTACAAGTCGTGACAAGTCGGGACAAGTAGGGACAAGTCGGGACAAGTTGAAACAAGTCGGGACAAGTCGAGACAAGTCAGGACAAGTCAGGACAATTCGAGATAAGTCGGGACAAGTCGGGACAAGTAGGGACAAGTCGGTACAAGTCGGGACAAGTCGGATCAAGTCGGGGCAAGTTTGGACAATCCGGGACAAGTCAGGACAAGTCGGGATAAGTCAGGACAAGTCGGTTCAAGTTCGGTCAAGTTTGAACAATACGGGACAAGTGGGGACAAGTCGTTACAAATCGGGACAAGTCGGGACAAGTCGAGACAAGTCGGGACAAGTAGGTTCAAGTCGGGACAAGTATGACAATCCGAGACAAGTCGGGACAAGTCGGGACAAGTCGAGACAAGTCGGGACAAGTCGAAACAAGTCGGGACAAGTTGGTACAAGTCGGGTCAAGTTGGGACACGACGGGACAAGTCGGGACAAGTCGGTACAAGTCGAGACAAGTCGGGACAAGTCGAAACAAGTCGGGACAAGTCGGTACAAGTCGGGACAAGTTTGGACAATTTGGGACAAGTCGGGACAAGTCGAGACAAGTCGGGACAAGTCGAGACAAGTCAAGACAAAACGGTACAAGTCGGGACAAGTTTGGACAATCCGGGACAAGTTGGGATAAGTCGGTACAAGACGGGAAATGTTGGGACAAGTCGAAACAAGTCGGGACAAGTCGAAACAAGTCGTTACCAGACGATACTAGTCGGGTCAAGTTTGGACAATCCGGGCGAGACAATTCGGGACAAGTCGGTACAATTCGGGACAAGTTTGGATAATTTAGGACAAGTCGGGACAAGTCGAAACAAGTTGGGACAAGTCGAAACAAGTCGGGACAAGTCGGTACAAGTTTGGACAATTTGGAACAAGTCGGGACAAGTCTGGACAAGTCGGGACAAGTTAGAACAAGTCAAAACAATTCGGGACAAGTCGGGACTAGTTTGGACAATCCGGGACAAGTCGGGACAAGTCGGGACAAGTCAATGCAATTCGGGACAAGTTTGGACAATCCGGGACAAGTCGGGACAAGTCGGTACAAGTCGGGACAAGTTTAGACAACTCGGGGCAAGTCGGTACAAGTCGAAACAAGTCGGTACAAGTCGGGAAGAGTCGGTACAAGTCGGGACAAGTCGGTACAAGTTTGGACAATCTGGGACAAGAAGAGACAAGTTGGGACAAGTCGAAACAAGTCGGGACAAGTTGGTACAAGTCAGGATAAGTTTGGACAATCCGGGACAATACAGGACAAGTCGGTACAAGTCGGGACAAGTCGGTACAAGTCGGGACAAGTCGGTACAAGTTGGGACAAATTTGAACAATCCGGGACAAGTCGGGACAAGTCGGGACTAGTCGGTACAAGTCGGGACAAGTCGGTACAAGTCAAGACAATTCGGGACAAGTCGAGACAAGTTGGGACAAGTTTGGACAATCCGGGACAAGTCGGGACAAGTCGGTACAAGTCGAGACAGGTCGGGACAAGTCGGTACAAGTCGTGACAAGTCAGGACAAGTCGAGACATGTCGGGACAAGACGTGACAAGTCAGAACAAGTCGGGTTAAGTTGGTTCAAGTCAAGACAAGTCGTGACAAGTCGGAACAAGTCTGGACAAGTCGGTACAAGTCGGTACAAGTCGGTACAAGTCGGTACTAAACGGGACAAGTCGGGACATGTCAGGACAAGTCAGGACAAGTCGGGACAAGTCGGGACAAGTCGTGACAAGTCGGGACAATCCGGGACAAGTCGGGACAAGTAGGGACAAGTCGGGACAGGTCAGGACAAGTCGGGACAAGTCGAGACAAGTCAGGACGAGTCGGGACAATTCGGGTCAAGTCGGTACAAGTCGGGACACGTCGGTACAAGTCAAGACAAGACGGGACAAGTCGGGACAAGTCGGTACAAGTCGGGACAATTCGGGACAAGTCGGTACAAGTCGGGACAAACTTGGACAGTCCGGGACAAGTCAAAACAAGTCGAGACAAGTCGGGACAAGTCGGGACAAGTCGGGACAAGTCAGGACAAGTTTAGACAATCCGGGACAAGTTGGGACAAGACGGAACAAGTCACGACAAGTCGGGACAAACATGTCGGAACAAGTCGGGACTTTGGGGTCGGGTCGAGGAAAATATTATTGTAAATATATTTTTTGATACAATCATTTTGAATTTAAAATAATTCTGGACTTTTCACCAGGGCTCCTTACCCAGACATTTTATCCTGATTTCTTTTGGACATTTTACACGGAATTTCCACCTGGACTTCTTCACCCAGACTTTCTTCTTGGAATTTTATTTGGACTTCTTTGATGTAGTTTGTGAAATAAATTCAAAATTACGAAAAAAAAAAAACAAAAGATTTTCATATTTGTTTCGAATATTTCAGCAAAAATTCAATTATCAAAAATTTTTTTTTTTAGATTTTTTTTTATTTTATCAAAATTGTGAACTGAAACAACTTTCACGATCCAATTTCTATTCGGGAAGAAACAAAAAAGTATCTCATTAAACAAAGGAATAAAATAAAAAAAAATTTGAAAAAAAAATCTTGGAAAATTCCTTTTTTCACAAAGAAAATATTGAAGTCAGTAAATTTCTGAATATTTTGGTATCGAATCATCTCGCCTAAATTTTTCATAACGGCAAGAAATTTAATTTTATTTTTCTGAAAAAAAAAATTCACTTCACAAGGTCAAATCGAGTCAATGTAATGGCACTAATATTCATCTTATCGTCTTGGACTCTATTCGCAATCAGTTCGGGTCGGGTAGTGTCGGGAAATGAGCTTTCAGATTTTTTGTCAATCCAACAAATATTATGAACCATAACAAATGTGACAAGTCCGGACAAGTTGGGACAAGTCGGGACAAGTCTGGACAAGTCGGGACAAGTTGGGACAAATCGGGACTAGCCGGGATATTTTGAAAAAAAAGAAAGCTACAAAAATTTTATAAACAAAAAATTTGATTTTTTTTTTAATATTTCAGACAAAATTTACACAGTTTTGAGAAAATAAGCTTACAGATTTTTTGTCAATCCAACCAAAATTATGAACCAAAACAAGTGTGACAATCAATTTTTGTTTGAACTGATATTGACAAGGCGGAACAAGTCGGGACAAGTATGGTCAAGTCGGGACATGTCAGGACAAGTCGGGACAAGTCGGGACAAGTCGGGACAAGTCGGAAAAGTCGGGACAGGTCGGGACAAGTCGGGACAAGTCGGGACAAGTCGGTACAAGTCGGTACAAGTCGGGACAAGTCGGTACAAGTCGTGACAAGTCGGGACAAGTAGGGACAAGTCGGGACAAGTTGGAACAAGTCGGGACAAGTCGAGACAAGTCAGGACAATTCGAGATAAGTCGGGACAAGTCGGGACAAGTCTGGACAAGTCGGGACAAGTCGGTTCAAGTCGGGACAAGTCGTGACAAGTTGGAACAAGTCGGGACAAGTCGAGACAAGTCAGGACAAGTCAGGACAATTCGAGATAAGTCGGGACAAGTCGGGACAAGTCTGGACAAGTCGAGACAAGTCGGTTCAAGTCGGGACAAGTCGTGACAAGTCGGGACAAGTAGGGACAAGTCGGGACAAGTTGGAACAAGTCGGGACAAGTCGAGACAAGTCAGGACAAGTTAGGACAATTCGAGATAAGTCGGGACAAGTCGGGACAATTCTGGACAAGTCAGGACAAGTCGGTACAAGTCGGAACAAGTCGGGACAAGATTGGACAATCCGGGACAAGTCGGGACAAGTTGGAACAAGTCGGGACAAGTCGAGACAAGTCAGGACAAGTCAGGACAATTCGAGATAAGTCGGGACAAGTCGAAACAAGTCTGGACAATTCGGGACAAGTCGGTTCAAGTCGGGACAAGTCGTGACAAGTCGGGACAAGTAGGGACAAGTCGGGACAAGTTGGAACAAGTCGGGACAAGTCGAGACAAGTCAGGACAAGTTAGGACAATTCGAGATAAGTCGGGACAAGTCGGGACAATTCTGGACAAGTCGGGACAAGTCGGTACAAGTCGGGACAAGTTTGGACAATCCAGGACAAGTCGGGACAAGTCGGTACAAGTCGGGTTAAGTCGGTACAAGTCGGGACCAGTTTGAACAATACTGGACAAGTCGGGACAAGTCGTTACAAGTCACGACAAGTCGGGAAATGTCGAGACAAGTAGGGACAAGTCGGTACAAGACGAGACAAGTCGGGACAAGTCATGACAAGTATGGACAATTTGGGACAAGTCGGGACGAGTCGAGACAAGTCGGGATAAGTTTGGACAATCCGGGACAAGTCGGGACAAGTCGGTACAAGTCGGGACAAGTCGGTACAAGTCGGGACAAGTTTGGACAATCCGGGACAAGTCGGGACAATTCGGGACAAGTCGAGACAAGTCGGGACAAGTCGGGACAAGTCGGGACAAGTCGGTACAAGACTAGACAAGTCAAGACAAGTCGGGACAAGTATGGACAATCCGGGACATGTCGGGACAAGTCGAGACAAGTTTGGACAATCCAGGACAAGTCGGGACAAGTCGGTACAAGACGGGACGAATCGGGACAAGTCGGTACAATTCGGGACAAGTTTGGACAATCTGGGACAATTCTGGACAAGTCGGTACAAGTCGGGACAAGTAGGGACAAGTCGGTACAAGTCGGAACAAGTCGGATCAAGTCGGGGCAAGTTTGGACAATCCGGGACAAGTCAGGACAAGTCGGGATAAGTCAGGACTAGTCGGTTCAAGTTCGGTCAAGTTTGAACAATACGGGACAAGTGGGGACAAGTCGTTACAAATCGGGACAAGTCGGGACAAGTCGAGACAAGTCGGGACAAGTAGGGACAAGTCGGGACAAGTATGGACAATCCGGGACAAGTCTAGACAAGTTTGGCCAATCTGGGACAAGTCGAGACAAGTCGGTACAAGTCGGGACAAGTCGGGACAAGTCGGGACAAGTCGGGACAAGTCGGGACAAGTCGGGACAAGTCGGGACAAGTCGGGACAAGTCGGGACAAGTCGAGAAGAGTCGGGATAAGTCAGGACAAGTTGGTTCAAGTTCGGTCAAGTTTGAACAATACGGGACAAGTGGGGACAAGTCGTTACAAGTCGGGACAAGTCGGGACAAGTCGAGACAAGTCGGGACAAGCCCGGACAAGTCGGGATAAGTCAGGACAAGTCGGTTCAAGTTCGGTCAAGTTTGAACAATACGGGACAAGTGGGGACAAGTCGTTACAAGTCGGGACAAGTCGGGACAAATCGAGACAAGTCGGGACAAGTCGGGACAAGTCGGGACAAGTCGGGACAAGTCGGGACAAGTATGGACAATTTAGGACAAGTCGGGACAAGTCGAGACAAGTCAGGACAAGTCGAAACAAGTCGGGACAAGTCAGGACCAGTTGGGACAAGTCGGGACATGTCGGACAAGTCGGTACAAGTCGGGACAGGTCGGGTAAAGACGTGACAAGTCAGAACAAGTCGGGTCATGTTGGTTCAAGTCAAGACAAGTCGGTACAAGTCGAGACAAGTCGGTACAAGTCGGGACAAGTCAGAACATGTCAGTACAAGTCGGGACAA
Source organism: Chrysolina americana (assembly GCA_958502065.1). NCBI lineage: Eukaryota > Metazoa > Arthropoda > Insecta > Coleoptera > Chrysomelidae > Chrysolina > Chrysolina americana. The sequence goes on along the minus strand of OY293415.1, from coordinate 48,571,057 downwards.
GTCGCTTGAAGTCGGGACAAATCAGGACAAGTCGGGACAAGTCGAGACAAGTCGGGACAAGTCGAAACAAGTCGGGACAAGTCAGGACAAGTCGGAACAAGTCGGGACAAGTTGGTACAAGTCAGGATAAGTTTGGACAATCCGGGACAAGTCAGGACAAGTCGGTACAAGTCGGGACAAGTCGGTACAAGTCGGGACAAGTCGGTACAAGTCGGGACAAATTTGAACAATCCGGGACAAGTCGGGACAAGTCGGGACTAGTCGGTACAAGTCGGGACAAGTCGGTACAAGTCAAGACAATTCGGGACAAGTCGAGACAAGTTGGGACAAGTTTGGACAATCCGGGACAAGTCGGGACAAGTCGGTACAAGTCGAGACAGGTCGGGACAAGTCGGTACAAGTCGTGACAAGTCAGGACAAGTCGATACATGTCGGGACAAGACGTGACAAGTCAGAACAAGTCGGGTTAAGTTGGTTCAAGTCAAGACAAGTCGTGACAAGTCGGAACAAGTCTGGACAAGTCGGTACAAGTCGGTACTAAACGGGACAAGTCGGGACATGTCAGGACAAGTCAGGACAAGTCGGGACAAGTCGGGACAAGTCGTGACAAGTCGGGACAATCCGGGACAAGTCGGGACAAGTAGGGACAAGTAGGGACAGGTCAGGACAAGTCGGGACAAGTCGAGACATGTCAGGACAAGTCGGGACAATTCGGGTCAAGTCGGTACAAGTCGGGACAAGTCGGTACAAGTCAAGACAAGACGGGACAAGTCGGGACAAGTCGGTACAAGTCGGGACAATTCGGGACAAGTCGGTACAAGTCGGGACAAACTTGGACAATCCGGGACAAGTCAAAACAAGTCGAGACAAGTCGGGACAAGTCGGGACAAGTCAGGACAAGTTTAGACAATCCGGGACAAGTTGGGACAAGACGGAACAAGTCACGACAAGTCGGGACAAACATGTCGGAACAAGTCGGGACTTTTGGGTCGGGTCGAGGAAAATATTATTGTAAATATATTTTTTGATACAATCATTTTGAATTTAAAACAATTCTGGACTTTTCACCTGGGCTCCTTACCCAGACATTTTATCCTGATTTCATTTGGACATTTTACACGGAATTTCCACCTGGACTTCTTCACCCAGACTTTCTTCTTGGAATTTTATTTGGACTTCTTTGATGTAGTTTGTGAAATAAATTCAAAATTACGAAAAAAAAAAAAAAACCAAAAGATTTTCATATTTGTTTCGAATATTTCAGCAAAAATTCAATTATCAAAAATTTTTTTTTTTAGATTTTTTTTTATTTTATCATAATTGTGAACTGAAACAACTTTCACGATCCAATTTCTATTCAGGAAGAAACAAAAAAGTATCTCATTAAACAAAGGAATAAAATAAAAAAAAATTTGAAAAAAAAAATCTTGGAAAATTCCTTTTTTCACAAAGAAAATATTGAAGTCAGTAAATTTCTGAATATTTTGGTATCGAATCATCTCGCCTAAATTTTTCATAACGGCAAGAAATTTAATTTTATTTTTCTGAAAAAAAAAAATTCACTTCACAAGGTCAAATCGAGTCAATGTAATGGCACTAATATTCATCTTATCGTCTTGGACTCTATTCGCAATTAGTTCGGGTCGGGTAGTGTCGGGAAATGAGCTTTCAGATTTTTTGTCAATCCAACAAATATTATGAACTATAACAAATGTGACAAGTCCGGACAAGTTGGGACAAGTCGGGACAAGTCTGGACAAGTCGAGACAAGTTGGGACAAATCGGGACTAGCCGGGATATTTTGAAAAAAAAAAGAAAGCTACAAAAATTTTATAAACAAACAATTTGATTTTTTTTTTAATATTTCAGACAAAATTTACACAGTTTTGAGAAAATAAGCTTACAGATTTTTTGTCAATCCTACCAAAATTATGAACCAAAACAAGTGTGACAATCAATTTTTGTTCGAACAGATATTGACAAGTCGGAACAAGTCGGGACAAGTATGGTCAAGTCGGGACATGTCAGGACAAGTCGGGACAAGTCGGGACAAGTCGGAAAAGTCGGGACAGGTCGGGACAAGTCGGGACAAGTGGGACAAGTCGGTACAAGTCGGTACAAGTCGGGACAAGTCGGTACAAGTCGTGACAAGTCGGGACAAGTAGGGACAAGTCGGGACAAGTTGAAACAAGTCGGGACAAGTCGAGACAAGTCAGGACAAGTCAGGACAATTCGAGATAAGTCGGGACAAGTCGGGACAAGTAGGGACAAGTCGGTACAAGTCGGGACAAGTCGGATCAAGTCGGGGCAAGTTTGGACAATCCGGGACAAGTCAGGACAAGTCGGGATAAGTCAGGACAAGTCGGTTCAAGTTCGGTCAAGTTTGAACAATACGGGACAAGTGGGGACAAGTCGTTACAAATCGGGACAAGTCGGGACAAGTCGAGACAAGTCGGGACAAGTAGGTTCAAGTCGGGACAAGTATGACAATCCGAGACAAGTCGGGACAAGTCGGGACAAGTCGAGACAAGTCGGGACAAGTCGAAACAAGTCGGGACAAGTTGGTACAAGTCGGGTCAAGTTGGGACACGACGGGACAAGTCGGGACAAGTCGGTACAAGTCGAGACAAGTCGGGACAAGTTTGGACAATTTGGGACAAGTCGGGACAAGTCGAGACAAGTCGGGACAAGTCGAGACAAGTCAAGACAAAACGGTACAAGTCGGGACAAGTTTGGACAATCCGGGACAAGTTGGGATAAGTCGGTACAAGACGGGAAATGTTGGGACAAGTCGAAACAAGTCGGGACAAGTCGAAACAAGTCGTTACCAGACGATACTAGTCGGGTCAAGTTTGGACAATCCGGGCGAGACAATTCGGGACAAGTCGGTACAATTCGGGACAAGTTTGGATAATTTAGGACAAGTCGGGACAAGTCGAAACAAGTTGGGACAAGTCGAAACAAGTCGGGACAAGTCGGTACAAGTTTGGACAATTTGGAACAAGTCGGGACAAGTCTGGACAAGTCGGGACAAGTTAGAACAAGTCAAAACAATTCGGGACAAGTCGGGACTAGTTTGGACAATCCGGGACAAGTCGGGACAAGTCGGGACAAGTCAATGCAATTCGGGACAAGTTTGGACAATCCGGGACAAGTCGGGACAAGTCGGTACAAGTCGGGACAAGTTTAGACAACTCGGGGCAAGTCGGTACAAGTCGAAACAAGTCGGTACAAGTCGGGAAGAGTCGGTACAAGTCGGGACAAGTCGGTACAAGTTTGGACAATCTGGGACAAGAAGAGACAAGTTGGGACAAGTCGAAACAAGTCGGGACAAGTTGGTACAAGTCAGGATAAGTTTGGACAATCCGGGACAATACAGGACAAGTCGGTACAAGTCGGGACAAGTCGGTACAAGTCGGGACAAGTCGGTACAAGTTGGGACAAATTTGAACAATCCGGGACAAGTCGGGACAAGTCGGGACTAGTCGGTACAAGTCGGGACAAGTCGGTACAAGTCAAGACAATTCGGGACAAGTCGAGACAAGTTGGGACAAGTTTGGACAATCCGGGACAAGTCGGGACAAGTCGGTACAAGTCGAGACAGGTCGGGACAAGTCGGTACAAGTCGTGACAAGTCAGGACAAGTCGAGACATGTCGGGACAAGACGTGACAAGTCAGAACAAGTCGGGTTAAGTTGGTTCAAGTCAAGACAAGTCGTGACAAGTCGGAACAAGTCTGGACAAGTCGGTACAAGTCGGTACAAGTCGGTACAAGTCGGTACTAAACGGGACAAGTCGGGACATGTCAGGACAAGTCAGGACAAGTCGGGACAAGTCGGGACAAGTCGTGACAAGTCGGGACAATCCGGGACAAGTCGGGACAAGTAGGGACAAGTCGGGACAGGTCAGGACAAGTCGGGACAAGTCGAGACAAGTCAGGACGAGTCGGGACAATTCGGGTCAAGTCGGTACAAGTCGGGACACGTCGGTACAAGTCAAGACAAGACGGGACAAGTCGGGACAAGTCGGTACAAGTCGGGACAATTCGGGACAAGTCGGTACAAGTCGGGACAAACTTGGACAGTCCGGGACAAGTCAAAACAAGTCGAGACAAGTCGGGACAAGTCGGGACAAGTCGGGACAAGTCAGGACAAGTTTAGACAATCCGGGACAAGTTGGGACAAGACGGAACAAGTCACGACAAGTCGGGACAAACATGTCGGAACAAGTCGGGACTTTGGGGTCGGGTCGAGGAAAATATTATTGTAAATATATTTTTTGATACAATCATTTTGAATTTAAAATAATTCTGGACTTTTCACCAGGGCTCCTTACCCAGACATTTTATCCTGATTTCTTTTGGACATTTTACACGGAATTTCCACCTGGACTTCTTCACCCAGACTTTCTTCTTGGAATTTTATTTGGACTTCTTTGATGTAGTTTGTGAAATAAATTCAAAATTACGAAAAAAAAAAAACCAAAAGATTTTCATATTTGTTTCGAATATTTCAGCAAAAATTCAATTATCAAAAATTTTTTTTTTTAGATTTTTTTTTATTTTATCAAAATTGTGAACTGAAACAACTTTCACGATCCAATTTCTATTCGGGAAGAAACAAAAAAGTATCTCATTAAACAAAGGAATAAAATAAAAAAAAATTTGAAAAAAAAATCTTGGAAAATTCCTTTTTTCACAAAGAAAATATTGAAGTCAGTAAATTTCTGAATATTTTGGTATCGAATCATCTCGCCTAAATTTTTCATAACGGCAAGAAATTTAATTTTATTTTTCTGAAAAAAAAAATTCACTTCACAAGGTCAAATCGAGTCAATGTAATGGCACTAATATTCATCTTATCGTCTTGGACTCTATTCGCAATCAGTTCGGGTCGGGTAGTGTCGGGAAATGAGCTTTCAGATTTTTTGTCAATCCAACAAATATTATGAACCATAACAAATGTGACAAGTCCGGACAAGTTGGGACAAGTCGGGACAAGTCTGGACAAGTCGGGACAAGTTGGGACAAATCGGGACTAGCCGGGATATTTTGAAAAAAAAGAAAGCTACAAAAATTTTATAAACAAAAAATTTGATTTTTTTTTTAATATTTCAGACAAAATTTACACAGTTTTGAGAAAATAAGCTTACAGATTTTTTGTCAATCCAACCAAAATTATGAACCAAAACAAGTGTGACAATCAATTTTTGTTTGAACTGATATTGACAAGGCGGAACAAGTCGGGACAAGTATGGTCAAGTCGGGACATGTCAGGACAAGTCGGGACAAGTCGGGACAAGTCGGGACAAGTCGGAAAAGTCGGGACAGGTCGGGACAAGTCGGGACAAGTCGGGACAAGTCGGTACAAGTCGGTACAAGTCGGGACAAGTCGGTACAAGTCGTGACAAGTCGGGACAAGTAGGGACAAGTCGGGACAAGTTGGAACAAGTCGGGACAAGTCGAGACAAGTCAGGACAATTCGAGATAAGTCGGGACAAGTCGGGACAAGTCTGGACAAGTCGGGACAAGTCGGTTCAAGTCGGGACAAGTCGTGACAAGTTGGAACAAGTCGGGACAAGTCGAGACAAGTCAGGACAAGTCAGGACAATTCGAGATAAGTCGGGACAAGTCGGGACAAGTCTGGACAAGTCGAGACAAGTCGGTTCAAGTCGGGACAAGTCGTGACAAGTCGGGACAAGTAGGGACAAGTCGGGACAAGTTGGAACAAGTCGGGACAAGTCGAGACAAGTCAGGACAAGTTAGGACAATTCGAGATAAGTCGGGACAAGTCGGGACAATTCTGGACAAGTCAGGACAAGTCGGTACAAGTCGGAACAAGTCGGGACAAGTTTGGACAATCCGGGACAAGTCGGGACAAGTTGGAACAAGTCGGGACAAGTCGAGACAAGTCAGGACAAGTCAGGACAATTCGAGATAAGTCGGGACAAGTCGAAACAAGTCTGGACAATTCGGGACAAGTCGGTTCAAGTCGGGACAAGTCGTGACAAGTCGGGACAAGTAGGGACAAGTCGGGACAAGTTGGAACAAGTCGGGACAAGTCGAGACAAGTCAGGACAAGTTAGGACAATTCGAGATAAGTCGGGACAAGTCGGGACAATTCTGGACAAGTCGGGACAAGTCGGTACAAGTCGGGACAAGTTTGGACAATCCAGGACAAGTCGGGACAAGTCGGTACAAGTCGGGTTAAGTCGGTACAAGTCGGGACCAGTTTGAACAATACTGGACAAGTCGGGACAAGTCGTTACAAGTCACGACAAGTCGGGAAATGTCGAGACAAGTAGGGACAAGTCGGTACAAGACGAGACAAGTCGGGACAAGTCATGACAAGTATGGACAATTTGGGACAAGTCGGGACGAGTCGAGACAAGTCGGGATAAGTTTGGACAATCCGGGACAAGTCGGGACAAGTCGGTACAAGTCGGGACAAGTCGGTACAAGTCGGGACAAGTTTGGACAATCCGGGACAAGTCGGGACAATTCGGGACAAGTCGAGACAAGTCGGGACAAGTCGGGACAAGTCGGGACAAGTCGGTACAAGACTAGACAAGTCAAGACAAGTCGGGACAAGTATGGACAATCCGGGACATGTCGGGACAAGTCGAGACAAGTTTGGACAATCCAGGACAAGTCGGGACAAGTCGGTACAAGACGGGACGAATCGGGACAAGTCGGTACAATTCGGGACAAGTTTGGACAATCTGGGACAATTCTGGACAAGTCGGTACAAGTCGGGACAAGTAGGGACAAGTCGGTACAAGTCGGAACAAGTCGGATCAAGTCGGGGCAAGTTTGGACAATCCGGGACAAGTCAGGACAAGTCGGGATAAGTCAGGACAAGTCGGTTCAAGTTCGGTCAAGTTTGAACAATACGGGACAAGTGGGGACAAGTCGTTACAAATCGGGACAAGTCGGGACAAGTCGAGACAAGTCGGGACAAGTAGGGACAAGTCGGGACAAGTATGGACAATCCGGGACAAGTCTAGACAAGTTTGGCCAATCTGGGACAAGTCGAGACAAGTCGGTACAAGTCGGGACAAGTCGGGACAAGTCGGGACAAGTCGGGACAAGTCGGGACAAGTCGGGACAAGTCGGGACAAGTCGGGACAAGTCGGGACAAGTCGAGAAGAGTCGGGATAAGTCAGGACAAGTTGGTTCAAGTTCGGTCAAGTTTGAACAATACGGGACAAGTGGGGACAAGTCGTTACAAGTCGGGACAAGTCGGGACAAGTCGAGACAAGTCGGGACAAGCCCGGACAAGTCGGGATAAGTCAGGACAAGTCGGTTCAAGTTCGGTCAAGTTTGAACAATACGGGACAAGTGGGGACAAGTCGTTACAAGTCGGGACAAGTCGGGACAAATCGAGACAAGTCGGGACAAGTCGGGACAAGTCGGGACAAGTCGGGACAAGTCGGGACAAGTATGGACAATTTAGGACAAGTCGGGACAAGTCGAGACAAGTCAGGACAAGTCGAAACAAGTCGGGACAAGTCAGGACCAGTTGGGACAAGTCGGGACATGTCGGACAAGTCGGTACAAGTCGGGACAGGTCGGGTAAAGACGTGACAAGTCAGAACAAGTCGGGTCATGTTGGTTCAAGTCAAGACAAGTCGGTACAAGTCGAGACAAGTCGGTACAAGTCGGGACAAGTCAGAACATGTCAGTACAAGTCGGGACAAGTCGCTTGAAGTCGGGACAAATCAGGACAAGTCGGGACAAGTCGAGACAAGTCGGGACAAGTCGAAACAAGTCGGGACAAGTCAGGACAAGTCGGAACAAGTCGGGACAAGTCGGAACAAGTCGGGACAAGTCGGGACTTTTGGGTCGGGTCGAGGAAAATATTATTGTAAATATATTTTTTGATAGAATCATTTTGAATTTAATATAATTCTGGACTTTTCACCTGAGCTCCATACCCAGACATTTTATCCTGATTTCATTTGGACATTTTACACGGAATTTCCACCTGGACTTCTTCATCCAGACTTTCTTCTTGGAATTTTATTTGGACTTCTTTGAAGTAGTTTGTGAAATAAAATCAAAATTACAGAAAAAAAACTCAAAAGATTTTAATATTTGTTTCGAATATTTCAGCAAAAATTCAATTATCAAAAATTTTTTTTTTAGATTTTTTTAATTTTATCAAAATTGTGAACTGAAACAACTTTCACAATCCAATTTCTATTCAGGAAGAAACAATAAATAACTCATTAAACAAAAAAATAAAATAAAAAATTTTTGAAAAAAAAAATCTTGGAAAATTCCTTTTTTCACAAAGAAAATATTGAAGTCAGTCAATTTCTGAATATTTTGGTATCGAATCATCTCGCCTAAATTTCTCATAACAGCATGAAATTTAATTTTATTTTTCTGAAAAAATAATTCACTTCACAAGGTCAAATCGAGTCAATGTTATGGCACTAATATTCATCTTATCGTCTTGGACTCTATTCGCAATAAGTTCGGGTCGGGTAGGGTCGGGAAATGAGCTTTCAGATTTTTTGTCAATCCAACAAATATTATGAACCATAAGAAATGTGACAAGTCCGGACAAGTTGGGACAAGTCGGGATAAGTCTGGACAAGTCGGGACAAGTTTGGACAATCCGGGACAAGTTGGGACAAGTCGGTACGAGACGGGACATGTCGGGACAAGTCGGGACAAGTCGAGACGAGTCGGGACTAGTCGAAACAAGTCGGGACAAGTCGGTACAAGTCGAGACAAGTTTGGACAATCGGGGACAAGTCGGGACAAGTCGGTACAAGTCGGGACAAGTCGGGACCAGACGGTACAAGTCGGGACAAGTTTGGACAATCCGAGACAAGCCGGGACAAGTCGGTACAAGTCGGGACAAGTAGGGACCAGACGGTACAAGTCGGGACAAGTATGGACAATCCGAGACAAGTCGGGACAAGTCGGGAAAAGTCGAGACAAGTCGGGACAAGTCGAAACAAGTCGGGACAAGTCGGTACAAGTCGGGACAAGTTTGGACAATTTGGGACAAGTCGGGACAAGTCCAGACAAGTCGGGACAAGTCGAGACAAGTCAAGACAAGTCGGTACAAGTCGGGACAAGTTTGGACAATTCGGGACAAGTTGGGATAAGTCGGTACAAGACGGGAAATGTTGGGACAAGTCGTAACAAGTCGGGACAAGTCGAAACAAGTCGGGACAAGTCGGTACAAGTCGGAACAAGTTTGGACAATTCGGGACAAGTCGGGACAAGTTGGGACAAGTCGGGACAAGTCGGTACAAGACGAGACAAGTCGGGACAAGTCGGGACAAGTCGGGACAAGTATGGACAAACCAGGACAAGACGGGACAAGTCGAGACAAGTTTGGACAATCCGGGACAAGCCGGGACAAGTTGGTACAAGTCGAGTCAAGTTGGGACCAGACGGGAGAAGTTTGGACAATCCGGGACAAGTCGGTACAAGTAGGGACAAGTCGTTACCAGACGATACAAGTCGGGTCAAGTTTGGACAATCCGGGACAAGTCGAGACAAGTCGGGACAAGCCGGTACAATTCGGGACAAGTTTGGACAATTTAGGACAAGTCGGGACAAGTCGAGACAAGTCGAGACAAGTCGAAACAAGTCGGGACAAGTCGGTACAAGTTTGGACAATTTGGGACAAGTTGGGACAAGTCTGGACAAGTCGGGACAAGTAAGAACAAGTCAAAACAAGTCGGGACAAGTCGGGACTAGTTTGGACAATCCGGGACAAGTCGGGACAAGTCGGGACAAGTCGGGACAAGTCAGTGCAAGTCGGGACAAGTTTGGACAATCCGGGACAAGTCAGGACAAGTCGGTACAAGTCGGGACAAGTTGGTACAAGTCAGGATAAGTTTGGACAATCCGGGACAAGTCAGGACAAGTCGGTACAAGTCGGGACAAGTCGGTACAAGTCGGGACAAGTCGGTACAAGTCAGGACAAGTTTGAACAATTCGGGACAAGTCGGGACAAGTTGGGACTAGTCGGTACAAGTCGGGACAAGTCGGTACAAGTCAAGACAAGTCGGGACAAGTCGAGACAAGTTGGGACAAGTTTGGACAATCCGGGACAAGTCGGGACAAGTCGGGACAAGTCGGTACAAGTCAAGACAGGTCGGAACAAGTCGGGACAATTCGGTACAAGTCGTGAAAAGTCAGGACAAGTCGAGACATGTCGGGACAAGACGTGACAAGTTAGAACAAGTCGGGTTAAGTTGGTTCAAGTCAAGACAAGTCGTGACAAGTCGGAACAAGTCTGGACAAGTCGGTACAAGTCGGTACGGGTCGGTACTAAACATGACAAGTCGGGACATGTCAGGACAAGTAAGGACAAGTCGGGACAAGTCGGGACAAGTCGTGACAAGTCGGGACAATCCGGGACAAGTCGGGACAAGTAGGGACAAGTCGGGACAGGTCAGGACAAGTCGGGACAAGTCAAGACAAGTCAGGACAAGTAGGGACAATTCGGGTCAAGTCGGTACAAGTCGGGACGAGTCGGTACAAGTCAAGACAAGTCGGGACAAGTCGGGACAAGTCGGTACAAGTCGGGACAATTCGGGACAAGTCGGGACAAACTTGGACAATCCGACACAAGTCGAAACAAGTCGAGACAAGTCGGGACAAGTCGGGACAAGTCGGGACAAGTCAGGACAAGTTTAGACAATCCGGGACAAGTTGGGACAAGACGGAACAAGTCACGACAAGTCGGGACAAACATGTCGGAACAAGTCGGGACTTTTGGGTCGGGTCGAGGAAAATATTATTGTAAATATATTTTTTGATACAATCATTTTGAATTTAAAATAATTCTGGACTTTTCACCTGGGCTCCTTACCCAGACATTTTATCCTGATTTCATTTGGACATTTTACACGGAATTTCCACCTGGACTTCTTCACCCAGACTTTCTTCTTGGAATTTTATTTGGACTTCTTTGATGTAGTTTGTGAAATAAAATCAAAATTACGAAAAAAAAAAAAACAAAAGATTTTAATATTTGTTTCGAATATTTCAGCAAAAATTCAATTATCAGAAAAATTTTTTTTTTAGATTTTTTTTTATTTTATCAAAATTGTGAACTGAAACAACTTTCACGATCCAATTTCTATTCTGGAAGAAACAAAAAAGTATCTCATTAAACAAAGAAATAAAATAAAAAAAAATTTGAAAAAAAAAATCTTGGAAAATTCCTTTTTTCACAAAGAAAATATTGAAGTCAGTAAATTTCTGAATATTTTGGTATCGAATCATCTCGCCTAAAGTTTTCATAACGGCAAGAAATTTAATTTTATTTTTCTGAAAAAAAAAATTCACTTCACAAGGTCAAATCGAGTCAATGTAATGGCACTAATATTCATCTTATCGTCTTGGACTCTATTCGCAATTAGTTCGGGTCGGGTAGTGTCGGGAAATGAGCTTTCAGATTTTTTGTCAATCCAACAAATATTATGAACCATAACAAATGTGACAAGTCCGGACAAGTTGGGACAAGTCGGGACAAGTCTGGACAAGTCTGGACAAGTCGGGACAAGTTGGGACAAATCGGGACTAGCCGGGATATTTTGAAAAAAAAGAAAGCTACAAAAGTTTTATAAACAAAAAATATGATTTTTTTTTTTAATATTTCAGACAAAATTTACACAGTTTTGAGAAAATAAGCTTACAGATTTTTTGTCAATCCAACCAAAATTATGAACCAAAACAAGTGTGACAATCAATTTTTGTTCGAACTGATATTGACAAGTCGGAACAAGTCGGGACAAGTATGGTCAAGTCGGGACATGTCAGGACAAGTCGGGACAAGTCGGGACAAGACGGGACAAGTCGGGACAAGTCGGAAAAGTCGGGACAGGTCGGGACAAAACGGGACAAGTCGGGACAAGTCGGTACAAGTCGGTACAAGTCGGGACAAGTCGGTACAAGTCGTGACAAGTCGGGACAAGTAGGGACAAGTCGGGACAAGTTGGAACAAGTCGGGACAAGTCGAGACAAGTCAGGACAAGTCAGGACAATTCGAGATAAGTCGGGACAAGTCGGGACAAGTCTGGACAAGTCGGGACAAGTCGGGACAAGTCGGTTCAAGTCGGGACAAGTCGTGACAAGTCGGGACAAGTAGGGACAAGTCGGGACAAGTTGGAACAAGTCGGGACAATTCGAGACAAGTCAGGACAAGTTAGGACAATTCGAGATAAGTCGGGACAAGTCGGGACAATTCTGTACAAGTCGGGACAAGTCGGGACAAGTCGGTACAAGTCGGGACAAGTCGGAACAAGTTTGGACAATCCGGGACAAGTCGGGACAAGTCGGTACAAGTCGGGTTAAGTCGGTACAAGTCGGGACAAGTTTGAACAATACTGGACAAGTCGGGACAAGTCGTTACAAGTCACGACAAGTCGGGAAATGTCGAGACAAGTAGGGACAAGTCGGTACAAGACAAGACAAGTCGGGACAAGTCATGACAAGTTTGGACAATCCGGGACAAGTCGGGACAAGTCGAGACAAGTCGGGATAAGTTTGGACAATCCGGGACAAGTCGGGACAAGTCGGTACAAGTCGGGACAAGTCGGTACAAGTCGGGACAAGTTTGGACAATCCGGGACAAGTCGGGACAATTCGGGACAAGTCGAGACAAGTCGGGACAAGTAGGGACAAGTCGGTACAAGTCGGGACAAGTCGGATCAAGTCTGGGCAAGTTTGGACAATCCGGGACAAGTCAGGACAAGTCGGGATAAGTCAGGACAAGTCGGTTCAAGTTCGGTCAAGTTTGAACTATACGGGACAAGTGGGGACAAGTCGTTACAAATCGGGACAAGTCGGGACAAGTCGAGTCAAGTCGGGACAAGTCGGGACAAGTCGGGACAAGTATGGACAATCTGGGACAAGTCGGGACAAGTCTAGACAAGTTTGGCCAATATGGGACAAGTCGGGACAAGTCGGGACAAGTCGAGACAAGTCGAGACAAGTCGGTACAAGTCGGGACAAGTCGGGACAAGTCGGGACAAGTCGGGACAAGTCGAGAAAAGTCGGGATACGTCAGGACAAGTCGGTTCAAGTTCGGTCAAGTTTGAACAATTCGGGACAAGTGGGGACAAGTCGTTTCAAGTCGGGACAAGTCGGGACAAGTCGAGACAAGTCGGGACAAGCCCGGACAAGTCGGGATAAGTCAGGACAAGTCGGTTCAAGTTCGGTCAAGTTTGAACAATACGGGACAAGTGGGGACAAGTCGTTACAAGTCGGGACAAGACGGGACAAGTCGAGACAAGTCGGGACAAGTCGGGACAAGTATGGACAATCCGGGACATGTCGGGACAAGTCTAGACAAGTTTGGCCAATCCGGGACAAGTCGGGACAAGTCGGGACAAGTCGGGACAAGTCGAGACAAGTCGGGACAAGTCGGGACAAGTGGGGACAAGTCGTAACAAGTCGGGACAAGTCGGGACAAGTCGAGAAAAGTCGGGACAGGTCGGGACAAGTCGGGACAGGTCGGGACAAGTCGGGACAAGTCGGTACAAGTCGATACAAGTCGGGACAAGTCGGTTAAAGTCGGGACAAATCAGGACAAATCAGGACAAGTCGGGACAAGTCGAAACAAGTCGGGACAAGTCAGGACAAGTCGGAACAAGTCGGGACAAGTCGGTACAAGTTGGTACAAGTCGGGACAAGTCGGTACAAGTCGGGACAAGTCGGTTAAAGTCGGGACAAATCAGGACAAGTCGGGACAAGTCGAAACAAGTCGGGACAAGTCAGGACAAGTCGGAACAAGTCGGGACAAATCAGGACAAGTCGGGACAAGTCGAGACAAGTCGGGACAAGTCGGAACAAGTCGGGACAAGTCGGTACAAGTTGGTACAAGTCGGGACAAGTCGGTACAAGGCGGGACAAGTCGGTTAAAGTCGGGACAAATCGGGACAAGTCGGGACAAGTCGAAACAAGTCGGGACAAGCCAGGACAAGTCGGAACAAGTCGGGACAAATCAGGACAAGTCGGGACAAGTCGAAACAAGTCGGGACAAGTCAGGACAAGTCGGAACAAGTCGGGACAAATCAGGACAAGTCGGGACAAGTCGAAACAAGTCGGGACATGTCGGACAAGTCGGTGCAAGTCGGGACAGGTCGGAACAAGTCGGGACAAGTCGGGTAAAGACGTGACAAGTCAGAACAAGTCGGGTCATGTTGGTTCAAGTCAAGACAAGTCGGTACAAGTCGGGACAAGTCGGGACAAGTCGGGACAAGTCGGGACAAGTCGGGACATGTCAGAACATGTCAGTACAAGTCGGGACAAGTCGGGACAAGTCTGGACAAGTCGGGACAAGTCGGTTCAAGTCGGGACAAGTCGTGACTAGTCGGGACAAGTAGGGACAAGTCGGGACAAGTTGGAACAAGTCGGGACAAGTCGAGACAAGTCAGGACAAGTAAGGACAATTCGGGATAAGTCGGGACTAGTCGGGACAATTCTGGACAAGTCGGGACAAGTCGGTACAAGTCGGGACAAGTCGGGACAAGTTAGGACAATCTGGGACAAGTCGGGACAAGTCGGTACAAGTCGGGTGAAGTCGGTACAAATCGGGACAAGTTTGAGCAATACTAGACAAGTCGGGACAAGTCGTTACAGGTCGCGACAAGTCGGGAAATGTCGAGACAAGTAGGGACAAGTCGGTACAAGACGAGACAAGTCGGGACAAGTCATGACAAGTATGGACAATCCGGGACAAGTCGGGACAAGTCGAGACAAGTCGGGATAAGTTTGGACAATCCGGGACAAGTCGGGACAAGTCGGTACAAGTCGAGACAAGTCGGTACAAGTCGGGACAAGTTTGGACAATCCGGGACAAGTCGGGACAATTCGGGACAAGTCGAGACAAGTCGGGACAAGTCGTGACAAGTGGGTACAAGACTAGACAAGTCGGGACAAGTCGGGACAAGTATGGACAATCCGGGACATGTCGGGACAAGTCGAGACAAGTTTGGACAATCCAGGACAAGTCGGGACAAGTCGGTACAAGTCGGGACAAGTCGGTACAAGTCGGTACAATTCGGGACAAGTTTGGACAATCTGGGACAATTCTGGACAAGTCGGTACGAGTCGGGACAAGTAGGGACAAGTCGGTACAAGTCGGGACAAGTCGGATCAAGTCGGGGCAAGTTTGGACAATCCGGGACAAGTCAGGACAAGCCCGGACAAGTCGGGATAAGTCAGGACAAGTCGGTTCAAGTTCGGTCAAGTTTGAACAATACGGGACAAGTGGGGACAAGTCGTTACAAGTCGGGACAAGTCGGGACAAGTCGGGACAAGTCGGGACAAGTCGAGACAAGTCGGGACAAGTCGGGACAAGTATGGACAATCCGGGACAAGTCGGGACAAGTCTAGACAAGTTTGGCCAATCTGGGACAAGTCGCGACAAGTCGGGACAAGTCGAGACAAGTCAAGATAAGTCAGGACAAGTCGGGATAAGTTTGGACAATCCAAGACAAGTCGGGACAAGTCGGGACAAGTTGGTACAAGTCGGGACAAGTCGGGACAAGTTTGTACAATCCGGGACATGTCGGGACAAGTCGGTTCAAGTCGGGACAAGTCGGTACAAGTCGGGACAAATTTGAACAATGCTGGACAAGTCAGGACAAGTCGTTACAAGTCGGGACAAGTCGGGAAAAGTCGAGACAAGTAGGGACAAGTCGGGACAAGTCGGTACAAGACGAGACAAGTCGGGACAAGGCATGACAAGTTTGGACAATCCGAGACAAGTCGGGACAAGTCGAGACAAGTTTGGACAATCTGGGGCAAGTCGGGACAAGTCGGTACAAGACGGGAAAAGTTTGGACAATCCGGGACAAGTAAGGTTCTAGTCGGTTCAAGTCGGGACAAGTCGGGACAAGTCGAGACAAGTCGGGACAAGTCGAAACAAGTCGGGACGAGTCGGGACAAATCGGGACAAGTCGGGACAAGTCAGGACATGTCAGTACAAATCGGGACAAGTCGCTTGAAGTCGGGACAAATCAGGACAAGTCGGGACAAGTCGAGACAAGTCGGGACAAGTCGGGACAAGTCAGGACAAGTCGGGACAAGTCGGGACAAGTCGGTACAAGTCGGGAAAAATCGGTACAAGTCAAGACAAGTCGTGACAAGTCGGGACAAGTCGGTACAAGTCAAGACAAGTCGGGACAAGTCGGGACAAGTTTGTACAAGTCGGTACAAGTCGGGACAAGTCTAAACAAGTCGGGACAAGTCAGGACAAGTCGGGACAAGTCTGGACAAGTCGGTACAAGTCGGTACAAGTCGGGACAAGTCGGGACAGGTCGGGACAAGTTGGGACAAGTCAGGACAAGTCGGGACAAGTCGGGACAAGTCAGGTCAAGTCGGGACAAGTCGAAACAAGTCAGATCAAGTCGGGACAAGTCGGTACAAGTCGGGACAAGTCGGTACAAGTCAAGACAAGTCGGGACAAGTCAGGACAAGTTTGGACAATCCGGTACAAGTCGGTACAAGTTGGAACATGTCGGGACAATTCGGGACAAGTCAGGACAAGTAGGGACAAGTCGGGACAGGTCAGGACAAGTCGGGACAAGTCGGGACAAGTCAGGACAAGTCAGGACAATTCGGGTCAAGTCGGTACAAGTCGGGACAAGTCGGTACAAGTCAAGACAAGTCGGGACAAGTCGGGACAAGTCGGTACAAGTCGGGACAATTCGGGACAAGTCGGCACAAGTCGGGACAAACTTGGACAATCTGGGACAAGTCAAAACAAGTCGAGACAAGTCGGGACAAGTCGGGACAAGTCGGGACAAGTCAGGACAATCTGGGACAAGAAGAGACAAGTTGGGACAAGTCGAAACAAGTCGGGAAGGGTTGGTACAAGTCAGGATAAGTTTGGACAATCCGGGACAAGTCGGGACAAGTCGGTACAAGTCGGGACAAGTCGGTACAAGTCGGGACAAGTCGGTACAAGTCGGGACAAGTTTGAACAATCCGGGACAAGTCGGGACAAGTCGGGACTAGTCGGTACATGTCGGGACAAGTCGGTACAAGTCAAGACAAGTCGGGACAAGTCGAGACAAGTTGGGACAAGTTTGGACAATCCGGGACAAGTCGGGACAAGTTGGTACAAGTCGAGACAGGTCGGGACAAGTCGGGACAAGTCGGTACAAGTCGTGAAAAGTCAGGACAAGTCGAGACATGTCGGGACAAGACGTGACAAGTCAGAACAAGTCGGGTTAAGTTGGTTCAAGTCAAGACAAGTCGTGACAAGTCGGAACAAGTCTGGACAAGTCGGGACAATCCGGGACAAGTCGGGACAGGTCAGGACAAGTCGGGACAAGTCGGGACAAGTCAGGACAAGTCGGGACAATTCGGGTCAAGTCGGTACAAGTCGGGACAAGTCGGTACAAGTCAAGACAAGTCGGGACAAGTCGGGACAAGTCGGTACAAGTCGGGACAATTCGGGACAAGTCGGTACAAGTCGGGACAAACTTGGACAATCCGGGACAAGTCAAAACAAGTCGAGACAAGTCGGGACAAGTCGGGACAAGTCAGGACAAGTTTAGACAATCCGGGACAAGTTGGGACAAGACGGAACAAGTCACGACAAGTCGGGACAAACATGTCGGAACAAGTCGGGACTTTTGGGTCGGGTCGAGGAAAATATTATTGTAAATATATTTTTTGATACAATCAATTTGAATTTAAAACAATTCTGGACTTTTCACCTGGGCTCCTTACCCAGACATTTTATCCTGATTTCATCTGGACATTTTACACGGAATTTCCACCTGGACTTCTTCACCCAGACTTTCTTCTTGGAATTTTATTTGGACTTCTTTGATGTAGTTTGTGAAATAAAATCAAAATTACGAAAAAAAAAAAACAAAAGATTTTAATATTTGTTTCGAATATTTCAGCAAAAATTCAATTATCAAAAAATTTTTTTTTTAGATTTTTTTTATTTTATCAAAATTGTGAACTTTCACGATCCAATTTCTATTCAGGAAGAAACAAAAAAGTGTCTCATTAAACAAAGAAATGAAATAAAAAAAAATTTGAAAAAAAAATCTTGGAAAATTCCTTTTTTCACAAAGAAAATATTGAAGTCAGTAAATTTCTGAATATTTTGGTATCGAATCATCTCGCCTAAATTTTTCATAACGGCAAGAAATTTAATATTATTTTTCTGAAAAAAAAAAATTCACTTCACAATGTCAAATCGAGTCAATGTAATGGCACTAATATTCATCTTATCGTCTTGGACTCTATTCGCAATTAGTTCGGGTCGGGTAGTGTCGGGAAATGAGCTTTCAGATTTTTTGTCAATCCAACAAATATTATGAACCATAACAAATGTGACAAGTCCGGACAAGTTGGGACAAGTCGGGACAAGTCTGGACAAGTCTGGACAAGTCGGGACAAGTTGGGACAAATCGGGACTAGCCGGGATATTTTGAAAAAAAAGAAAGCTACAAAAGTTTTATAAACAAAAAATATGATTTTTTTTTTTAATATTTCAGACAAAATTTACACAGTTTTGAGAAAATAAGCTTACAGATTTTTTGTCAATCCAACCAAAATTATGAACCAAAACAAGTGTGACAATCAATTTTTGTTCGAACTGATATTGACAAGTCGGAACAAGTATGGTCAAGTCGGGACATGTCAGGACAAGTCGGGACAAGTCGGGACAAGACGGGGCAAGTCGGGACAAGTCGGAAAAGTCGGGACAGGTCGGGACAAAACGGGACAAGTCGGGACAAGTCGGTACAAGTCGGTACAAGTCGGGACAAGTCGGTACAAGTCGTGACAAGTCGGGACAAGTAGGGACAAGTCGGGACAAGTTGGAACAAGTCGGGACAAGTCGAGACAAGTCAGGACAAGTCAGGACAATTCGAGATAAGTCGGGACAAGTCGGGACAAGTCTTGACAAGTCGGGACAAGTCGGGACAAGTCGGTTCAAGTCGGGACAAGTCGTGACAAGTCGGGACAAGTAGGGACAAGTCGGGACAAGTTGGAACAAGTCGGGACAAGTCGAGACAAGTCAGGACAAGTTAGGACAATTCGAGATAAGTCGGGACAAGTCGGGACAATTCTGTACAAGTCGGGACAAGTCGGGACAAGTCGGTACAAGTCGGGACAAGTCGGGACAAGTTTGGACAATCCGGGACAAGTCGGGACAAGTCGGTACAAGTCGGGTTAAGTCGGTACAAGTCGGGACAAGTTTGAACAATACTGGACAAGTCGGGACAAGTCGTTACAAGTCACGACAAGTCGGGAAATGTCGAGACAAGTAGGGACAAGTCGGTACAAGACAAGACAAGTCGGGACAAGTCATGACAAGTTTGGACAATCCGGGACAAGTCGGGACAAGTCGAGACAAGTCGGGATAAGTTTGGACAATCCGGGACAAGTCGGGACAAGTCGGTACAAGTCGGGACAAGTCGGTACAAGTCGGGACAAGTTTGGACAATCCGGGACAAGTCGGGACAATTCGGGACAAGTCGAGACAAGTCGGGACAAGTAGGGACAAGTCGGTACAAGTCGGGACAAGTCGGATCAAGTCTGGGCAAGTTTGGACAATCCGGGACAAGTCAGGACAAGTCGGGATAAGTCAGGACAAGTCGGTTCAAGTTCGGTCAAGTTTGAACAATACGGGACAAGTGGGGACAAGTCGTTACAAATCGGGACAAGTCGGGACAAGTCGAGTCAAGTCGGGACAAGTCGGGACAAGTCGGGACAAGTATGGACAATCTGGGACAAGTCGGGACAAGTCTAGACAAGTTTGGCCAATATGGGACAAGTCGGGACAAGTCGAGACAAGTCGAGACAAGTCAAGACAAGTCGGTACAAGTCGGGACAAGTCGGGACAAGTCGGGACAAGTCGGGACAAGTCGGGACAAGTCGAGAAAAGTCGGGATACGTCAGGACAAGTCGGTTCAAGTTCGGTCAAGTTTGAACAATACGGGACAAGTGGGGACAAGTCGTTTCAAGTCGGGACAAGTCGGGACAAGTCGAGACAAGTCGGGACAAGCCCGGACAAGTCGGGATAAGTCAGGACAAGTCGGTTCAAGTTCGGTCAAGTTTGAACAATACGGGACAAGTGGGGACAAGTCGTTACAAGTCGGGACAAGACGGGACAAGTCGAGACAAGTCGGGACAAGTCGGGACAAGTATGGACAATCCGGGACATGTCGGGACAAGTCTAGACAAGTTTGGCCAATCCGGGACAAGTCGGGACAAGTCGAGACAAGTCGGGACAAGTCGGGACAAGTCGGGACAAGTCGAGACAAGTCGGGACAAGTCGGGACAAGTGGGGACAAGTCGTAACAAGTCGGGAAAAGTCGGGACAAGTCGAGAAAAGTCGGGACAGGTCGGGACAAGTCGGGACAGGTCGGGACA
This sequence comes from Chrysolina americana, assembly GCA_958502065.1. Taxonomy (NCBI): domain Eukaryota; kingdom Metazoa; phylum Arthropoda; class Insecta; order Coleoptera; family Chrysomelidae; genus Chrysolina; species Chrysolina americana. The sequence goes on along the minus strand of OY293415.1, from coordinate 48,550,671 downwards.
AGTCGGGACAAGTCGGTACAAGTCGATACAAGTCGGGACAAGTCGGTTAAAGTCGGGACAAATCAGGACAAATCAGGACAAGTCGGGACAAGTCGAAACAAGTCGGGACAAGTCAGGACAAGTCGGAACAAGTCGGGACAAGTCGGTACAAGTTGGTACAAGTCGGGACAAGTCGGTACAAGTCGGGACAAGTCGGTTGAAGTCGGGACAAATCAGGACAAGTCGGGACAAGTCGAAACAAGTCGGGACAAGTCAGGACAAGTCGGAACAAGTCGGGACAAATCAGGACAAGTCGGGACAAGTCGAGACAAGTCGGGACAAGTCGGAACAAGTCGGGACAAGTCGGTACAAGTTGGTACAAGTCGGGACAAGTCGGTACAAGTCGGGACAAGTCGGTTAAAGTCGGGACAAATCGGGACAAGTCGGGACAAGTCGAAACAAGTCGGGACAAGCCAGGACAAGTCGGAACAAGTCGGGACAAATCAGGACAAGTCGGGACAAGTCGAAACAAGTCGGGACAAGTCAGGACAAGTCGGAACAAGTCGGGACAAATCAGGACAAGTCGGGACAAGTCGAAACAAGTCGGGACATGTCGGACAAGTCGGTGCAAGTCGTGACAGGTCGGAACAAGTCGGGACAAGTCGGGTAAAGACGTGACAAGTCAGAACAAGTCGGGTCATGTTGGTTCAAGTCAAGACAAGTCGGTACAAGTCGGGACAAGTCGGGACAAGTCGGGACAAGTCGGGACAAGTCGGGACATGTCAGAACATGTCAGTACAAGTCGGGTCAAGTCGGGACAAGTCTGGACAAGTCGGGACAAGTCGGTTCAAGTCGGGACAAGTCGTGACTAGTCGGGACAAGTAAGGACAATTCGGGATAAGTCGGGACTAGTCGGGACAATTCTGGACAAGTCGGGACAAGTCGGTACAAGTCGGGACAAGTCGGGACAAGTTAGGACAATCTGGGACAAGTCGGGACAAGTCGGTACAAGTCGGGTGAAGTCGGTACAAATCGGGACAAGTTTGAGCAATACTAGACAAGTCGGGACAAGTCGTTACAGGTCGCGACAAGTCGGGAAATGTCGAGACAAGTAGGGACAAGTCGGTACAAGACGAGACAAGTCGGGACAAGTCATGACAAGTATGGACAATCCGGGACAAGTCGGGACAAGTCGAGACAAGTCGGGATAAGTTTGGACAATCCGGGACAAGTCGGTACAAGTCGAGACAAGTCGGTACAAGTCGGGACAAGTTTGGACAATCCGGGACAAGTCGGGACAATTCGGGACAAGTCGAGACAAGTCGGTACAATTCGGGACAAGTTTGGACAATCTGGGACAATTCTGGACAAGTCGGTACAAGTCGGGACAAGTAGGGACAAGTCGGTACAAGTCGGGACAAGTCGGATCAAGTCGGGGCAAGTTTGGACAATCCGGGACAAGTCAGGACAAGCCCAGACAAGACGGGATAAGTCAGGACAAGTCGGTTCAAGTTCGGTCAAGTTTGAACAATACGGGACAAGTGGGGACAAGTCGTTACAAGTCGGGACAAGTCGGGACAAGTCGGGACAAGTCGGGACAAGTCGGGACAAGTCGAGACAAGTCGGGACAAGTCGGGACAAGTATGGACAATCCGGGACAAGTCGGGACAAGTCTAGACAAGTTTGGCCAATCTGGGACAAGTCGCGACAAGTCGGGACAAGTCGAGACAAGTCAAGATAAGTCAGGACAAGTCGGGATAAGTTTGGACAATCCAAGACAAGTCGGGACAAGTCGGGACAAGTTGGTACAAGTCAGGACAAGTCGGGACAAGTTTGTACAATCCGGGACATGTCGGGACAAGTCGGTTCAAGTCGGGACAAGTCGGTACAAGTCGGGACAAATTTGAACAATACTGGACAAGTCAGGACAAGTCGTTACAAGTCGGGACAAGTCGGGAAAAGTCGAGACAAGTAGGGACAAGTCGGGACAAGTCGGTACAAGACGAGACAAGTCGGGACAAGGCATGACAAGTTTGGACAATCCGAGACAAGTCGGGACAAGTCGAGACAAGTTTGGACAATCTGGGGCAAGTCGGGACAAGTCGGTACAAGACGGGAAAAGTTTGGACAATCCGGGACAAGTAAGGTTCTAGTCGGTTCAAGTCGGGACAAGTCGGGACAAGTCGAGACAAGTCGGGACAAGTCGAAACAAGTCGGGACAAATCGGGACAAGTCGGGACAAGTCAGGACATGTCAGTACAAATCGGGACAAGTCGCTTGAAGTCGGGACAAATCAGGACAAGTCGGGACAAGTCGAGACAAGTCGGGACAAGTCGGGACAAGTCAGGACAAGTCGGGACAAGTCGGGACAAGTCGGTACAAGTCGGGAAAAATCGGTACAAGTCAAGACAAGTCGTGACAAGTCGGGACAAGTCGGTACAAGTCAAGACAAGTCGGGACAAGTCGGGACAAGTTTGTACAAGTCGGTACAAGTCGGGACAAGTCGAAACAAGTCGGGACAAGTCAGGACAAGTCGTGACAAGTCTGGACAAGTCGGTACAAGTCGGTACAAGTCGGGACAAGTCGGGACAAGTCGGGACAAGTTGGGACAAGTCAGGACAAGTCGGGACAAGTCGGGACAAGTCAGGTCAAGTCAAGACAAGTCGAAACAAGTCAGATCAAGTCGGGACAAGTCGGTACAAGTCGGGACAAGTCGGTACAAGTCAAGACAAGTCGGGACAAGTCAGGACAAGTTTGGACAATCCGGTACAAGTCGGTACAAGTTGGAACATGTCGGGACAATTCGGGACAAGTCAGGACAAGTAGGGACAAGTCGGGACAGGTCAGGACAAGTCGGGACAAGTCGGGACAAGTCAGGACAATTCAGGACAATTCGGGTCAAGTCGGTACAAGTCGGGACAAGTCGGTACAAGTCAAGACAAGTCGGGACAAGTCGGGACAAGTCGGGACAAGTCGGTACAAGTCGGGACAATTCGGGACAAGTCGGCACAAGTCGGGACAAACTTGGACAATCTGGGACAAGTCAAAACAAGTCGAGACAAGTCGGGACAAGTCGGTACAAGTCAAGACAAGTCGGGACAAGTCGAGACAAGTTGGGACAAGTTTGGACAATCCGGGACAAGTCGGGACAAGTCGGTACAAGTCGAGACAGGTCGGGACAAGTCGGGACAAGTCGGTACAAGTCGTGAAAAGTCAGGACAAGTCGAGACATGTCGGGACAAGACGTGACAAGTCAGAACAAGTCGGGTTAAGTTGGTTCAAGTCAAGACAAGTCGTGACAAGTCGGAACAAGTCTGGACAAGTCGGGACAATCCGGGACAAGTCGGGACAGGTCAGGACAAGTCGGGACAAGTCGGGACAAGTCAGGACAAGTCGGGACAATTCGGGTCAAGTCGGTACAAGTCGGGACAAGTCGGTACAAGTCAAGACAAGTCGGGACAAGTCGGGACAAATCGGTACAAGTCGGGACAATTCGGGACAAGTCGGTACAAGTCGGGACAAACTTGGACAATCCGGGACAAGTCAAAACAAGTCGAGACAAGTCGGGACAAGTCGGGACAAGTCAGGACAAGTTTAGACAATCCGGGACAAGTTGGGACAAGACGGAACAAGTCACGACAAGTCGGGACAAACATGTCGGAACAAGTCGGGACTTTTGGGTCGGGTCGAGGAAAATATTATTGTAAATATATTTTTTGATACAATCAATTTGAATTTAAAACAATTCTGGACTTTTCACCTGGGCTCCTTACCCAGACATTTTATCCTGATTTCATCTGGACATTTTACACGGAATTTCCACCTGGACTTCTTCACCCAGACATTCTTCTTGGAATTTTATTTGGACTTCTTTGATGTAGTTTGTGAAATAAAATCAAAATTACGAAAAAAAAAAAAACAAAAGATTTTAATATTTGTTTCGAATATTTCAGCAAAAATTCAATTATCAAAAAATTTTTTTTTTAGATTTTTTTTTATTTTATCAAAATTGTGAACTTTCACGATCCAATTTCTATTCAGGAAGAAACAAAAAAGTGTCTCATTAAACAAAGAAATGAAATAAAAAAAAATTTGAAAAAAAAATCTTGGAAAATTCCTTTTTTCACAAAGAAAATATTGAAGTCAGTAAATTTCTGAATATTTTGGTATCGAATCATCTCGCCTAAATTTTTCATAACGGCAAGAAATTTAATTTTATTTTTCTGAAAAAAAAAAATTCACTTCACAATGTCAAATCGAGTCAATGTAATGGCACTAATATTCATCTCATCGTCTTGGACTCTATTCGCAATTAGTTCGGGTCGGGTAGTGTCGGGAAATGAGCTTTCAGATTTTTTGTCAATCCAACAAATATTATGAACCATAACAAATGTGACAAGTCCGGACAAGTTGGGACAAGTCGGGACAAGTCTGGACAAGTCGGGACAAGTCGGTACAAGTCGGGACAAGTCGGGACAAGTCGGGACAAGTCGGTACAAGTCGGGACAAGTTTGAACAATCCGGGACAAGTTGGGACAAGTCGGGACTAGTCGGTACAAGACGAGACAAGTCATGACAAGGCATGACAAGTTTGGACAATCCGAGACAAGTCGGGACAAGTCGAGACAAGTTTGGACAATCTGGGACAAGTCGGTACAAGACGGGAAAAGTTTGGACAATCCGGGACAAGTAAGGTTCTAGTCGGTTCAAGTCGGGACAAGTCGAGACAAGTCGGGACAAGTCGAGACAAGTCAAGACAAGTCGGTACAAGTCGGGACAAGTTTGGACAATTCGGGACAAGTTGGGATAAGTCGGTACAAGACGGGAAATGTCGGAACAAGTCGAAACAAGTCGGGACAAGTCGAAACAAGTCGGGACAAGTCGGTACAAGTCGGAACAAGTTTGGACAATTCGGGACAATTCGGGACAAGTCGAGACAAGTCGGGACAAGTCGGTACAAGTCAAGACAAGTCGGGACAAGTCGTGACAAGTCGGTACAAGTCGGGACAATTCGGGACAAGTCGGTACGGGTCGGTACTAAACATGACAAGTCGGGACATGTCAGGACAAGTAAGGACAAGTCGGGACAAGTCGGGACAAGTCGTGACAAGTCAGGACAATCCGGGACAAGTCATGACAAGTATGGACAATCCGGGACAAGTCGGGAGAAGTCGAGACAAGTCGGGATAAGTTTGGACAATCCGGGACAAGTCGGAACAAGCCGGTACAAGTCGAGACAAGTCGGTACAAGTCGGGACAAGTTTGGACAATCCGGGACAAGTCGGGACAATTCGGGACAAGTCGAGACAAGTCGGGACAAGTCGTGACAAGTGGGTACAAGACTAGACAAGTCGGGACAAGTCGGGACAAGTCGGTACAAGTCGGGACAAGTCGGGACAAGTCGTTACAAGTCACGACAAGTCGGGAAATGAGCTTTCAGATTTTTTGTCAACCCAACAAATATTAGAAACCATAACAAATGTGACAAGTCCGGACAAGTTGGGACATGTCGGGACAAGTCTGGACAAGTCGGGACAAGTCGGGACAAGTTTGGACAATTCGGGACAAGTCGGGACAAGTCGGTACAAGTCGGGTTAAGTCGGTACAAGTCGGGATAAGTTTGAACAATACTGGACAAGTCGGGACAAGTCGGGACAAGTCGGGACAATTCGTTACAAGTCACGACAAGTCGGGAAATGTCGAGACAAGTAGGGACAAGTCGGTACAAGACGAGACAAGTCAGAACAAGTCATGACAAGTATGGACAATCCGGGACAAGTCGGGACAAGTCGGGACAAGTCGGGACAAGTTTGTACAATCCGGGACATGTTGGGACAAGTCGGTTCAAGTATGGACAATCCGGGACAAGTCGGGACAAGTTTGGACAATCCGGGACAAGTAAGGTTCTAGTCGGTTCAAGTCGGGACAAGTCGAGACAAGTCGGGACAAGTCGAGACAAGTCAAGACAAGTCGGTACAAGTCGGGACAAGTTTGGACAATTCGGGACAAGTTGGGATAAGTCGGTACAAGACGGGAAATGTCGGGACAAGTCGAAACAAGTCGGGACAAGTCGAAACAAGTCGGGACAAGTCGGTACAAGTCGGAACAAGTTTGGACAATTCGGGACAAGTCGGGACAAGTTGGGACAAGTCGGAACAAGTCGGGACAAATCAGGACAAGTCGGGACAAGTCGAGACAAGTCGGGACAAGTCGAAACAAGTCGGGACAAGTCAGGACCAGTTGGGACAAGTCGGGACATGTCGGACAAGTCGGTACAAGTCGGGACAGGTCGGAACAAGTCGGGACAAGTCGGGTAAAGACGTGACAAGTCAGAACAAGTCGGGTCATGTTGGTTCAAGTCAAGACAAGTCGGTACAAGTCGGGACAAGTCGGGACAAGTCGGGACAAGTCGGGACAAGTCAGAACATGTCAGTACAAGACGGGACAAGTCGGGACAAGTCTGGACAAGTCGGGACAAGTCGGTTCAAGTCGGGACAAGTCGTGACTAGTCGGGACAAGTAGGGACAAGTCGGGACAAGTTGGAACAAGTCGGGACAAGTCGAGACAAGTCGAGACAAGTTTGGACAATCTGGGACAATTCTGGACAAGTCGGTACAAGTCGGGACAAGTAGGGACAAGTCGGTACAAATCGGGACAAGTCGGATGAAGTCGGGGCAAGTTTGGACAATCCAGGACAAGTCAGGACAAGCCCGGACAAGTCGGGATAAGTCAGGACAAGTTGGTTCAAGTTCGGTCAAGTTTGAGCAAAACGGGACAAGTGGGGACAAGTCGTTACAAGTCGGGACAAGTCGGGACAAGTCGGGACAAGTCGGGACAAGTCGAGACAAGTCGGGACAAGTCGGGACAAGTATGGACAATCCAGGACAAGTCGGGACAAGTCTAGACAAGTTTGGCCAATCCAGGACAAGTCGCGACAAGTCGGGACAAGTCGAGACAAGTCAAGATAAGTCAGGACAAGTCGGGATAAGTTTGGACAATCCGGGACAAGTCGGGACAAGTCGGGACAAGTTGGTACAAGTCGGGACAAGTCGGGACAAGTTTGTACAATCCGGGACATGTTGGGACAAGTCGGTTCAAGTATGGACAATCCGGGACAAGTCGGGACAAGTCGGGACAAGTCGAGACAAGTCGGGACAAGTCGGGACAAGTATGGACAATCCGGGACAAGTCGGGACAAGTCTAGACAAGTTTGGCCAATCCAGGACAAGTCGCGACAAGTCGGGACAAGTCGAGACAAGTCAAGATAAGTCAGGACAAGTCGGGATAAGTTTGGACAATCCGGGACAAGTCGGGACAAGTCGGGACAAGTCGGGACAAGTTGGTACAAGTCGGGACAAGTCGGGACAAGTTTGTACAATCCGGGACATGTTGGGACAAGTCGGTTCAAGTATGGACAATCCGGGACAAGTCGGGACAAGTCGGGACAAGTCGAGACAAGTCGGGACAAGTCGGGACAAGTTTGGACAATCCGGGACAAGTAAGGTTCTAGTCGGTTCAAGTCGGGACAAGTCGAGACAAGTCGGGACAAGTCGAGACAAGTCAAGACAAGTCGGTACAAGTCGGGACAAGTTTGGACAATTCGGGACAAGTTGGGATAAGTCGGTACAAGACGGGAAATGTCGGGACAAGTCGAAACAAGTCGGGACAAGTCGAAACAAGTCGGGACAAGTCGGTACAAGTCGGAACAAGTTTGGACAATTCGGGACAAGTCGGGACAAGTTGGGACAAGTCGGAACAAGTCGGGACAAATCAGGACAAGTCGGGACAAGTCGAGACAAGTCGGGACAAGTCGAAACAAGTCGGGACAAGTCAGGACCAGTTGGGACAAGTCGGGACATGTCGGACAAGTCGGTACAAGTCGGGACAGGTCGGAACAAGTCGGGACAAGTCGGGTAAAGACGTGACAAGTCAGAACAAGTCGGGTCATGTTGGTTCAAGTCAAGACAAGTCGGTACAAGTCGGGACAAGTCGGGACAAGTCGGGACAAGTCGGGACAAGTCAGAACATGTCAGTACAAGACGGGACAAGTCGGGACAAGTCTGGACAAGTCGGGACAAGTCGGTTCAAGTCGGGACAAGTCGTGACTAGTCGGGACAAGTAGGGACAAGTCGGGACAAGTTGGAACAAGTCGGGACAAGTCGAGACAAGTCGAGACAAGTTTGGACAATCTGGGACAATTCTGGACAAGTCGGTACAAGTCGGGACAAGTAGGGACAAGTCGGTACAAATCGGGACAAGTCGGATGAAGTCGGGGCAAGTTTGGACAATCCAGGACAAGTCAGGACAAGCCCGGACAAGTCGGGATAAGTCAGGACAAGTTGGTTCAAGTTCGGTCAAGTTTGAGCAAAACGGGACAAGTGGGGACAAGTCGTTACAAGTCGGGACAAGTCGGGACAAGTCGGGACAAGTCGGGACAAGTCGAGACAAGTCGGGACAAGTCGGGACAAGTATGGACAATCCAGGACAAGTCGGGACAAGTCTAGACAAGTTTGGCCAATCCAGGACAAGTCGCGACAAGTCGGGACAAGTCGAGACAAGTCAAGATAAGTCAGGACAAGTCGGGATAAGTTTGGACAATCCGGGACAAGTCGGGACAAGTCGGGACAAGTTGGTACAAGTCGGGACAAGTCGGGACAAGTTTGTACAATCCGGGACATGTTGGGACAAGTCGGTTCAAGTATGGACAATCCGGGACAAGTCGGGACAAGTCGGGACAAGTCGAGACAAGTCGGGACAAGTCGGGACAAGTATGGACAATCCGGGACAAGTCGGGACAAGTCTAGACAAGTTTGGCCAATCCAGGACAAGTCGCGACAAGTCGGGACAAGTCGAGACAAGTCAAGATAAGTCAGGACAAGTCGGGATAAGTTTGGACAATCCGGGACAAGTCGGGACAAGTCGGGACAAGTCGGGACAAGTTGGTACAAGTCGGGACAAGTCGGGACAAGTTTGTACAATCCGGGACATGTTGGGACAAGTCGGTTCAAGTATGGACAATCCGGGACAAGTCGGGACAAGTCGGGACAAGTCGAGACAAGTCGGGACAAGTCGGGACAAGTATGGACAATCCGGGACAAGTCGGGACAAGTCTAGACAAGTTTGGCCAATCCAGGACAAGTCGCGACAAGTCGGGACAAGTCGAGACAAGTCAAGATAAGTCAGGACAAGTCGGGATAAGTTTGGACAATCCGGGACAAGTCGGGACAAGTCGGGACAAGTCGGGACAAGTTGGTACAAGTCGGGACAAGTCGGGACAAGTTTGTACAATCCGGGACATGTTGGGACAAGTCGGTTCAAGTCGGGACAAGTCGGTTCAAGTCGTTACAAGTCGGGACAAGTCGGGAAAAGTCGAGACAAATAGGGACAAGTCGGGACAAGTCGGTACAAGACGAGACAAGTCGGGACAAGGCATGACAAGTTTGGACAATCCGAGACAAGTCGGGACAAGTCGAGACAAGTTTGGACAATCTGGGACAAGTCGGTACAAGACGGGAAAAGTTTGGACAATCCGGGACAAGTAAGGTTCTAGTCGGTTCAAGTCGGGACAAGTCGGGACAAGTCGAGACAAGTCAGGACGAGTCGAATCAAGTCGGGACGAGTCGGGACAAGTCGGGACAAGTCGGGACAAGTCAGGACATGTCAGTACAAATCGGGACATGTCGCTTGAAGTCGGGACAAATCAGGACAAGTCGGGACAAGTCGAGACAAGTCGGGACAAGTCGATACAAGTCAGGACAAGTCAGGACAAGTCGGAACAAGTCGGGACATGTCGGAACAAGTCGGGACAAGTCGGGACAAGTCAGGACATGGCGGGACAAGTCGGGACAAGTCGGTACAAGTCGGGACAAATCGGTACAAGTCAAGACAAGTCGGGACAAGTCGGGACAAGTCGGTACAAGTCAAGACAAGTCGGGACAAGTCGGGACAAGTTTGTACAAGTCGGTACAAGTCGGGACAAGTCGGAACAAGTCAGGACAAGTCAGGACAAGTCGGGACAAGTCTGGACAAGTCGGTACAAGTCGGTACAAGTCGGGACAAGTCGGGACAAGTTGGGACAAGTCAGGACAAGACGGGACAAGTCGGGACAAGTCAGGTCAAGTCGGGAAAAGTCGAAGCAAGTCAGAACAAGTCGGGACAAGTCGGTACAAGTCGGGACAAGTCGGTATAAGTCAAGACAAGTCGGGACAAGTCAGGACAAGTTTGGACAATCCGGTACAAGTCGGTACAAGTCGGAACATGTCGGGACAATTCGGGACAAGTCAGGACAAGTAGGGACAAGTCGGGACAGGTCAGGACAAGTCGGGACAAGTCAGGACAAGTCAGGACAATTCGGGTCAAGTCGGTACAAGTCGGGACAAGTCGGTACAAGTCAAGACAAGTCGGGACAAGTCGGGACAAGTCGGTACAAGTCGGGACAATTCGGGACAAGTCGGCACAAGTCGGGACAAACTTGGACAATCCGAAACAATTCAAAACAATTCGAGACAAGTCGGGACAAGTCGGGACAAGTCGGGACAAGTCAGGACAATCTGGGACAAGAAGAGACAAGTTGGGACAAGTCGAAACAAGTCGGGACAAGTTGGTACAAGTCAGGATAAGTTTGGACAATCCGGGACAAGTCAGGACAAGTCGGTTCAAGTCGGGACAAGTCGGTACAAGTCGGGACAAGTCGGTACAAGTCGGGACAAGTTTGAACAATCCGGGACAAGTCGGGACAAGTCGGGACTAGTCGGTACAAGTCGGGACAAGTCGGTACAAGTCAAGACAAGTCGGGACAAGTCGAGACAAGTTGGGACAAGTTTGGACAATCCGGGACAAGTCGGGACAAGTCGGTACAAGTCGAGACAGGTTGGGACAAGTCGGGACAAGTCGGTACAAGTCGTGAAAATTCAGGACAAGTCGAGACATGTCGGGACAAGACGTGACAAGTCAGAACAAGTCGGGTTAAGTTGGTTCAAGTCAAGACAAGTCGTGACAAGTCGGAACAAGTCTGGACAAGTCGGTACAAGTCGGTACAAGTCGGTACTAAACGGGACAAGTCGGGACATGTCAGGACAAGTCAGGACAAGTCGGGACAAGTCGGGACAAGTCGTGACAAGTCGGGACAATCCGGGACAAGTCGGGACAAGTAGGGACAAGTTGGGACAGGTCAGGACAAGTCGGGACAAGTCGGGACAAGTCAGGACAAGTCGGGACAATTCGGGTCAAGTCGGTACAAGTCGGGACAAGTCGGTACAAGTCAAGACAAGTCGGGACAAGTCGGGACAAGTCGGTACAAGTCGGGACAATATGGGACAAGTCGGTACAAGTCGGGACAAACTTGGACAATCCTGACAAGTCAAAACAAGTCGAGACAAGTCGGGACAAGTCGGGACAAGTCAGGACAAGTTTAGACAATCCGGGACAAGTTGGGACAAGACGGAACAAGTCACGACAAGTCGGGACAAACATGTCGGAACAAGTCGGGACTTTTGGGTCGGGTCGAGGAAAATATTATTGTAACTATAATTTTTGATACAATCAATTTGAATTTAAAACAATTCTTACCCAGACATTTTATCCTGATTTCATTTGGACATTTTACACGGAATTTCCACCTGGACTTCTTCACCCAGACTTTCTTCTTGGAATTTTATTTGGACTTCTTTGATGTAGTTTGTGAAATAAAATCAAAATTACGAAAAAAAAAACAAAAGATTTTAATATTTGTTTCGAATATTTCAGCAAAAATTCAATTATCAAAAAATTTTTTTTTAGATTTTTTTTTATTTTATCAAAATTGTGAACTTTCACGATCCAATTTCTATTCAGGAAGAAACAAAAAAGTATCTCATTAAACAAAGAAATGAAATGAAAAAAAATTTGAAAAAAAAAATCTTGGAAAATTCCTTTTTTCACAAAGAAAATATTGAAGTCAGTAAATTTCTGAATAATTTGGTATCGAATCATCTCGCCTAAATTTTTCATAACGGCAAGAAATTTAATTTTATTTTTCTGAAAAAAAAAAATTCACTTCACAATGTCAAATCGAGTCAATGTAATGGCACTAATATTCATCTCATCGTCTTGGACTCTATTCGCAATTAGTTCGGGTCGGGTAGTGTCGGGAAATGAGCTCTCAGAATTTTTGTCAATCCAACAAATATTATGAACCATAACAAATGTGACAAGTCCGGACAAGTTGGGACAAGTCGGGACAAGTCTGGACAAGTCAGAACAAGTTGGGACAAATCGGGACTAGCCGGGATATTTTGAAAAAAAAAGAAAGCTACAAAAATTTTATAAACAAAAAATTTGATTTTTTTTTAATATTTCAGACAAAATTTACACAGTTTTGAGAAAATAAGCTTACAGATATTTTGTCAATCCAACCAAAATTATGAACCAAAACAAGTGTGACAATCAATTTTTGTTCGAACTGATATTGACAAGTCGGAACAAGTCGGGACAAGTATGGTCAAGTCGGGACATGTCAGGACAAGTCGGAACAAGTCGGGACAAGTCGGGACAAGACGGGACAAGTCGGGACAAGTCGGAAAAGTCGGGACAGGTCAGGACAAAACGGGACAAGTCGGGACAAGTCGGTACAAGTCGGGACAAGTCGGTACAAGTCGTGACAAGTCGGGACAAGTAGGGACAAGTCGGGACAAGTTGGAACAAGTCGGGACAAGTCGAGACAAGTCAGGACAAGTCAGGACAATTCGAGATAAGTCGGGACAAGTCGGGACAAGTCTGGACAAGTCGGGACAAGTCGGTTCAAGTCGGGACAAGTCGTGACAAGTCGGGACAAGTAGGGACAAGTCGGGACAAGTTGGAACAAGTCGGGACAAGTCGAGACAAGTCAGGACAAGTTAGGACAATTCGAGATAAGTCGGGACAAGTCGGGACAATTCTGGACAAGTCGGGACAAGTCGGTACAAGTCGGGACAAGTTTGGACAATCCGGGACAAGTCGGGACAAATCGGTACAAGTCGGGTTAAGTCGGTACAAGTCGGGACAAGTTTGAACAATACTGGACAAGTAGGGACAAGTCGTTACAAGTCACGACAAGTCGGGAAATGTCGAGACAAGTAGGGACAAGTCGGTACAAGACGAGACAAGTCGGGACAAGTCATGGCAAGTATGGACAATCCGGGACAAGTCGGGACAAGTCGAGACAAGTCGGGATAAGTTTGGACAATCCGGGACAAGTCGGGACAAGTCGGTACAAGTCGGGACAAGTCGGTACAAGTCGGGACAAGTTTGGACAATCCGGGACAAGTCGGGACAATTCTGGACAAGTCGAGACAAGTCGGTACAAGACTAGACAAGTCGGGACAAGTCGGGACAAGTATGGACATACCGGGACATGTCGGGACAAGTCGAGACAAGTTTGGACAATCCAGGACAAGTCGGTACAAGTCGGGACGAATCGGGACAAGTCGGTACAATTCGGGACAAGTTTGGACAATCTGGGACAATTCTGGACAAATCGTTACAAGTCGGGACAAGTAGGGACAAGTCGGTACAAGTCGGGACAAGTCGGATCAAGTCGGGGCAAGTTTGGACAATCCGGGACAAGTCAGGACAAGTCGGGATAAGTCAGGAAAAGTCGGTTCAAGTTCGGTCAAGTTTGAACAATAAGGGACAAGTGGGGACAAGTCGTTACAAATCGGGACAAGTCGGGACAAGTCGAGACAAGTCGGGACAAGTCGGGACAAGTCGGGACAAGTATAGACAATCTGGGACAAGTTGTGACAAGTCTAGACAAGTTTGGCCAATCCGGGACAAGTCGGGACAAGTCGAGACAAGTCGGTACAAGTCGGGACAAGTCGGGACAAGTCGGGACAAGTCGGGACAAGTCGAGAAAAGTCGGGATACGTCAGGACAAGTCGGTTCAAGATCGGTCAAGTTTGAACAATACGGGACAAGTAGGGACAAGTCGTTTTAAGTCGGGACAAGTCGGGACAAGTCGAGACAAGTCGGGACAAGCCCGGACAAGTCGGGATAAGTCGGGACAAGTATGGACATACCGGGACATGTCGGGACAAGTCGAGACAAGTTTGGACAATCCAGGACAAGTCGGTACAAGTCGGGACGAATCGGGACAAGTCGGTACAATTCGGGACAAGTTTGGACAATCTGGGACAATTCTGGACAAGTCGGTACAAGTCGGGACAAGTAGGGACAAGTCGGTACAAGTCGGGACAAGTCGGATCAAGTCGTTGCAAGTTTGGACAATCCGGGACAAGTCAGGACAAGTCGAAATAAGTCAGGACAAGTAGGTTCAAGTTTGGTCAAGTTTGAACAATACGGGACAAGTGGGGACAAGTCGTTACAAATCGGGACAAGTCGGGACAAGTCGAGACAAGTCGGGACAAGTCGGGACAAGTCGGGACAAGTATGGACAATCTGGGACAAGTTAGGACAAGTCTAGACAAGTTTGGCCAATCCGGGACAAGTCGGGACAAGTCGAGACAAGTCGGGACAAGTCGGGACAAGTCAAGACAAGTCGAGAAAAGTCGGGATACGTCAGGACAAGTCGGTTCAAGATCGGTCAAGTTTGAACAATACGGGACAAGTGGGGACAAGTCGTTTTAATTCGGGACAAGTCGTGACAAGTCGAGACAAGTCGGGACAAGCCCGGACAAGTCGGGATAAGTCAGGACAAGTCGGTTCAAGTTCGGTCAAGTTTGAACAATACGGGACAAGTGGGGACAAGTCGTTACAAGTCGGGACAAGTCGGGACAAGTCGAGACAAGTCGGGACAAGTCGGGACAAGTCGGGACAAGTTGGGACAAGTATGGACAATCCGGGACATGTCGGGACAAGTCTAGACAAGTTTGGCCAATCCGGGACAAGTCGGGACAAGTCGGGACAAGTCGGGACAAGTCGGTACAAGTCGGGACAAGTCGGTTAAAGTCGGGACAAATCAGGACAAGTCGGGACAAGTCGAAACAAGTCGGGACAAGTCAGGACAAGTCGGAACAAGTCGAGACAAATCAGGTCAAGTCGGAACAAGTCGGGACAAGTCGGTACAAGTCGGTACAAGTCGGGACAAGTCGGTAAAAGTCGGGACAAATCAGGACAAGTCGGGACAAGTCGAAACAAGTCGGGACAAGTCAGGACAAGTCGGAACAAGTCGAGACAAATCAGGACAAGTCGGGACAAGTCGAGACAAGTCGGGACAAGTCGAAACAAGTCGGGACAAGTCGGGTAAAGACGTGACAATTCAGAACAAGTCGGGTCATGTTGGTTCAAGTCAAGACAAGTCGGTACAAGTCGGGACAAGTCGGGACAAGCCGGGACAAGTCAGAACATGTCAGTACAAGTCGGGACAAGTCGGGACAAGTCTGGACAAGTCGGGACAAGTCGGTTCAAGTCGGGACAAGTCGTGACTAGTCGGGACAAGTATAGACAATCTGGGACAAGTTGTGACAAGTCTAGACAAGTTTGGCCAATCCGGGACAAGTCGGTACAAGTCGGGACAAGTCGGGACAAGTTAGGACAATCTGGGACAAGTCGGGACAAGTCGGTACAAGTCGGGTGAAGTCGGTACAAATCGGGACAAGTTTGAGCAATACTAGACAAGTCGGGACAAGTCGTTACAGGTCGCGACAAGTCGGGAAATGTCGAGACAAGTAGGGACAAGTCGGTACAAGACGAGACAAGTCGGGACAAGTCATGACAAGTATGGACAATCCGGGACAAGTCGGGACAAGTCGAGACAAGTCGGGATAAGTTTGGACAATCCGGGACAAGTCGGGACAAGTCGGTACAAGTCGAGACAAGTCGGTACAAGTCGGGACAAGTTTGGACAATCCGGGACAAGTCGGGACAATTCGGGACAAGTCGAGACAAGTCGGGACAAGTCGTGACAAGTGGGTACAAGACTAGACAAGTCGGGACAAGTCGGGACAAGTATGGACAATCCGGGACATGTCGGGACAAGTCGAGACAAGTTTGGACAATCCAGGACAAGTCGGGACAAGTCGGTACAAGTCGGGACAAGTCGGTACAAGTCGGTACAATTCGGGACAAGTTTGGACAATCTGGGACAATTCTGGACAAGTCGGTACGAGTCGGGACAAGTAGGGACAAGTCGGTACAAGTCGGGACAAGTCGGATCAAGTCGGGGCAAGTTTGGACAATCCGGGACAAGTCAGGACAAGCCCGGACAAGTCGGGATAAGTCAGGACAAGTCGGTTCAAGTTCGGTCAAGTTTGAACAATACGGGACAAGTGGGGACAAGTCGTTACAAGTCGGGACAAGTCGGGACAAGTCGGGACAAGTCGGGACAAGTCGAGACAAGTCGGGACAAGTCGGGACAAGTATGGACAATCCGGGACAAGTCGGGACAAGTCTAGACAAGTTTGGCCAATCTGGGACAAGTCGCGACAAGTCGGGACAAGTCGAGACAAGTCAAGATAAGTCAGGACAAGTCGGGATAAGTTTGGACAATCCAAGACAAGTCGGGACAAGTCGGGACAAGTTGGTACAAGTCGGGACAAGTCGGGACAAGTTTGTACAATCCGGGACATGTCGGGACAAGTCGGTTCAAGTCGGGACAAGTCGGTACAAGTCGGGACAAATTTGAACAATGCTGGACAAGTCAGGACAAGTCGTTACAAGTCGGGACAAGTCGGGAAAAGTCGAGACAAGTAGGGACAAGTCGGGACAAGTCGGTACAAGACGAGACAAGTCGGGACAAGGCATGACAAGTTTGGACAATCCGAGACAAGTCGGGACAAGTCGAGACAAGTTTGGACAATCTGGGGCAAGTCGGGACAAGTCGGTACAAGACGGGAAAAGTTTGGACAATCCGGGACAAGTAAGGTTCTAGTCGGTTCAAGTCGGGACAAGTCGGGACAAGTCGAGACAAGTCGGGACAAGTCGAAACAAGTCGGGACGAGTCGGGACAAATCGGGACAAGTCGGGACAAGTCAGGACATGTCAGTACAAATCGGGACAAGTCGCTTGAAGTCGGGACAAATCAGGACAAGTCGGGACAAGTCGAGACAAGTCGGGACAAGTCGGGACAAGTCAGGACAAGTCGGGACAAGTCGGGACAAGTCGGTACAAGTCGGGAAAAATCGGTACAAGTCAAGACAAGTCGTGACAAGTCGGGACAAGTCGGTACAAGTCAAGACAAGTCGGGACAAGTCGGGACAAGTTTGTACAAGTCGGTACAAGTCGGGACAAGTCTAAACAAGTCGGGACAAGTCAGGACAAGTCGGGACAAGTCTGGACAAGTCGGTACAAGTCGGTACAAGTCGGGACAAGTCGGGACAGGTCGGGACAAGTTGGGACAAGTCAGGACAAGTCGGGACAAGTCGGGACAAGTCAGGTCAAGTCGGGACAAGTCGAAACAAGTCAGATCAAGTCGGGACAAGTCGGTACAAGTCGGGACAAGTCGGTACAAGTCAAGACAAGTCGGGACAAGTCAGGACAAGTTTGGACAATCCGGTACAAGTCGGTACAAGTTGGAACATGTCGGGACAATTCGGGACAAGTCAGGACAAGTAGGGACAAGTCGGGACAGGTCAGGACAAGTCGGGACAAGTCGGGACAAGTCAGGACAAGTCAGGACAATTCGGGTCAAGTCGGTACAAGTCGGGACAAGTCGGTACAAGTCAAGACAAGTCGGGACAAGTCGGGACAAGTCGGTACAAGTCGGGACAATTCGGGACAAGTCGGCACAAGTCGGGACAAACTTGGACAATCTGGGACAAGTCAAAACAAGTCGAGACAAGTCGGGACAAGTCGGGACAAGTCGGGACAAGTCAGGACAATCTGGGACAAGAAGAGACAAGTTGGGACAAGTCGAAACAAGTCGGGAAGGGTTGGTACAAGTCAGGATAAGTTTGGACAATCCGGGACAAGTCGGGACAAGTCGGTACAAGTCGGGACAAGTCGGTACAAGTCGGGACAAGTCGGTACAAGTCGGGACAAGTTTGAACAATCCGGGACAAGTCGGGACAAGTCGGGACTAGTCGGTACATGTCGGGACAAGTCGGTACAAGTCAAGACAAGTCGGGACAAGTCGAGACAAGTTGGGACAAGTTTGGACAATCCGGGACAAGTCGGGACAAGTTGGTACAAGTCGAGACAGGTCGGGACAAGTCGGGACAAGTCGGTACAAGTCGTGAAAAGTCAGGACAAGTCGAGACATGTCGGGACAAGACGTGACAAGTCAGAACAAGTCGGGTTAAGTTGGTTCAAGTCAAGACAAGTCGTGACAAGTCGGAACAAGTCTGGACAAGTCGGGACAATCCGGGACAAGTCGGGACAGGTCAGGACAAGTCGGGACAAGTCGGGACAAGTCAGGACAAGTCGGGACAATTCGGGTCAAGTCGGTACAAGTCGGGACAAGTCGGTACAAGTCAAGACAAGTCG
Organism: Chrysolina americana; assembly: GCA_958502065.1. Taxonomy (NCBI): domain Eukaryota; kingdom Metazoa; phylum Arthropoda; class Insecta; order Coleoptera; family Chrysomelidae; genus Chrysolina; species Chrysolina americana. Next base: position 48,532,296 of record OY293415.1, on the reverse strand, counting down.
GGACAAGTCGGGACAAGTCGGTACAAGTCGGGACAATTCGGGACAAGTCGGTACAAGTCGGGACAAACTTGGACAATCCGGGACAAGTCAAAACAAGTCGAGACAAGTCGGGACAAGTCGGGACAAGTCAGGACAAGTTTAGACAATCCGGGACAAGTTGGGACAAGACGGAACAAGTCACGACAAGTCGGGACAAACATGTCGGAACAAGTCGGGACTTTTGGGTCGGGTCGAGGAAAATATTATTGTAAATATATTTTTTGATACAATCAATTTGAATTTAAAACAATTCTGGACTTTTCACCTGGGCTCCTTACCCAGACATTTTATCCTGATTTCATCTGGACATTTTACACGGAATTTCCACCTGGACTTCTTCACCCAGACTTTCTTCTTGGAATTTTATTTGGACTTCTTTGATGTAGTTTGTGAAATAAAATCAAAATTACGAAAAAAAAAAAACAAAAGATTTTAATATTTGTTTCGAATATTTCAGCAAAAATTCAATTATCAAAAAATTTTTTTTTTAGATTTTTTTTATTTTATCAAAATTGTGAACTTTCACGATCCAATTTCTATTCAGGAAGAAACAAAAAAGTGTCTCATTAAACAAAGAAATGAAATAAAAAAAAATTTGAAAAAAAAATCTTGGAAAATTCCTTTTTTCACAAAGAAAATATTGAAGTCAGTAAATTTCTGAATATTTTGGTATCGAATCATCTCGCCTAAATTTTTCATAACGGCAAGAAATTTAATATTATTTTTCTGAAAAAAAAAAATTCACTTCACAATGTCAAATCGAGTCAATGTAATGGCACTAATATTCATCTTATCGTCTTGGACTCTATTCGCAATTAGTTCGGGTCGGGTAGTGTCGGGAAATGAGCTTTCAGATTTTTTGTCAATCCAACAAATATTATGAACCATAACAAATGTGACAAGTCCGGACAAGTTGGGACAAGTCGGGACAAGTCTGGACAAGTCTGGACAAGTCGGGACAAGTTGGGACAAATCGGGACTAGCCGGGATATTTTGAAAAAAAAGAAAGCTACAAAAGTTTTATAAACAAAAAATATGATTTTTTTTTTTAATATTTCAGACAAAATTTACACAGTTTTGAGAAAATAAGCTTACAGATTTTTTGTCAATCCAACCAAAATTATGAACCAAAACAAGTGTGACAATCAATTTTTGTTCGAACTGATATTGACAAGTCGGAACAAGTATGGTCAAGTCGGGACATGTCAGGACAAGTCGGGACAAGTCGGGACAAGACGGGGCAAGTCGGGACAAGTCGGAAAAGTCGGGACAGGTCGGGACAAAACGGGACAAGTCGGGACAAGTCGGTACAAGTCGGTACAAGTCGGGACAAGTCGGTACAAGTCGTGACAAGTCGGGACAAGTAGGGACAAGTCGGGACAAGTTGGAACAAGTCGGGACAAGTCGAGACAAGTCAGGACAAGTCAGGACAATTCGAGATAAGTCGGGACAAGTCGGGACAAGTCTTGACAAGTCGGGACAAGTCGGGACAAGTCGGTTCAAGTCGGGACAAGTCGTGACAAGTCGGGACAAGTAGGGACAAGTCGGGACAAGTTGGAACAAGTCGGGACAAGTCGAGACAAGTCAGGACAAGTTAGGACAATTCGAGATAAGTCGGGACAAGTCGGGACAATTCTGTACAAGTCGGGACAAGTCGGGACAAGTCGGTACAAGTCGGGACAAGTCGGGACAAGTTTGGACAATCCGGGACAAGTCGGGACAAGTCGGTACAAGTCGGGTTAAGTCGGTACAAGTCGGGACAAGTTTGAACAATACTGGACAAGTCGGGACAAGTCGTTACAAGTCACGACAAGTCGGGAAATGTCGAGACAAGTAGGGACAAGTCGGTACAAGACAAGACAAGTCGGGACAAGTCATGACAAGTTTGGACAATCCGGGACAAGTCGGGACAAGTCGAGACAAGTCGGGATAAGTTTGGACAATCCGGGACAAGTCGGGACAAGTCGGTACAAGTCGGGACAAGTCGGTACAAGTCGGGACAAGTTTGGACAATCCGGGACAAGTCGGGACAATTCGGGACAAGTCGAGACAAGTCGGGACAAGTAGGGACAAGTCGGTACAAGTCGGGACAAGTCGGATCAAGTCTGGGCAAGTTTGGACAATCCGGGACAAGTCAGGACAAGTCGGGATAAGTCAGGACAAGTCGGTTCAAGTTCGGTCAAGTTTGAACAATACGGGACAAGTGGGGACAAGTCGTTACAAATCGGGACAAGTCGGGACAAGTCGAGTCAAGTCGGGACAAGTCGGGACAAGTCGGGACAAGTATGGACAATCTGGGACAAGTCGGGACAAGTCTAGACAAGTTTGGCCAATATGGGACAAGTCGGGACAAGTCGAGACAAGTCGAGACAAGTCAAGACAAGTCGGTACAAGTCGGGACAAGTCGGGACAAGTCGGGACAAGTCGGGACAAGTCGGGACAAGTCGAGAAAAGTCGGGATACGTCAGGACAAGTCGGTTCAAGTTCGGTCAAGTTTGAACAATACGGGACAAGTGGGGACAAGTCGTTTCAAGTCGGGACAAGTCGGGACAAGTCGAGACAAGTCGGGACAAGCCCGGACAAGTCGGGATAAGTCAGGACAAGTCGGTTCAAGTTCGGTCAAGTTTGAACAATACGGGACAAGTGGGGACAAGTCGTTACAAGTCGGGACAAGACGGGACAAGTCGAGACAAGTCGGGACAAGTCGGGACAAGTATGGACAATCCGGGACATGTCGGGACAAGTCTAGACAAGTTTGGCCAATCCGGGACAAGTCGGGACAAGTCGAGACAAGTCGGGACAAGTCGGGACAAGTCGGGACAAGTCGAGACAAGTCGGGACAAGTCGGGACAAGTGGGGACAAGTCGTAACAAGTCGGGAAAAGTCGGGACAAGTCGAGAAAAGTCGGGACAGGTCGGGACAAGTCGGGACAGGTCGGGACAAGTCGGGACAAGTCGGTACAAGTCGATACAAGTCGGGACAAGTCGGTTAAAGTCGGGACAAATCAGGACAAATCAGGACAAGTCGGGACAAGTCGAAACAAGTCGGGACAAGTCAGGACAAGTCGGAACAAGTCGGGACAAGTCGGTACAAGTTGGTACAAGTCGGGACAAGTCGGTACAAGTCGGGACAAGTCGGTTGAAGTCGGGACAAATCAGGACAAGTCGGGACAAGTCGAAACAAGTCGGGACAAGTCAGGACAAGTCGGAACAAGTCGGGACAAATCAGGACAAGTCGGGACAAGTCGAGACAAGTCGGGACAAGTCGGAACAAGTCGGGACAAGTCGGTACAAGTTGGTACAAGTCGGGACAAGTCGGTACAAGTCGGGACAAGTCGGTTAAAGTCGGGACAAATCGGGACAAGTCGGGACAAGTCGAAACAAGTCGGGACAAGCCAGGACAAGTCGGAACAAGTCGGGACAAATCAGGACAAGTCGGGACAAGTCGAAACAAGTCGGGACAAGTCAGGACAAGTCGGAACAAGTCGGGACAAATCAGGACAAGTCGGGACAAGTCGAAACAAGTCGGGACATGTCGGACAAGTCGGTGCAAGTCGTGACAGGTCGGAACAAGTCGGGACAAGTCGGGTAAAGACGTGACAAGTCAGAACAAGTCGGGTCATGTTGGTTCAAGTCAAGACAAGTCGGTACAAGTCGGGACAAGTCGGGACAAGTCGGGACAAGTCGGGACAAGTCGGGACATGTCAGAACATGTCAGTACAAGTCGGGTCAAGTCGGGACAAGTCTGGACAAGTCGGGACAAGTCGGTTCAAGTCGGGACAAGTCGTGACTAGTCGGGACAAGTAAGGACAATTCGGGATAAGTCGGGACTAGTCGGGACAATTCTGGACAAGTCGGGACAAGTCGGTACAAGTCGGGACAAGTCGGGACAAGTTAGGACAATCTGGGACAAGTCGGGACAAGTCGGTACAAGTCGGGTGAAGTCGGTACAAATCGGGACAAGTTTGAGCAATACTAGACAAGTCGGGACAAGTCGTTACAGGTCGCGACAAGTCGGGAAATGTCGAGACAAGTAGGGACAAGTCGGTACAAGACGAGACAAGTCGGGACAAGTCATGACAAGTATGGACAATCCGGGACAAGTCGGGACAAGTCGAGACAAGTCGGGATAAGTTTGGACAATCCGGGACAAGTCGGTACAAGTCGAGACAAGTCGGTACAAGTCGGGACAAGTTTGGACAATCCGGGACAAGTCGGGACAATTCGGGACAAGTCGAGACAAGTCGGTACAATTCGGGACAAGTTTGGACAATCTGGGACAATTCTGGACAAGTCGGTACAAGTCGGGACAAGTAGGGACAAGTCGGTACAAGTCGGGACAAGTCGGATCAAGTCGGGGCAAGTTTGGACAATCCGGGACAAGTCAGGACAAGCCCGGACAAGACGGGATAAGTCAGGACAAGTCGGTTCAAGTTCGGTCAAGTTTGAACAATACGGGACAAGTGGGGACAAGTCGTTACAAGTCGGGACAAGTCGGGACAAGTCGGGACAAGTCGGGACAAGTCGGGACAAGTCGAGACAAGTCGGGACAAGTCGGGACAAGTATGGACAATCCGGGACAAGTCGGGACAAGTCTAGACAAGTTTGGCCAATCTGGGACAAGTCGCGACAAGTCGGGACAAGTCGAGACAAGTCAAGATAAGTCAGGACAAGTCGGGATAAGTTTGGACAATCCAAGACAAGTCGGGACAAGTCGGGACAAGTTGGTACAAGTCAGGACAAGTCGGGACAAGTTTGTACAATCCGGGACATGTCGGGACAAGTCGGTTCAAGTCGGGACAAGTCGGTACAAGTCGGGACAAATTTGAACAATACTGGACAAGTCAGGACAAGTCGTTACAAGTCGGGACAAGTCGGGAAAAGTCGAGACAAGTAGGGACAAGTCGGGACAAGTCGGTACAAGACGAGACAAGTCGGGACAAGGCATGACAAGTTTGGACAATCCGAGACAAGTCGGGACAAGTCGAGACAAGTTTGGACAATCTGGGGCAAGTCGGGACAAGTCGGTACAAGACGGGAAAAGTTTGGACAATCCGGGACAAGTAAGGTTCTAGTCGGTTCAAGTCGGGACAAGTCGGGACAAGTCGAGACAAGTCGGGACAAGTCGAAACAAGTCGGGACAAATCGGGACAAGTCGGGACAAGTCAGGACATGTCAGTACAAATCGGGACAAGTCGCTTGAAGTCGGGACAAATCAGGACAAGTCGGGACAAGTCGAGACAAGTCGGGACAAGTCGGGACAAGTCAGGACAAGTCGGGACAAGTCGGGACAAGTCGGTACAAGTCGGGAAAAATCGGTACAAGTCAAGACAAGTCGTGACAAGTCGGGACAAGTCGGTACAAGTCAAGACAAGTCGGGACAAGTCGGGACAAGTTTGTACAAGTCGGTACAAGTCGGGACAAGTCGAAACAAGTCGGGACAAGTCAGGACAAGTCGTGACAAGTCTGGACAAGTCGGTACAAGTCGGTACAAGTCGGGACAAGTCGGGACAAGTCGGGACAAGTTGGGACAAGTCAGGACAAGTCGGGACAAGTCGGGACAAGTCAGGTCAAGTCAAGACAAGTCGAAACAAGTCAGATCAAGTCGGGACAAGTCGGTACAAGTCGGGACAAGTCGGTACAAGTCAAGACAAGTCGGGACAAGTCAGGACAAGTTTGGACAATCCGGTACAAGTCGGTACAAGTTGGAACATGTCGGGACAATTCGGGACAAGTCAGGACAAGTAGGGACAAGTCGGGACAGGTCAGGACAAGTCGGGACAAGTCGGGACAAGTCAGGACAATTCAGGACAATTCGGGTCAAGTCGGTACAAGTCGGGACAAGTCGGTACAAGTCAAGACAAGTCGGGACAAGTCGGGACAAGTCGGGACAAGTCGGTACAAGTCGGGACAATTCGGGACAAGTCGGCACAAGTCGGGACAAACTTGGACAATCTGGGACAAGTCAAAACAAGTCGAGACAAGTCGGGACAAGTCGGTACAAGTCAAGACAAGTCGGGACAAGTCGAGACAAGTTGGGACAAGTTTGGACAATCCGGGACAAGTCGGGACAAGTCGGTACAAGTCGAGACAGGTCGGGACAAGTCGGGACAAGTCGGTACAAGTCGTGAAAAGTCAGGACAAGTCGAGACATGTCGGGACAAGACGTGACAAGTCAGAACAAGTCGGGTTAAGTTGGTTCAAGTCAAGACAAGTCGTGACAAGTCGGAACAAGTCTGGACAAGTCGGGACAATCCGGGACAAGTCGGGACAGGTCAGGACAAGTCGGGACAAGTCGGGACAAGTCAGGACAAGTCGGGACAATTCGGGTCAAGTCGGTACAAGTCGGGACAAGTCGGTACAAGTCAAGACAAGTCGGGACAAGTCGGGACAAATCGGTACAAGTCGGGACAATTCGGGACAAGTCGGTACAAGTCGGGACAAACTTGGACAATCCGGGACAAGTCAAAACAAGTCGAGACAAGTCGGGACAAGTCGGGACAAGTCAGGACAAGTTTAGACAATCCGGGACAAGTTGGGACAAGACGGAACAAGTCACGACAAGTCGGGACAAACATGTCGGAACAAGTCGGGACTTTTGGGTCGGGTCGAGGAAAATATTATTGTAAATATATTTTTTGATACAATCAATTTGAATTTAAAACAATTCTGGACTTTTCACCTGGGCTCCTTACCCAGACATTTTATCCTGATTTCATCTGGACATTTTACACGGAATTTCCACCTGGACTTCTTCACCCAGACATTCTTCTTGGAATTTTATTTGGACTTCTTTGATGTAGTTTGTGAAATAAAATCAAAATTACGAAAAAAAAAAAAACAAAAGATTTTAATATTTGTTTCGAATATTTCAGCAAAAATTCAATTATCAAAAAATTTTTTTTTTAGATTTTTTTTTATTTTATCAAAATTGTGAACTTTCACGATCCAATTTCTATTCAGGAAGAAACAAAAAAGTGTCTCATTAAACAAAGAAATGAAATAAAAAAAAATTTGAAAAAAAAATCTTGGAAAATTCCTTTTTTCACAAAGAAAATATTGAAGTCAGTAAATTTCTGAATATTTTGGTATCGAATCATCTCGCCTAAATTTTTCATAACGGCAAGAAATTTAATTTTATTTTTCTGAAAAAAAAAAATTCACTTCACAATGTCAAATCGAGTCAATGTAATGGCACTAATATTCATCTCATCGTCTTGGACTCTATTCGCAATTAGTTCGGGTCGGGTAGTGTCGGGAAATGAGCTTTCAGATTTTTTGTCAATCCAACAAATATTATGAACCATAACAAATGTGACAAGTCCGGACAAGTTGGGACAAGTCGGGACAAGTCTGGACAAGTCGGGACAAGTCGGTACAAGTCGGGACAAGTCGGGACAAGTCGGGACAAGTCGGTACAAGTCGGGACAAGTTTGAACAATCCGGGACAAGTTGGGACAAGTCGGGACTAGTCGGTACAAGACGAGACAAGTCATGACAAGGCATGACAAGTTTGGACAATCCGAGACAAGTCGGGACAAGTCGAGACAAGTTTGGACAATCTGGGACAAGTCGGTACAAGACGGGAAAAGTTTGGACAATCCGGGACAAGTAAGGTTCTAGTCGGTTCAAGTCGGGACAAGTCGAGACAAGTCGGGACAAGTCGAGACAAGTCAAGACAAGTCGGTACAAGTCGGGACAAGTTTGGACAATTCGGGACAAGTTGGGATAAGTCGGTACAAGACGGGAAATGTCGGAACAAGTCGAAACAAGTCGGGACAAGTCGAAACAAGTCGGGACAAGTCGGTACAAGTCGGAACAAGTTTGGACAATTCGGGACAATTCGGGACAAGTCGAGACAAGTCGGGACAAGTCGGTACAAGTCAAGACAAGTCGGGACAAGTCGTGACAAGTCGGTACAAGTCGGGACAATTCGGGACAAGTCGGTACGGGTCGGTACTAAACATGACAAGTCGGGACATGTCAGGACAAGTAAGGACAAGTCGGGACAAGTCGGGACAAGTCGTGACAAGTCAGGACAATCCGGGACAAGTCATGACAAGTATGGACAATCCGGGACAAGTCGGGAGAAGTCGAGACAAGTCGGGATAAGTTTGGACAATCCGGGACAAGTCGGAACAAGCCGGTACAAGTCGAGACAAGTCGGTACAAGTCGGGACAAGTTTGGACAATCCGGGACAAGTCGGGACAATTCGGGACAAGTCGAGACAAGTCGGGACAAGTCGTGACAAGTGGGTACAAGACTAGACAAGTCGGGACAAGTCGGGACAAGTCGGTACAAGTCGGGACAAGTCGGGACAAGTCGTTACAAGTCACGACAAGTCGGGAAATGAGCTTTCAGATTTTTTGTCAACCCAACAAATATTAGAAACCATAACAAATGTGACAAGTCCGGACAAGTTGGGACATGTCGGGACAAGTCTGGACAAGTCGGGACAAGTCGGGACAAGTTTGGACAATTCGGGACAAGTCGGGACAAGTCGGTACAAGTCGGGTTAAGTCGGTACAAGTCGGGATAAGTTTGAACAATACTGGACAAGTCGGGACAAGTCGGGACAAGTCGGGACAATTCGTTACAAGTCACGACAAGTCGGGAAATGTCGAGACAAGTAGGGACAAGTCGGTACAAGACGAGACAAGTCAGAACAAGTCATGACAAGTATGGACAATCCGGGACAAGTCGGGACAAGTCGGGACAAGTCGGGACAAGTTTGTACAATCCGGGACATGTTGGGACAAGTCGGTTCAAGTATGGACAATCCGGGACAAGTCGGGACAAGTTTGGACAATCCGGGACAAGTAAGGTTCTAGTCGGTTCAAGTCGGGACAAGTCGAGACAAGTCGGGACAAGTCGAGACAAGTCAAGACAAGTCGGTACAAGTCGGGACAAGTTTGGACAATTCGGGACAAGTTGGGATAAGTCGGTACAAGACGGGAAATGTCGGGACAAGTCGAAACAAGTCGGGACAAGTCGAAACAAGTCGGGACAAGTCGGTACAAGTCGGAACAAGTTTGGACAATTCGGGACAAGTCGGGACAAGTTGGGACAAGTCGGAACAAGTCGGGACAAATCAGGACAAGTCGGGACAAGTCGAGACAAGTCGGGACAAGTCGAAACAAGTCGGGACAAGTCAGGACCAGTTGGGACAAGTCGGGACATGTCGGACAAGTCGGTACAAGTCGGGACAGGTCGGAACAAGTCGGGACAAGTCGGGTAAAGACGTGACAAGTCAGAACAAGTCGGGTCATGTTGGTTCAAGTCAAGACAAGTCGGTACAAGTCGGGACAAGTCGGGACAAGTCGGGACAAGTCGGGACAAGTCAGAACATGTCAGTACAAGACGGGACAAGTCGGGACAAGTCTGGACAAGTCGGGACAAGTCGGTTCAAGTCGGGACAAGTCGTGACTAGTCGGGACAAGTAGGGACAAGTCGGGACAAGTTGGAACAAGTCGGGACAAGTCGAGACAAGTCGAGACAAGTTTGGACAATCTGGGACAATTCTGGACAAGTCGGTACAAGTCGGGACAAGTAGGGACAAGTCGGTACAAATCGGGACAAGTCGGATGAAGTCGGGGCAAGTTTGGACAATCCAGGACAAGTCAGGACAAGCCCGGACAAGTCGGGATAAGTCAGGACAAGTTGGTTCAAGTTCGGTCAAGTTTGAGCAAAACGGGACAAGTGGGGACAAGTCGTTACAAGTCGGGACAAGTCGGGACAAGTCGGGACAAGTCGGGACAAGTCGAGACAAGTCGGGACAAGTCGGGACAAGTATGGACAATCCAGGACAAGTCGGGACAAGTCTAGACAAGTTTGGCCAATCCAGGACAAGTCGCGACAAGTCGGGACAAGTCGAGACAAGTCAAGATAAGTCAGGACAAGTCGGGATAAGTTTGGACAATCCGGGACAAGTCGGGACAAGTCGGGACAAGTTGGTACAAGTCGGGACAAGTCGGGACAAGTTTGTACAATCCGGGACATGTTGGGACAAGTCGGTTCAAGTATGGACAATCCGGGACAAGTCGGGACAAGTCGGGACAAGTCGAGACAAGTCGGGACAAGTCGGGACAAGTATGGACAATCCGGGACAAGTCGGGACAAGTCTAGACAAGTTTGGCCAATCCAGGACAAGTCGCGACAAGTCGGGACAAGTCGAGACAAGTCAAGATAAGTCAGGACAAGTCGGGATAAGTTTGGACAATCCGGGACAAGTCGGGACAAGTCGGGACAAGTCGGGACAAGTTGGTACAAGTCGGGACAAGTCGGGACAAGTTTGTACAATCCGGGACATGTTGGGACAAGTCGGTTCAAGTATGGACAATCCGGGACAAGTCGGGACAAGTCGGGACAAGTCGAGACAAGTCGGGACAAGTCGGGACAAGTTTGGACAATCCGGGACAAGTAAGGTTCTAGTCGGTTCAAGTCGGGACAAGTCGAGACAAGTCGGGACAAGTCGAGACAAGTCAAGACAAGTCGGTACAAGTCGGGACAAGTTTGGACAATTCGGGACAAGTTGGGATAAGTCGGTACAAGACGGGAAATGTCGGGACAAGTCGAAACAAGTCGGGACAAGTCGAAACAAGTCGGGACAAGTCGGTACAAGTCGGAACAAGTTTGGACAATTCGGGACAAGTCGGGACAAGTTGGGACAAGTCGGAACAAGTCGGGACAAATCAGGACAAGTCGGGACAAGTCGAGACAAGTCGGGACAAGTCGAAACAAGTCGGGACAAGTCAGGACCAGTTGGGACAAGTCGGGACATGTCGGACAAGTCGGTACAAGTCGGGACAGGTCGGAACAAGTCGGGACAAGTCGGGTAAAGACGTGACAAGTCAGAACAAGTCGGGTCATGTTGGTTCAAGTCAAGACAAGTCGGTACAAGTCGGGACAAGTCGGGACAAGTCGGGACAAGTCGGGACAAGTCAGAACATGTCAGTACAAGACGGGACAAGTCGGGACAAGTCTGGACAAGTCGGGACAAGTCGGTTCAAGTCGGGACAAGTCGTGACTAGTCGGGACAAGTAGGGACAAGTCGGGACAAGTTGGAACAAGTCGGGACAAGTCGAGACAAGTCGAGACAAGTTTGGACAATCTGGGACAATTCTGGACAAGTCGGTACAAGTCGGGACAAGTAGGGACAAGTCGGTACAAATCGGGACAAGTCGGATGAAGTCGGGGCAAGTTTGGACAATCCAGGACAAGTCAGGACAAGCCCGGACAAGTCGGGATAAGTCAGGACAAGTTGGTTCAAGTTCGGTCAAGTTTGAGCAAAACGGGACAAGTGGGGACAAGTCGTTACAAGTCGGGACAAGTCGGGACAAGTCGGGACAAGTCGGGACAAGTCGAGACAAGTCGGGACAAGTCGGGACAAGTATGGACAATCCAGGACAAGTCGGGACAAGTCTAGACAAGTTTGGCCAATCCAGGACAAGTCGCGACAAGTCGGGACAAGTCGAGACAAGTCAAGATAAGTCAGGACAAGTCGGGATAAGTTTGGACAATCCGGGACAAGTCGGGACAAGTCGGGACAAGTTGGTACAAGTCGGGACAAGTCGGGACAAGTTTGTACAATCCGGGACATGTTGGGACAAGTCGGTTCAAGTATGGACAATCCGGGACAAGTCGGGACAAGTCGGGACAAGTCGAGACAAGTCGGGACAAGTCGGGACAAGTATGGACAATCCGGGACAAGTCGGGACAAGTCTAGACAAGTTTGGCCAATCCAGGACAAGTCGCGACAAGTCGGGACAAGTCGAGACAAGTCAAGATAAGTCAGGACAAGTCGGGATAAGTTTGGACAATCCGGGACAAGTCGGGACAAGTCGGGACAAGTCGGGACAAGTTGGTACAAGTCGGGACAAGTCGGGACAAGTTTGTACAATCCGGGACATGTTGGGACAAGTCGGTTCAAGTATGGACAATCCGGGACAAGTCGGGACAAGTCGGGACAAGTCGAGACAAGTCGGGACAAGTCGGGACAAGTATGGACAATCCGGGACAAGTCGGGACAAGTCTAGACAAGTTTGGCCAATCCAGGACAAGTCGCGACAAGTCGGGACAAGTCGAGACAAGTCAAGATAAGTCAGGACAAGTCGGGATAAGTTTGGACAATCCGGGACAAGTCGGGACAAGTCGGGACAAGTCGGGACAAGTTGGTACAAGTCGGGACAAGTCGGGACAAGTTTGTACAATCCGGGACATGTTGGGACAAGTCGGTTCAAGTCGGGACAAGTCGGTTCAAGTCGTTACAAGTCGGGACAAGTCGGGAAAAGTCGAGACAAATAGGGACAAGTCGGGACAAGTCGGTACAAGACGAGACAAGTCGGGACAAGGCATGACAAGTTTGGACAATCCGAGACAAGTCGGGACAAGTCGAGACAAGTTTGGACAATCTGGGACAAGTCGGTACAAGACGGGAAAAGTTTGGACAATCCGGGACAAGTAAGGTTCTAGTCGGTTCAAGTCGGGACAAGTCGGGACAAGTCGAGACAAGTCAGGACGAGTCGAATCAAGTCGGGACGAGTCGGGACAAGTCGGGACAAGTCGGGACAAGTCAGGACATGTCAGTACAAATCGGGACATGTCGCTTGAAGTCGGGACAAATCAGGACAAGTCGGGACAAGTCGAGACAAGTCGGGACAAGTCGATACAAGTCAGGACAAGTCAGGACAAGTCGGAACAAGTCGGGACATGTCGGAACAAGTCGGGACAAGTCGGGACAAGTCAGGACATGGCGGGACAAGTCGGGACAAGTCGGTACAAGTCGGGACAAATCGGTACAAGTCAAGACAAGTCGGGACAAGTCGGGACAAGTCGGTACAAGTCAAGACAAGTCGGGACAAGTCGGGACAAGTTTGTACAAGTCGGTACAAGTCGGGACAAGTCGGAACAAGTCAGGACAAGTCAGGACAAGTCGGGACAAGTCTGGACAAGTCGGTACAAGTCGGTACAAGTCGGGACAAGTCGGGACAAGTTGGGACAAGTCAGGACAAGACGGGACAAGTCGGGACAAGTCAGGTCAAGTCGGGAAAAGTCGAAGCAAGTCAGAACAAGTCGGGACAAGTCGGTACAAGTCGGGACAAGTCGGTATAAGTCAAGACAAGTCGGGACAAGTCAGGACAAGTTTGGACAATCCGGTACAAGTCGGTACAAGTCGGAACATGTCGGGACAATTCGGGACAAGTCAGGACAAGTAGGGACAAGTCGGGACAGGTCAGGACAAGTCGGGACAAGTCAGGACAAGTCAGGACAATTCGGGTCAAGTCGGTACAAGTCGGGACAAGTCGGTACAAGTCAAGACAAGTCGGGACAAGTCGGGACAAGTCGGTACAAGTCGGGACAATTCGGGACAAGTCGGCACAAGTCGGGACAAACTTGGACAATCCGAAACAATTCAAAACAATTCGAGACAAGTCGGGACAAGTCGGGACAAGTCGGGACAAGTCAGGACAATCTGGGACAAGAAGAGACAAGTTGGGACAAGTCGAAACAAGTCGGGACAAGTTGGTACAAGTCAGGATAAGTTTGGACAATCCGGGACAAGTCAGGACAAGTCGGTTCAAGTCGGGACAAGTCGGTACAAGTCGGGACAAGTCGGTACAAGTCGGGACAAGTTTGAACAATCCGGGACAAGTCGGGACAAGTCGGGACTAGTCGGTACAAGTCGGGACAAGTCGGTACAAGTCAAGACAAGTCGGGACAAGTCGAGACAAGTTGGGACAAGTTTGGACAATCCGGGACAAGTCGGGACAAGTCGGTACAAGTCGAGACAGGTTGGGACAAGTCGGGACAAGTCGGTACAAGTCGTGAAAATTCAGGACAAGTCGAGACATGTCGGGACAAGACGTGACAAGTCAGAACAAGTCGGGTTAAGTTGGTTCAAGTCAAGACAAGTCGTGACAAGTCGGAACAAGTCTGGACAAGTCGGTACAAGTCGGTACAAGTCGGTACTAAACGGGACAAGTCGGGACATGTCAGGACAAGTCAGGACAAGTCGGGACAAGTCGGGACAAGTCGTGACAAGTCGGGACAATCCGGGACAAGTCGGGACAAGTAGGGACAAGTTGGGACAGGTCAGGACAAGTCGGGACAAGTCGGGACAAGTCAGGACAAGTCGGGACAATTCGGGTCAAGTCGGTACAAGTCGGGACAAGTCGGTACAAGTCAAGACAAGTCGGGACAAGTCGGGACAAGTCGGTACAAGTCGGGACAATATGGGACAAGTCGGTACAAGTCGGGACAAACTTGGACAATCCTGACAAGTCAAAACAAGTCGAGACAAGTCGGGACAAGTCGGGACAAGTCAGGACAAGTTTAGACAATCCGGGACAAGTTGGGACAAGACGGAACAAGTCACGACAAGTCGGGACAAACATGTCGGAACAAGTCGGGACTTTTGGGTCGGGTCGAGGAAAATATTATTGTAACTATAATTTTTGATACAATCAATTTGAATTTAAAACAATTCTTACCCAGACATTTTATCCTGATTTCATTTGGACATTTTACACGGAATTTCCACCTGGACTTCTTCACCCAGACTTTCTTCTTGGAATTTTATTTGGACTTCTTTGATGTAGTTTGTGAAATAAAATCAAAATTACGAAAAAAAAAACAAAAGATTTTAATATTTGTTTCGAATATTTCAGCAAAAATTCAATTATCAAAAAATTTTTTTTTAGATTTTTTTTTATTTTATCAAAATTGTGAACTTTCACGATCCAATTTCTATTCAGGAAGAAACAAAAAAGTATCTCATTAAACAAAGAAATGAAATGAAAAAAAATTTGAAAAAAAAAATCTTGGAAAATTCCTTTTTTCACAAAGAAAATATTGAAGTCAGTAAATTTCTGAATAATTTGGTATCGAATCATCTCGCCTAAATTTTTCATAACGGCAAGAAATTTAATTTTATTTTTCTGAAAAAAAAAAATTCACTTCACAATGTCAAATCGAGTCAATGTAATGGCACTAATATTCATCTCATCGTCTTGGACTCTATTCGCAATTAGTTCGGGTCGGGTAGTGTCGGGAAATGAGCTCTCAGAATTTTTGTCAATCCAACAAATATTATGAACCATAACAAATGTGACAAGTCCGGACAAGTTGGGACAAGTCGGGACAAGTCTGGACAAGTCAGAACAAGTTGGGACAAATCGGGACTAGCCGGGATATTTTGAAAAAAAAAGAAAGCTACAAAAATTTTATAAACAAAAAATTTGATTTTTTTTTAATATTTCAGACAAAATTTACACAGTTTTGAGAAAATAAGCTTACAGATATTTTGTCAATCCAACCAAAATTATGAACCAAAACAAGTGTGACAATCAATTTTTGTTCGAACTGATATTGACAAGTCGGAACAAGTCGGGACAAGTATGGTCAAGTCGGGACATGTCAGGACAAGTCGGAACAAGTCGGGACAAGTCGGGACAAGACGGGACAAGTCGGGACAAGTCGGAAAAGTCGGGACAGGTCAGGACAAAACGGGACAAGTCGGGACAAGTCGGTACAAGTCGGGACAAGTCGGTACAAGTCGTGACAAGTCGGGACAAGTAGGGACAAGTCGGGACAAGTTGGAACAAGTCGGGACAAGTCGAGACAAGTCAGGACAAGTCAGGACAATTCGAGATAAGTCGGGACAAGTCGGGACAAGTCTGGACAAGTCGGGACAAGTCGGTTCAAGTCGGGACAAGTCGTGACAAGTCGGGACAAGTAGGGACAAGTCGGGACAAGTTGGAACAAGTCGGGACAAGTCGAGACAAGTCAGGACAAGTTAGGACAATTCGAGATAAGTCGGGACAAGTCGGGACAATTCTGGACAAGTCGGGACAAGTCGGTACAAGTCGGGACAAGTTTGGACAATCCGGGACAAGTCGGGACAAATCGGTACAAGTCGGGTTAAGTCGGTACAAGTCGGGACAAGTTTGAACAATACTGGACAAGTAGGGACAAGTCGTTACAAGTCACGACAAGTCGGGAAATGTCGAGACAAGTAGGGACAAGTCGGTACAAGACGAGACAAGTCGGGACAAGTCATGGCAAGTATGGACAATCCGGGACAAGTCGGGACAAGTCGAGACAAGTCGGGATAAGTTTGGACAATCCGGGACAAGTCGGGACAAGTCGGTACAAGTCGGGACAAGTCGGTACAAGTCGGGACAAGTTTGGACAATCCGGGACAAGTCGGGACAATTCTGGACAAGTCGAGACAAGTCGGTACAAGACTAGACAAGTCGGGACAAGTCGGGACAAGTATGGACATACCGGGACATGTCGGGACAAGTCGAGACAAGTTTGGACAATCCAGGACAAGTCGGTACAAGTCGGGACGAATCGGGACAAGTCGGTACAATTCGGGACAAGTTTGGACAATCTGGGACAATTCTGGACAAATCGTTACAAGTCGGGACAAGTAGGGACAAGTCGGTACAAGTCGGGACAAGTCGGATCAAGTCGGGGCAAGTTTGGACAATCCGGGACAAGTCAGGACAAGTCGGGATAAGTCAGGAAAAGTCGGTTCAAGTTCGGTCAAGTTTGAACAATAAGGGACAAGTGGGGACAAGTCGTTACAAATCGGGACAAGTCGGGACAAGTCGAGACAAGTCGGGACAAGTCGGGACAAGTCGGGACAAGTATAGACAATCTGGGACAAGTTGTGACAAGTCTAGACAAGTTTGGCCAATCCGGGACAAGTCGGGACAAGTCGAGACAAGTCGGTACAAGTCGGGACAAGTCGGGACAAGTCGGGACAAGTCGGGACAAGTCGAGAAAAGTCGGGATACGTCAGGACAAGTCGGTTCAAGATCGGTCAAGTTTGAACAATACGGGACAAGTAGGGACAAGTCGTTTTAAGTCGGGACAAGTCGGGACAAGTCGAGACAAGTCGGGACAAGCCCGGACAAGTCGGGATAAGTCGGGACAAGTATGGACATACCGGGACATGTCGGGACAAGTCGAGACAAGTTTGGACAATCCAGGACAAGTCGGTACAAGTCGGGACGAATCGGGACAAGTCGGTACAATTCGGGACAAGTTTGGACAATCTGGGACAATTCTGGACAAGTCGGTACAAGTCGGGACAAGTAGGGACAAGTCGGTACAAGTCGGGACAAGTCGGATCAAGTCGTTGCAAGTTTGGACAATCCGGGACAAGTCAGGACAAGTCGAAATAAGTCAGGACAAGTAGGTTCAAGTTTGGTCAAGTTTGAACAATACGGGACAAGTGGGGACAAGTCGTTACAAATCGGGACAAGTCGGGACAAGTCGAGACAAGTCGGGACAAGTCGGGACAAGTCGGGACAAGTATGGACAATCTGGGACAAGTTAGGACAAGTCTAGACAAGTTTGGCCAATCCGGGACAAGTCGGGACAAGTCGAGACAAGTCGGGACAAGTCGGGACAAGTCAAGACAAGTCGAGAAAAGTCGGGATACGTCAGGACAAGTCGGTTCAAGATCGGTCAAGTTTGAACAATACGGGACAAGTGGGGACAAGTCGTTTTAATTCGGGACAAGTCGTGACAAGTCGAGACAAGTCGGGACAAGCCCGGACAAGTCGGGATAAGTCAGGACAAGTCGGTTCAAGTTCGGTCAAGTTTGAACAATACGGGACAAGTGGGGACAAGTCGTTACAAGTCGGGACAAGTCGGGACAAGTCGAGACAAGTCGGGACAAGTCGGGACAAGTCGGGACAAGTTGGGACAAGTATGGACAATCCGGGACATGTCGGGACAAGTCTAGACAAGTTTGGCCAATCCGGGACAAGTCGGGACAAGTCGGGACAAGTCGGGACAAGTCGGTACAAGTCGGGACAAGTCGGTTAAAGTCGGGACAAATCAGGACAAGTCGGGACAAGTCGAAACAAGTCGGGACAAGTCAGGACAAGTCGGAACAAGTCGAGACAAATCAGGTCAAGTCGGAACAAGTCGGGACAAGTCGGTACAAGTCGGTACAAGTCGGGACAAGTCGGTAAAAGTCGGGACAAATCAGGACAAGTCGGGACAAGTCGAAACAAGTCGGGACAAGTCAGGACAAGTCGGAACAAGTCGAGACAAATCAGGACAAGTCGGGACAAGTCGAGACAAGTCGGGACAAGTCGAAACAAGTCGGGACAAGTCGGGTAAAGACGTGACAATTCAGAACAAGTCGGGTCATGTTGGTTCAAGTCAAGACAAGTCGGTACAAGTCGGGACAAGTCGGGACAAGCCGGGACAAGTCAGAACATGTCAGTACAAGTCGGGACAAGTCGGGACAAGTCTGGACAAGTCGGGACAAGTCGGTTCAAGTCGGGACAAGTCGTGACTAGTCGGGACAAGTAGGGACAAGTCGGGACAAGTTGGAACAAGTCGGGACAAGTCGAGACAAGTCAGGACAAGTAAGGACAATTCGAGATAAGTCGGGACTAGTCGGGACAATTCTGGACAAGTCGGGACAAGTCGGTACAAGTCGGGACAAGTTTGGACAATCCGGGACAAGTCGGGACAAGTCGGTACAAGTCACGACAAGTCGAGAAATGTCGAGACAAGTAGGGACAAGTCGGTACAAGACGAGACAAGTCGGGACAAGTCATGACAAGTATGGACAATCCGGGACAAGTCGGGACAAGTCGAGACAAGTCGGGATAAGTTTGGACAATCCGGGACAAGTCGGGACAAGTCGGTACAAGTCGAGACAAGTCGGTACAAGTCGGGACAAGTTTGGACAATCCGGGACAAGTCGGGACAATTCGGGACAAGTCGAGACAAGTCGGGACAAAGCGTGACAAGTGGGTACAAGACTAGACAAGTCGGGACAAGTCGGGACAAGTCGGGACAAGTATGGACAATCCGGGACATGACGGGACAAGTCGAGACAAGTTTGGACAATCCAGGACAAGTCGGCACAAGTCGGTACAAGTCGGGACAAGTCGGGACAAGTCGGGACAAGTCGGGACAAGTATGGACAATCCGGGACATGTCGGGACAAGTCGAGACAAGTTTGGACAATCCAGGACAAGTCGGGACAAGTCGGTACAAGTTGGGACAAGTCGGGACAAGTCTGGACAAGTCGGGACAAGTCGGGACAAGTTTGGACAATTCGGGACAAGTCGGGACAAGTCGGTACAAAACGGGTTAAGTCGGTACAAGTCGGGATAAGTTTGAACAATACTGGACAAGTCGGGACAAGTCGGGACAAGTCGTTACAAGTCACGACAAGTCGGGAAATGTCGAGACAAGTAGGAACAAGTCGGTACAAGACGAGACAAGTCAGAACAAGTCATGACAAGTATGGACAATCCGGGACAAGTCGGGACAAGTCGAGACAAGTCGGGATAAGTTTGGACAAGTCGGTACAAGTCGGGACAAGTCGGAACAAGTCGGGACAAGTCAGGACAAGTCGGGACAAGTCGGTACAAGTCAAGACAAGTCGGGACAAGTCGGGACAAGTTTGTACAAGTCGGTACAAGTCGGGACAAGTCGGAACAAGTCAGGACAAGTCAGGACAAGTCGGGACAAGTCTGGACAAGTCGGTACAAGTCGGTACAAGTCGGGACAAGTCGGGACAAGTTGGGACAAGTCAGGACAAGTCGGGACAAGTCGGGACAAGTCAGGTCAAGTCGGGACAAGTCGAAACTAGTCAGAACAAGTCGGGACAAGTCGGTACAAGTCGGGACAAGTCGGTACAAGTCAAGACAAGTCGGGACAAGTCAGGACAAGTTTGGACAATCCGGTACAAGTCGGTACAAGTCGGAACATGTCGGGACAATTCGGGACAAGTCAGGACAAGTAGGGACAAGTCGGGACAGGTCAGGACAAGTCGGGACAAGTCGGGACAAGTCAGGACAAGTCAGGACAATTCGGGTCAAGTCGGTACAAGTCGGGACAAGTCGGTACAAGTCAAGACAAGTCGGGACAAGTCGTGACAAGTCGGTACAAGTCGGGACAATTCGGGACAAGTCGGCACAAGTCGGGACAAACTTGGATAATCCGGGACAAGTCAAAACAAGTCGAGACAAGTCGGGACAAGCCGGGACAAGTCGGGACAAGTCAGGACAATCTGGGACAAGAAGAGACAAGTTGGGACAAGTCGAAACAAGTCGGGACAAGTTGGTACAAGTCAGGATAAGTTTGGACAATCCGGGACAAGTCAGGACAAGTCGGTACAAGTCGGGACAAGTCGGTACAAGTCGGGACAAGTCGGTACAAGTCGGGACAAGTTTGAACAATCCGGGACAAGTTGGGACAAGTCGGGATTAGTCGGTACAAGTCGGGACAAGTCGGTACAAGTCAAGACAAGTCGGGACAAGTCGAGACAAGTTGGGACAAGTTTGGACAATCCGGGACAAGTCGGGACAAGTCGGTACAAGTCGGTACAAGTCGAGACAGGTCGGGACAAGTCGGGACAAGTCGGTACAAGTCGTGAAAAGTCAGGACAAGTCGAGACATGTCGGGACAAGACGTGACAAGTCAGAACAAGTCGGGTTAAGTTGGTTCAAGTCAAGACAAGTCGTGACAAGTCGAAACAAGTCTGGACAAGTCGGTACAAGTCGGTACAAGTCGGTACTAAACGGGACAAGTCGGGACATGTCAGGACAAGTCAGGACAAGTCGGGACTAGTCGGTACAAGTCGTGACAAGTCGGGACAATCCGGGACAAGTCAGGACAAGTAGGGACAAGTCGGGACAGGTCAGGACAAGTCGGGACAAGTCGGGACAAGTCAGGACAAGTCGGGACAATTCGGGTCAAGTCGGTACAAGTCGGGACAAGTCGGTACAAGTCAAGACAAGTCGGGACAAGTCGGGACAAGTCGGTACAAGTCGGGACAATTCGGGACAAGTCGGTACAAGTCGGGACAAACTTGGACAATCCGGGACAAGTCAAAACAAGTCGAGACAAGTCGGGACAAGTCGGGACAAGTCAGGACAAGTTTAGACAATCCGGGACAAGTTGGGACAAGACGGAACAAGTCACGACAAGTCGGGACAAACATGTCGGAACAAGTCGGGACTTTTGGGTCGGGTCGAGGAAAATATTATTGTAAATATATTTTTTGATACAATCAATTTGAATTTAAAACAATTCTGGACTTTTCACCTGGGCTCCTTTCCCAGACATTTTATCCTGATTTCATCTGTACATTTTACACGGAATTTCCACCTGGACTTCTTCACCCAGACTTTCTTCTTGGAATTTTATTTGGACTTCTTTGATGTAGTTTGTGAAATAAAATCAAAATTACGAAAAAAAAAAACAAAAGATTTTAATATTTGTTTCGAATATTTCAGCAAAAATTCAATTATCAAAAAATTTTTTTTTTAGATTTTTTTTTATTTTATCAAAATTGTGAACTTTCGCGATCCAATTTCTATTCAGGAAGAAACAAAAAAGTATCTCATTAAACAAAGAAATGAAATAAAAAAAAATTTGAAAAAAAAAACTTGGAAAATTCCTTTTTTCACAAAGAAAATATTGAAGTCAGTAAATTTCTGAATATTTTGGTATCGAATCATCTCGCCTAAATTTTTCATAACGGCAAGAAATTTAATTTTATTTTTCTGAAAAAAAAAAATTCACTTCACAATGTCAAATCGAGTCAATGTAATGGCACTAATATTCATCTCATCGTCTTGGACTCTATTCGCAATTAGTTCGGGTCGGGTACTGTCGGGAAATGAGCTTTCAGATTTTTTGTCAATCCAACAAATATTATGAACCATAACAAATGTGACAAGTCCGGACAAGTTGGGACAAGTCGGGACAAGTCTGGACAAGTCAGAACAAGTTGGGACAAATCGGGACTAGCCGGGATATTTTGAAAAAAAAGAAAGCTACAAAAATTTTATAAACAAAAAATTTGATTTTTTTTTAATATTTCAGACAAAATTTACACAGTTTTGAGAAAATAAGCTTACAGATTTTTTGTCAATCCAACCAAAATTATGAACCAAAACAAGTGTGACAATCAATTTTTGTTCGAACTGATATTGACAAGTCGGAACAAGTCGGGACAAGTATGGTCAAGTCGGGACATGTCAGGACAAGTCGGAACAAGTCGGGACAAGTCGGGACAAGACGGGACAAGTCGGGACAAGTCGGAAAAGTCGGGACAGGTCAGGACAAAACGGGACAAGTCGGGACAAGTCGGTACAAGTCGGGACAAGTCGGTACAAGTCGTGACAAGTCGGGACAAGTAGGGACAAGTCGGGACAAGTTGGAACAAGTCGGGACAAGTCGAGACAAGTCAGGACAAGTCAGGACAATTCGAGATATGTCGGGACAAGTCGGGACAAGTCGGTTCAAGTCGGGACAAGTCGTGACAAGTCGGGACAAGTAGGGACAAGTCGGGACAAGTTGGAACAAGTCGGGACAAGTCGAGACAAGTCAGGACAAGTTAGGACAATTCGAGATAAGTCGGGACAAGTCGGGACAATACTGGACAAGTCGGGACAAGTCGGTACAAGTCGGGACAAGTTTGGACAATCCGGGACAACTCGGGACAAATCGGTACAAGTCGGGTTAAGTCGGTACAAGTCGGGACAAGTTTGAACAATACTGGACAAGTCGGGACAAGTCGTTACAAGTCACGACAAGTCGGGAAATGTCGAGACAAGTAGGGACAAGTCGGTACAAGACGAGACAAGTCGGGACAAGTCATGGCAAGTATGGACAATCCGGGACAAGTCGGGACAAGTCGAGACAAGTCGGGATAAGTTTGGACAATCCGGGACAAGTCGGGACAAGTCGGTACAAGTCGGGACAAGTCGGTACAAGTCGGGACAAGTTTGGACAATCCGGAACAAGTCGGGACAATTCGGGACAAGTCGAGACAAGTCGGTACAAGACTAGACAAGTCGGGACAAGTCGGGACAAGTCGGGACAAGTATGGACATACCGGGACATGTCGGGACAAGTCGAGACAAGTTTGGACAATCCAGGACAAGTCGGTACAAGTCGGGACGAATCGGGACAAGTCGGTACAATTCGGGACAAGTTTGGACAATCTGGGACAATTCTGGACAAATCGGTACAAGTCGGGACAAGTAGGGACAAGTCGGTACAAGTCGGGACAAGTCGGATCAAGTCGGGACAAGTTTGGACAATCCGGGACAAGTCAGGACAAGTCGGGATAAGTCAGGACAAGTCGGTTCAAGTTCGGTCAAGTTTGAACAATACGGGACAAGTGGGGACAAGTCGTTACAAATCGGGACAAGTCGGGACAAGTCGAGACAAGTCGGGACAAGTCGGGACAAGTATGGACAATCTGGGACAAGTTAGGACAAGTCTAGAAAAGTTTGGCCAATCCGGGACAAGTCGGGACAAGTCGGCACAAGTCGGGACAAGTCGGGACAAGTCGGGACAAGTCGGGACAAGTCGGGACAAGTCGAGAAAAGTCGGGATACGTCAGGACAAGTCGGTTCAAGATCGGTCAAGTTTGAACAATACGGGACAAGTGGGGACAAGTCGTTTTAAGTCGGGACAAGTCGGGACAAGTCGAGACAAGTCGGGACAAGCCCGGACAAGTCGGGATAAGTCAGGACAAGTCGGTTCAAGTTCGGTCAAGTTTGAACAATACGGGACAAGTGGGGACAAGTCGTTACAAGTCGGGACAAGTCGGGACAAGTCGAGACAAGTCGGGACAAGTCGGGACAAGTCGGGACAAGTCGGGACAAGTATGGACAATCCGGGACATGTCGGGACAAGTCTAGACAAGTTTGGCCAATCCGGGACAAGTCGGGACAAGTCGGGACAAGTCGGGACAAGTCGAGACAAGTCGGGACAAGTCGGGACAAGTGGGGACAAGTCGTTACAAGTCGGGACAAGTCGGGACAAGTCGAGAAAAGTCGGGACAGGTCGGGACAAGTCGGGACAAGTCGGGACAAGTCGGTACAAGTCGGTACAAGTCGGGACAAGTCGGTTAAAGTCGGGACAAATCAGGACAAATCAGGACAAGTCGGGACAAGTCGGGACAAGTCGAAACAAGTCGGGACAAGTCGGTACAAAACGGTACAAGTCGGTACAAGTCGGGACAAGTCGGTTAAAGTCGGGACAAATCAGGAGAAGTCGGGACAAGACGAAACAAGTCGGGACAAGTCAGGACAAGTCGGGACAAGTCGAGACAAGTCGGGACAAGTCGGTTAAAGTCGGGACAAATCAGGAGAAGTCGGGACAAGACGAAACAAATCGGGACAAGTCAGGACCAGTTGGGACAAGTCGGGACATGTCGGACAAGTCGGTACAAGTCGGGACAGGTCGGAACAAGTCGGGACAAGTCGGGTAAAGACGTGACAATTCAGAACAAGTCGGGTCATGTTGGTTCAAGTCAGGACAAGTCGGTACAAGTCGGGACAAGTCGGGACACGCCGGGACAAGTCGGGACAAGTCGGGACAAGTCAGAACATGTCAGTACAAGTCGGGACAAGTCGGGACAAGTCTGGACAAGTTGGGACAAGTCGGTTCAAGTCGGGACAAGTCGTGACTAGTCGAGACACGTAGGGACAAGTCGGGACAAGTTGGAACAAGTCGGGACAAGTCGAGACAAGTCAGGACAAGTAAGGACAATTCGAGATAAGTCGGGACTAGTCGGGACAATTCTGGACAAGTCGGGACAAGTCGGGACAAGTTTGGACAATCCGGGACACGTCGGGACAAGTCGGTACAAGTCACGACAAGTCGGGAAATGTCGAGACAAGTAGGGACAAGTCGGTACAAGACGAGACAAGTCGGGACAAGTCATGACAAGTATGGACAATCCGGGACAAGTCGGGAGAAGTCGAGACAAGTCGGGATAAGTTTGGACAATCCGGGACAAGTCGGGACAAGCCGGTACAAGTCGAGACAAGTCGGTACAAGTCGGGACAAGTTTGGACAATCCGGGACAAGTCGGGACAATTCGGGACAAGTCGAGACAAGTCGGGACAAGTCGTGACAAGTGGGTACAAGACTAGAGAAGTCGGGACAAGTCGGGACAAGTCGGTACAAGTCGGGACATGTCGGGACAAGTCGGGAGAAGTCGTTACAAGTCACGACAAGTCGGGAAATGAGCTTTCAGATTTTTTGTCAATCCAACAAATATTATGAACCATAACAAATGTGACAAGTCCGGACAAGTTGGGACAAGTCGGGACAAGTCTGGACAAGTCGGGACAAGTCGGGACAAGTTTGGACAATTCGGGACAAGTCGGGACAAGTCGGTACAAGTCGGGTTAAGTCGGTACAAGTCGGGATAAGTTTGAACAATACTGGACAAGTCGGGACAAGTCGGGACAAGTCGGGACAAGTCGGGACAATTCGTTACAAGTCACAAGTCGGGAAATGTCGAGACAAGTAGGGACAAGTCGGTACAAGACGAGACAAGTCAGAACAAGTCATGACAAGTATGGACAATCCGGGACAAGTCGGGCCAAGTCGGGACAAGTTTGTACAATCCGGGACATGTCGGGACAAGTCGGTACAAGTCAGTACAAGTTGGGACAAATTTGAACAATACTGGACAAGTCAGGACAAGTCGTTACAAGTCGGGACAAGTCGGGAAAAGTCGAGACAAGTAGGGACAAGTCGGTACAAGACGAGACAAGTCGGGACAAGGCACGACAAGTTTGGACAATCCGAGACAAGTCGGGACAAGTCGAGACAAGTTTGGACAATCCGGGACAAGTCGGGACAAGTCGGTACAAGACAGGAAAAGTTTGGACAATCCGGGACAAGTAAGGTTCTAGTCGGTTCAAGTCGGGACGAGTCGGGACAAGTCGAGACAAGTCAGGACAAGTTAGGACAATTCGAGATAAGTCGGGACAAGTCGGGACAATTCTGGACAAGTCGGGACAAGTCGGTACAAGTCGGGACATGTCGGGACAAGTTTGGACAATCCGGGACAAGTCGGGACAAATCGGTACAAGTCGGGTTAAGTCGGTACAAGTCGGGACAAGTTTGAACAATACTGGACAAGTCGGGACAAGTCGGGAAATGTCGAGACAAGTAGGGACAAGTCGGTACAAGATGAGACAAGTCGGGACAAGTCATGGCAAGTATGGACAATCCGGGACAAGTCGGGACAAGTCGAGACAAGTCGGGATAAGTTTGGACAATCCGGGACAAGTCGGGACAAGTCGGTACAAGTCGGGACAAGTTTGGACAATCCGGGACAAGTCGGGACAATTCGGGACAAGTCGAGACAAGTCGGTACAAGACTAGACAAGTCGGGACAAGTCGGGACAAGTATGGACATACCGGGACATGTCGGGACAAGTCGAGACAAGTTTGGACAATCCAGGACAAGTCGGTACAAGTCGGGACGAATCGGGACAAGTCGGTACAATTCGGGACAAGTTTGGACAATCTGGGACAATTCTGGACAAGTCGGTACAAGTCGGGACAAGTAGGGACAAGTCGGTACAAGTCGGGACAAGTCGGATCAAGTCGGGGCAAGTTTGGACAATCCGGGACAAGTCAGGACAAGTCGGGATAAGTCAGGACAAGTCGGTTCAAGTTCGGTCAAGTTTGAACAATACGGGACAAGTGGGGACAAGTCGTTACAAATCGGGACAAGTCGGGACAAGTCGAGACAAGTCGGGACAAGTCGGGACAAGTCGGGACAAGTATGGACAATCTGGGACAAGTTAGGACAAGTCTAGACAAGTTTGGCCAATCCGGGACAAGTCGGGACAAGTCGAGACAAGTCGGTACAAGTCGGGACAAGTCGGGACAAGTCGGGACAAGTCGGGACAAGTCGAGAAAAGTCGGGATACGTCAGGACGAGTCGGTTCAAGATCGGTCAAGTTTGAACAATACGGGACAAGTGGGGACAAGTCGTTTTAAGTCGGGACAAGTCGGGACAAGTCGAGACAAGTCGGGACAAGCCCGGACAAGTCGGGATAAGTCAGGACAAGTCGGTTCAAGTTCGGTCAAGTTTGAACAATACGGGACAAGTGGGGACAAGTCGTTACAAGTCGGGACAAGTCGGGAGAAGTCGAGACAAGTCGGGACAAGTCGGGACAAGTCGGGACAAGTCGGGACAAGTATGGACAATCCGGGACATGTCGGGACAAGTCTAGACAAGTTTGGCCAATCCGGGACAAGTCGGGACAAGTCGGGACAAGTCGGGACAAGTCGGGACAAGTCGGGACAAGTCGGGACAAGTCGGGACAAGTCGAGACAAGTCGGGACAAGTCGGGACAAGTGGGGACAAGTCGTTACAAGTCGGGACAAGTCGGGACAAGTCGAGAGAAGTCGGGACAGGTCGGGACAAGTCGGGACAAGTCGGGACAAGTCGGTACAAGTCGGTACAAGTCGGGACAAGTCGGTTGAAGTCGGGACAAATCAGGACAAATCAGGACAAGTCGGGACAAGTCGGGACAAGTCGAAACAAGTCGGGACAAGTCAGGACAAGTCGGAACAAGTCGGGACAAGTCGGTACAAGTCGGTACAATTCGGGACAAGTCGGTTAAAGTCGGGACAAATCAGGACAAGTCGGGACAAGTCGAAACAAGTCGGGACAAGTCAGGACAAGTCGGAACAAGTCGAGACAAATCAGGACAAGTCGGGACAAGTCGAGACAAGTCGGGACAAGTCGAAACAAGTCGGGACAAGTCAGGACCAGTTGGGACAAGTCGGGATATGTCGGACAAGTCGGTACAAGTCAGGACAGGTCGGAACAAGTCGGGACAAGTCGGGTAAAGACGTGATAATTCAGAACAAGTCGGGTCATGTTGGTTCAAGTCAAGACAAGTCGGTACAAGTCGGGACAAGTCGGGACAAGTCGGGACAAGTCGGGACAAGTCAGGACCAGTTGGGACAAGTCGGGACATGTCGGACAAGTCGGGACAGGTCGGAACAAGTCGGGACAAGTCGGGTAAAGACGTGACTATTCAGAACAAGTCGGGTCATGTTGGTTCAAGTCAAGACAAGTCGGTACAAGTCGGGACAAGTCGGGACAAGTCGGGACAAGTCGGGACAAGTCGGGACAAGTCGGGAAAAGTTAGAACATGTCAGTACAAGTCGGGACAAGTCGGGACAAGTCTGGACAAGTCGGGACAAGTCGGTTCAAATCGGGACAAGTCGTGACTAGTCGGGACAAGTAGGGACAAGTCGGGACAAGTTGGAACAAGTCGGGACAAGTCGAGACAAGTCAGGACAAGTAAGGACAATTCGAGATAAGTCGGGACTAGTCGGGACAATTCTGGACAAGTCGGGACAAGTCGGTACAAGTCGGGACAAGTTTGGACAATCCGGGACAAGTCGGGACAAGTCGGTACAAGTCGGGACAAGTAGGGACAAGTCGGTACAAGTCGGGACAAGTCGGATCAAGTCGGGGCAAGTTTGGACAATCCGGGACAAGTCAGGACAAGTCGGGATAAGTCAGGACAAGTCGGTTCAAGTTCGGTCAAGTTTGAACAATACGGGACAAGTGGGGACAAGTCGTTACAAATCGGGACAAGTCGGGAAAAGTCGAGACAAGTCGGGACAAGTCGGGACAAGTCGGGACAAGTATGGACAATCTGGGACAAGTTAGGACAAGTCTAGACAAGTTTGGCCAATCCGGGACAAGTCGGGACAAGTCGAGACAAGTCGGTACAAGTCGGGACAAGTCGGGACAAGTCGGGACAAGTCGGGACAAGTCGAGAAAAGTCGGGATACGTCAGGACGAGTCGGTTCAAGATCGGTCAAGTTTGAACAATACGGGACAAGTGGGGACAAGTCGTTTTAAGTCGGGACAAGTCGGGACAAGTCGAGACAAGTCGGGACAAGCCCGGACAAGTCGGGATAAGTCAGGACAAGTCGGTTCAAGTTCGGTCAAGTTTGAACAATACGGGACAAGTGGGGACAAGTCGTTACAAGTCGGGACAAGTCGGGACAAGTCGAGACAAGTCGGGACAAGTCGGGACAAGTCGGGACAAGTCGGGACAAGTATGGACAATCCGGGACATGTCGGGACAAGTCTAGACAAGTTTGGCCAATCCGGGACAAGTCGGGACAAGTCGGGACAAGTCGGGACAAGTCGGGACAAGTCGGGACAAGTCGAGACAAGTCGGGACAAGTCGGGACAAGTGGGGACAAGTCGTTACAAGTCGGGACAAGTCGGGACAAGTCGAGAGAAGTCGGGACAGGTCGGGACAAGTCGGGACAAGTCAGGACAAGTCGGAACAAGTCGGGACAAGTCGGTACAAGTCGGTACAATTCGGGACAAGTCGGTTAAAGTCGGGACAAATCAGGGCAAGTCGGGACAAGTCGAAACAAGTCGGGACAAGTCAGGACAAGTCGGAACAAGTCGAGACAAATCAGGACAAGTCGGGACAAGTCGAGACAAGTCGGGACAAGTCGAAACAAGTCGGGACAAGTCAGGACCAGTTGGGACAAGTCGGGACATGTCGGACAAGTCGGTACAAGTCGGGACAGGTCGGAACAAGTCGGGACAAGTCGGGTAAAGACGTGACAATTCAGAACAAGTCGGGTCATGTTGGTTCAAGTCAAGACAAGTCGGTACAAGTCGGGACAAGTCGGGACAAGTCGGGACAAGTCGGGACAAGTCGGGACAAGTCGGGACAAGTTAGAACATGTCAGTACAAGTCGGGACAAGTCGGGACAAGTCTGGACAAGTCGGGACAAGTCGGTTCAAGTCGGGACAAGTCGTGACTAGTCGGAACAAGTAGGGACAAGTCGGGACAAGTTGGAACAAGTCGGGACAAGTCGAGACAAGTCAGGACAAGTAAGGACAATTCGAGATAAGTCGGGACTAGTCGGGACAATTCTGGACAAGTCGGGACAAGTCGGTACAAGTCGGGACAAGTTTGGACAATCCGGGACAAGTCGGGACAAGTCGGTACAAGTCACAACAAGTCGAGAAATGTCGAGACAAGTAGGGACAAGTCGGTACAAGACGAGACAAGTCGGGACAAGTCATTACAAGTATGGACAATCCGGGACAAGTCGGGACAAGTCGAGACGAGTCGGGATAAGTTTGGACAATCCGGGACAAGTCGGGACAAGTCGGTACAAGTCGAGACAAGTCGGTACAAGTCGGGACAAGTTTGGACAATCCGGGACAAGTCGGGACAATTCGGGACAAGTCGAGACAAGTCGGGACAAGTCGTGACAAGTGGGTACAAGACTTGACAAGTCGGGACAAGTCGGGACAAGTATGGACAATCCGGGACATGTCGGGACAAGTCGAGACAAGTTTGGACAATCCAGGACAAGTCGGGACAAGTCGGTACAAGTCGGGACAAGTCGGAACAAGTCGGGACAAGTCGTTACAAGTCACGACAAGTCGGGAAATGAGCTTTCAGATTTTTTGTCAATCCAACAAATATTATGAACCATAACAAATGTGACAAGTCCGGACAAGTTGGGACAAGTCGGGACAAGTCTGGACAAGTCGGGACAAGTCGGGACAAGTCGGGATAAGTTTGAACAATACTGGACAAGTCGGGACAAGTCGGGACAAGTCGTTACAAGTCACGACAAGTCGGGAAATGTCGAGACAAGTAGGGACAAGTCGGTACAAGACGAGACAAGTCAGAACAAGTCATGACAAGTATGGACAATCCGGGACAAGTCGGGACAAGTCGAGACAAGTCGGGATAAGTTTGGACAAGTCGGTACAAGTCGGGACAAGTCGGAACAAGTCGGGACAAGTCAGGACAAGTCGGGACAAGTCGGTACAAGTCAAGACAAGTCGGGACAAGTCGGGACAAGTCTGGACAAGTCGGTACAAGTCGGTACAAGTCGGGACAAGTCGGGACAAGTTGGGACAAGTCAGGACAAGTCGGGACAAGTCGGGACAAGTCAGGTCAAGTCGGGACAAGTCGAAACAAGTCAGAACAAGTCGGGACATGTCGGTACAAGTCAGGACAAGTCGGTACAAGTCAAGACATGTCGGGACAAGTCAGGACAAGTTTGGACAATCCGGTACAAGTCGGTACAAGTCGGAACATGTCGGGACAATTCGGGACAAGTCAGGACAAGTAGGGACAAGTCGGGACAGGTCAGGACAAGTCGGGACAAGTCGGGACAAGTCAGGACAAGTCAGGACAATTCGGGTCAAGTCGGTACAAGTCAGGACAAGTCGGTACAAGTCAAGACAAGTCGGGACAAGTCGTGACAAGTCGGTACAAGTCGAGACAATTCGGGACAAGTCGGCACAAGTCGGGACAAACTTGGACAATCCGGGACAAGTCAAAACAAGTCGAGACAAGTCGGGACAAGCCGGGACAAGTCGGGACAAGTCAGGACAATCTGGGACAAGAAGAGACAAGTTGGGACAAGTCGAAACAAGTCGGGACAAGTTGGTACAAGTCAGGATAAGTTTGGACAATCCAGGACAAGTCAGGACAAGTCGGTACATGTCGGGACAAGTCGGTACAAGTCGGGACAAGTCGGTACAAGTCGGGACAAGTTTGAACAATCCGGGACAAGTTGGGACAAGTCGGGACTAGTCGGTACAAGTCGGGACAAGTCGGTACAAGTCAAGACAAGTCGGGACAAGTCGAGACAAGTTGGGACAAGTTTGGACAATCCGGGACAAGTCGGGACAAGTCGGTACAAGTCGGGACAAGTTTGAACAATCCGGGACAAGTTGGGACAAGTCGGGACTAGTCGGTACAAGTCGGGACTAGTCGGTACAAGTCAGGACAAGTCGGTACAAGTCGGGACAAGTCGGTACAAGTCGGAACAAGTCGGTACAAGTCGGGACAAGTTTGAACAATCCGGGACAAGTTGGGACAAGTCGGGACTAGTCGGTACAAGTCGGGACAAGTCGGTACAAGTCGAGACAGGTCGGGACAAGTCGGGACAAGTCGGTACAAGTCGTGAAAAGTCAGGACAATTCGAGACATGTCGGGACAAGACGTGACAAGTCAGAACAAGTCGGGTTAAGTTGGTTCAAGTCAAGACAAGTCGTAACAAGTCTGGACAAGTCGGTACAAGTCGGTACAAGTCGGTACTAAACGGGACAAGTCGGGACATGTCAGGACAAGTCAGGACAAGTCGGGACAAGTCGGGACAAGTCGTGACAAGTCGGGACAATCCGGGACAAGTCGGGACAAGTAGGGATAAGTCGGGACAGGTCAGGACAAGTCGGGACAAGTCGGGACAAGTCAGGACAAGTCGGGACAATTCGGGTCAAGTCGGTACAAGTCGGGACAAGTCGGTACAAGTCAAGACAAGTCGGGACAAGTCGGGACAAGTCGGTACAAGTCGGGACAATTCGGGACAAGTCGGTACAAGTCGGGACAAACTTGGACAATCCGGGACAAGTCAAAACAAGTCGAGACAAGTCGGGACAAGTCGGGACAAGTCAGGACAATTTTAGACAATCCGGGACAAGTTGGGACAAGACGGAACAAGTCACGACAAGTCGGGACAAACATGTCGGAACAAGTCGGGACTTTTGGGTCGGGTCGAGGAAAATATTATTGTAAATATATTTTTTGATACAATCAATTTGAATTTAAAACAATTCTGGACTTTTCACCTGGGCTCCTTACCCAGACATTTTATCCTGATTTCATCTGGACATTTTAAACGGAATTTCCACCTGGACTTCTTCACCCAGACTTTCTTCTTGGAATTTTATTTGGACTTCTTTGATGTAGTTTGTGAAATAAAATCAAAATTACGAAAAAAAAAAAAACAAAAGATTTTAATATTTGTTTCGATTATATCAGCAAAAATTCAATTATCAAAAAATTTTTTTTTTAGATTTTTTTTTATTTTATCAAAATTGTGAACTTTCACGATCCAATTTCTATTCAGGAAGAAACAAAAAAGTATCTCATTAAACAAAGAAATGAAATAAAAAAAAATTTGAAAAAAAAAAATCTTGGAAAATTCCTTTTTTCACAAAGAAAATATTGAAGTCAGTAATTTTCTGAATATTTTGGTATCGAATCATCTCGCCTAAATTTTTCATAACGGCAAGAAATTTAATTTTATTTTTCTGAAAAAAAAAAATTCACTTCACAATGTCAAATCGAGTCAATGTAATGGCACTAATATTCATCTCATCGTCTTGGACTCTATTCGCAATTAGTTCGGGTCGGGTAGTGTCGGGAAATGAGCTCTCAGAATTTTTGTCAATCCAACAAATATTATGAACCATAACAAATGTGACAAGTCCGGACAAGTTGGGACAAGTCGGGACAAGTCTGGACAAGTCAGAACAAGTTGGGACAAATCGGGACTAGCCGGGATATTTTGAAAAAAAAGAAAGCTACAAAAATTTTATAAACAAAAAATTTGATTTTTTTTTTAATATTTCAGACAAAATTTACACAGTTTTGAGAAAATAAGCTTACAGATATTTTGTCAATCCAACCAAAATTATGAACCAAAACAAGTGTGACAATCAATTTTTGTTCGAACTGATATTGACAAGTCGGAACAAGTCGGGACAAGTATGGTCAAGTCGGGACATGTCAGGACAAGTCGGAACAAGTCGGGACAAGTCGGGACAAGACAGGACAAGTCGGGACAAGTCGGAAAAGTCGGGACAGGTCAGGACAAAACGGGACAAGTCGGGACAAGTCGGTACAAGTCGGGACAAGTCGGTACAAGTCGTGACAAGTCGGGACAAGTAGGGACAAGTCGGGACAAGTTGGAACAAGTCGGGACAAGTCGAGACAAGTCAGGACAAGTCAGGACAATTCGAGATAAGTCGGGACAAGTCTGGACAAGTCGGGACAAGTCGGTTCAAGTCGGGACAAGTCGTGACAAGTCGGGACAAGTAGGGACAAGTCGGGACAAGTTGGAACAAGTCGGGACAAGTCGAGACAAGTCAGGACAAGTTAGGACAATTCGAGATAAGTCGGGACAAGTCGGGACAATTCTGGACAAGTCGGGACAAGTCGGTACAAGTCGGGACAAGTTTGGACAATCCGGGACAAGTCGGGACAAATCGGTACAAGTCGGGTTAAGTCGGTACAAGTCGGGACAAGTTTGAACAATACTGGACAAGTAGGGACAAGTCGTTACAAGTCACGACAAGTCGGGAAATGTCGAGACAAGTAGGGACAAGTCGGTACAAGACGAGACAAGTCGGGACAAGTCATGGCAAGTATGGACAATCCGGGACAAGTCGGGACAAGTCGAGACAAGTCGGGATAAGTTTGGACAATCCGGGACAAGTCGGGACAAGTCGGTACAAGTCGGGACAAGTCGGTACAAGTCGGGACAAGTTTGGACAATCCGGGACAAGTCGGGACAATTCGGGACAAGTCGAGACAAGTCGGTACAAGACTAGACAAGTCGGGACAAGTCGGGACAAGTATGGACATACCGGGACATGTCGGGACAAGTCGAGACAAGTTTGGACAATCCAGGACAAGTCGGTACAAGTCGGGACCAATCGGGACATGTCGGTACAATTCGGGACAAGTTTGGACAATCTGGGACAATTCTGGACAAATCGGTACAAGTCGGGACAAGTAGGGACAAGTCGGTACAAGTCGGGACAAGTCGGATCAAGTCGGGGCAAGTTTGGACAATCCGGGACAAGTCAGGACAAGTCGGGATAAGTCAGGAAAAGTCGGTTCAAGTTCGGTCAAGTTTGAACAATAAGGGACAAGTGGGGACAAGTCGTTACAAATCGGGACAAGTCGGGACAAGTCGAGACAAGTCGGGACAAGTCGGGACAAGTCGGGACAAGTATAGACAATCTGGGACAAGTTGGGACAAGTCTAGACAAGTTTGGCCAATCCGGGACAAGTCGGGACAAGTCGAGACAAGTCGGTACAAGTCGGGACAAGTCGGGACAAGTCGGGACAAGTCGGGACAAGTCGAGAAAAGTCGGGATACGTCAGGACAAGTCGGTTCAAGATCGGTCAAGTTTGAACAATACGGGACAAGTAGGGACAAGTCGTTTTAAGTCGGGACAAGTCGGGACAAGTCGAGACAAGTCGGGACAAGCCCGGACAAGTCGGGATAAGTCGGGACAAGTATGGACATACCGGGACATGTCGGGACAAGTCGAGACAAGTTTGGACAATCCAGGACAAGTCGGTACAAGTCGGGACGAATCGGGACAAGTCGGTACAATTCGGGACAAGTTTGGACAATCTGGGACAATTCTGGACAAGTCGGTACAAGTCGGGACAAGTAGGGACAAGTCGGTACAAGTCGGGACAAGTCGGATCAAGTCGGGGCAAGTTTGGACAATCCGGGACAAGTCAGGACAAGTCGAAATAAGTCAGGACAAGTAGGTTCAAGTTTGGTCAAGTTTGAACAATACGGGACAAGTGGGGACAAGTCGTTACAAATCGGGACAAGTCGGGACAAGTCGAGACAAGTCGGGACAAGTCGGGACAAGTCGGGACAAGTATGGACAATCTGGGACAAGTTAGGACAAGTCTAGACAAGTTTGGCCAATCCGGGACAAGTCGGGACAAGTCGAGACAAGTCGGGACAAGTCGGGACAAGTCAAGACAAGTCGAGAAAAGTCGGGATACGTCAGGACAAGTCGGTTCAAGATCGGTCAAGTTTGAACAATACGGGACAAGTGGGGACAAGTCGTTTTAATTCGGGACAAGTCGTGACAAGTCGAGACAAGTCGGGACAAGCCCGGACAAGTCGGGATAAGTCAGGACAAGTCGGTTCAAGTTCGGTCAAGTTTGAACAATACGGGACAAGTGGGGACAAGTCGTTACAAGTCGGGACAAGTCGGGACAAGTCGAGACAAGTCGGGACAAGTCGGGACAAGTCGGGACAAGTTGGGACAAGTATGGACAATCCGGGACATGTCGGGACAAGTCTAGACAAGTTTGGCCAATCCGGGACAAGTCGGGACAAGTCGGGACAAGTCGGGACAAGTCGGTACAAGTCGGGACAAGTCGGTTAAAGTCGGGACAAATCAGGACAAGTCGGGACAAGTCGAAACAAGTCGGGACAAGTCAGGACAAGTCGGAACAAGTCGAGACAAATCAGGTCAAGTCGGAACAAGTCGGGACAAGTCGGTACAAGTCGGTACAAGTCGGGACAAGTCGGTAAAAGTCGGGACAAATCAGGACAAGTCGGGACAAGTCGAAACAAGTCGGGACAAGTCAGGACAAGTCGGAACAAGTCGAGACAAATCAGGACAAGTCGGGACAAGTCGAGACAAGTCGGGACAAGTCGAAACAAGTCGGGACAAGTCGGGTAAAGACGTGACAATTCAGAACAAGTCGGGTCATGTTGGTTCAAGTCAAGACAAGTCGGTACAAGTCGGGACAAGTCGGGACAAGCCGGGACAAGTCAGAACATGTCAGTACAAGTCGGGACAAGTCGGGACAAGTCTGGACAAGTCGGGACAAGTCGGTTCAAGTCGGGACAAGTCGTGACTAGTCGGGACAAGTAGGGACAAGTCGGGACAAGTTGGAACAAGTCGGGACAAGTCGAGACAAGTCAGGACAAGTAAGGACAATTCGAGATAAGTCGGGACTAGTCGGGACAATTCTGGACAAGTCGGTACAAGTCGGAACAAGTCGGGACAAGTTTGTTCAATCCGGGACATGTCGGGACAAGTCGGTACAAGTCGGGACAAGTCGGTACAAGTCGGGACAAATTTGAACAATACTGGACAAGTCAGGACAATACGTTACAAGTCGGGACAAGTCGGGAAAAGTCGAGACAAGTAGGGACAAGTCGGGACAAGTCGGTACAAGACGAGACAAGTCGGGACAAGGCACGACAAGTTTGGACAATCCGAGACAAGTCGGGACAAGTCGAGACAAGTTTGGACAATCCGGGACAAGTCGGGACAAGTCGGTACAAGACGGGAAAAGTTTGGACAATCCGGGACAAGTAAGGTTCTAGTCGGGACAAGTCGTGACAAGTCGGGACAAGTAGGGACAAGTCGGGACAATTTGGAACAAGTCGGGACAAGTCGAGACAAGTCAGGACAAGTTAGGACAATTCGAGATAAGTCGGGACAAGTCGGGACAATTCTGGACAAGTCGGTACAAGACGAGACAAGTCGGGACAAGGCACGACAAGTTTGGACAATCCGAGACAAGTCGGGACAAGTCGAGACAAGTTTGGACAATCCGGGACAAGTCGGGACAAGTCGGTACAAGACGGGAAAAGTCTGGACAAGTCGGGACAAGTCGGTTCAAGTCGGGACAAGTCGTTACAAGTCGGGACAAGTAGGGACAAGTCGGGACAATTTGGAACAAGTCGAGACAAGTCGAGACAAGTCAGGACAAGTTAGGACAATTCGAGATAAGTCGGGACAAGTCGGGACAATTCTGGACAAGTCGGGACAAGTCGGTACAAGTCGGGACAAGTCGGGACAAGTTTGGACAATCCGGGACAAGTCGGGACAAGTCGGTACAAGTCGGGTTAAGTCGGTACAAGTCGGGACAAGTTTGAACAATACTGGACAAGTCAGGACAAGTCGGTACAAGTCGGGACAAGTTTGGACAATCCGGGACAAGTCGGGACAATTCGGGACAAGTCGAGACAGGTCGGGACAAGTCGTGACAAGTTGGTACAAGACTAGACAAGTCGGGACAAGTCGGGACAAGTCGGGACAAGTATGGACAATCCGGGACATGTCGGGACAAGTCGAGACAAGTTTGGACAATCCAGGACAAGTCGGGACAAGTCGGTACAAGTCGGGACGAATCGGGACAAGTCGGTACAATTCGGGACAAGTTTGGACAATCTGGGACAATTCTGGACAAGTCGGTACAAGTCGGGACAAGTAGGGACAAGTCGGTACAAGTCGGGACAAGTCGGATCAAGTCGGGACAAGTTTGGACAATCCGGGACAAGTCAGGACAAGTCGGAACAAGTCGAAACAAGTCGGGACAAACCCGGAAAATTCGGGATAAGTCAGGACAAGTCGGTTCAAGTTCGGTCAAGTTTGAACAATACGGGACAAGTGAGGACAAGTCGTTACAAGTCGGGACAAGTCGGGACAAGTCGAGACAAGTCGGGACAAGTCGGGACAAGTATGGACAATCCGGGACAAGTCGGGACAAGTCTAGACAAGTTTGGCCAATCCGGGACAAGTCGAGACAAGTCAAGATAAGTCAGGACAAGTCGGGATAAGTTTGGACAATCCGGGACAAGTCGGGACAAGTCGGGACAAGTCGGTACAAGTCGGAACAAGTCGGGACAAGTTTGTACAATCCGGGACATGTCGGGACAAGTCGGTACAAGTCGGGACAAGTCGGTACAAGTCGGGACAAATTTGAACAATACTGGACAAGTCAGGACAAGTCGTTACAAGTCGGGACAAGTCGGGAAAAGTCGAGACAAGTAGGGACAAGTCGGGACAAGTCGGTACAAGACGAGACAAGTCGGGACAAGGCACGACAAGTTTGGACAATCCGAGACAAGTCGGGACAAGTCGAGACAAGTTTGGACAATCCGGGACAAGTCGGGACAAGTCGGTACAAGACGGGAAAAGTTTGGACAATCCGGGACAAGTAAGGTTCTAGTCGGGACAAGTCGTGACAAGTCGGGACAAGTAGGGACAAGTCGGGACAATTTGGAACAAGTCGGGACAAGTCGAGACAAGTCAGGACAAGTTAGGACAATTCGAGATAAGTCGGGACAAGTCGGGACAATTCTGGACAAGTCGGTACAAGACGAGACAAGTCGGGACAAGGCACGACAAGTTTGGACAATCCGAGACAAGTCGGGACAAGTCGAGACAAGTTTGGACATTCTGGGACAAGTCGGGACAAGTCGGTACAAGACGGGAAAAGTTTGGACAATCCGGGACAAGTAAGGTTCTAGTCGGGACAAGTCGGGACAAGTAGGGACAAGTCGGGACAATTTGGAACAAGTCGGGACAAGTCGAGACAAGTCAGGACAAGTTAGGACAATTCGAGATAAGTCGGGACAAGTCGGGACAATTCTGGACAAGTCGGTACAAGACGAGACAAGTCGGGACAAGGCACGACAAGTTTGGACAATCCGAGACAAGTCGGGACAAGTCGAGACAAGTTTGGACAATCCGGGACAAGTCGGGACAAGTCGGTACAAGACGGGAAAAGTCTGGACAAGTCGGGACAAGTCGGTTCAAGTCGGGACAAGTCGTGACAAGTCGGGACAAGTAGGGACAAGTCGGGACAATTTGGAACAAGTCGAGACAAGTCGAGACAAGTCAGGACAAGTTAGGACAATTCGAGATAAGTCGGGACAAGTCGGGACAATTCTGGACAAGTCGGGACAAGTCGGTACAAGTCGGGACAAGTCGGGACAAGTTTGGACAATCCGGGACAAGTCGGGACAAGTCGGTACAAGTCGGGTTAAGTCGGTACAAGTCGGGACAAGTTTGAACAATACTGGACAAGTCAGGACAAGTCGGTACAAGTCACGACAAGTCGGGAAATGTCGAGACAAGTAGGGACAAGTCGGTACAAGACAAGACAAGTCGGGACAAGTCATGACAAGTATGGACAATCCAGGACAAGTCGGGACAAGTCGAGACAAGTCGGGACAAGTCGGTACAAGTCGGGACAAGTTTGGACAATCCGGGACAAGTCGGGACAATTCGGGACAAGTCGAGACAGGTCGGGACAAGTCGTGACAAGTTGGTACAAGACTAGACAAGTCGGGACAAGTCGGGACAAGTCGGGACAAGTATGGACAATCCGGGACATGTCGGGACAAGTCGAGACAAGTTTGGACAATCCAGGACAAGTCGGGACAAGTCGGGACAAGTCGGTACAAGTCGGGACGAATCGGGACAAGTCGGTACAATTCGGGACAAGTTTGGACAATCTGGGACAATTCTGGACAAGTCGGTACAAGTCGGGACAAGTCGGATCAAGTCGGGACAAGTTTGGACAATCCGGGACAAGTCAGGACAAGTCGGGACAAGTCGAAACAAGTCGGGACAAACCCGGAAAATTCGGGATAAGTCAGGACAAGTCGGTTCAAGTTCGGTCAAGTTTGAACAATACGGGACAAGTGAGGACAAGTCGTTACAAGTCGGGACAAGTCGGGACAAGTCGAGACAAGTCGGGACAAGTCGGGACAAGTATGGACAATATGGGACAAGTCGGGACAAGTCTAGACAAGTTTGGCCAATCCGGGACAAGTCGAGACAAGTCAAGATAAGTCAGGACAAGTCGGGATAAGTTTGGACAATCCGGGACAAGTCGGGACAAGTCGGGACAAGTCGGTACAAGTCGGAACAAGTCGGGACAAGTTTGTACAATCCGGGACATGTCGGGACAAGTCGGTACAAGTCGGGACAAGTCGGTACAAGTCGGGACAAATTTGAACAATACTGGACAAGTCAGGACAAGTCGTTACAAGTCGGGACAAGTCGGGAAAAGTCGAGACAAGTAGGGACAAGTCGGGACAAGTCGGTACAAGACGAGACAAGTCGGGACAAGGCACGACAAGTTTGGACAATCCGAGACAAGTCGGGACAAGTCGAGACAAGTTTGGACAATCCGGGACAAGTCGGGACAAGTCGGTACAAGACGGGAAAAGTTTGGACAATCCGGGACAAGTAAGGTTCTAGTCGGGACAAGTCGTGACAAGTCGGGACAAGTAGGGACAAGTCGGGACAATTTGGAACAAGTCGGGACAAGTCGAGACAAGTCAGGACAAGTTAGGACAATTCGAGATAAGTCGGGACAAGTCGGGACAATTCTGGACAAGTCGGTACAAGACGAGACAAGTCGGGACAAGGCACGACAAGTTTGGACAATCCGAGACAAGTCGGGACAAGTCGAGACAAGTTTGGACAATCCGGGACAAGTCGGGACAAGTCGGTACAAGACGGGAAAAGTCTGGACACGTCGGGACAAGTCGGTTCAAGTCGGGACAAGTCGTGACAAGTCGGGACAAGTAGGGACAAGTCGGGACAATTTGGAACAAGTCGAGACAAGTCGAGACAAGTCAGGACAAGTTAGGACAATTCGAGATAAGTCGGGACAAGTCGGGACAATTCTGGACAAGTCGGGACAAGTCGGTACAAGTCGGGACAAGTCGGGACAAGTTTGGACAATCCGGGACAAGTCGGGACAAGTCGGTACAAGTCGGGTTAAGTCGGTACAAGTCGGGACAAGTTTGAACAATACTGGACAAGTCAGGACAAGTCGGTACAAGTCACGACAAGTCGGGAAATGTCGAGACAAGTAGGGACAAGTCGGTACAAGACAAGACAAGTCGGGACAAGTCATGACAAGTATGGACAATCCAGGACAAGTCGGGACAAGTCGAGACAAGTCGGGACAAGTCGGTACAAGTCGGGACAAGTTTGGACAATCCGGGACAAGTCGGGACAATTCGGGACAAGTCGAGACAGGTCGGGACAAGTCGTGACAAGTTGGTACAAGACTAGACAAGTCGGGACAAGTCGGGACAAGTCGGGACAAGTATGGACAATCCGGGACATGTCGGGACAAGTCGAGACAAGTTTGGACAATCCAGGACAAGTCGGAACAAGTCGGGACAAGTCGGGACAAGTCGGTACAAGTCGGGACGAATCGGGACAAGTCGGTACAATTCGGGAAAAGTTTGGACAATCTGGGACAATTCTGGACAAGTCGGTACAAGTCGGGACAAGTAGGGACAAGTTGGTACAAGTCGGGACAAGTCGGATCAAATTGGGACAAGTTTGGACAATTCGGGACAAGTCAGGACAAGTCGGGACAAGTCGAAACAAGCCGGGACAAGACCGGAAAATTCGGGATAAGTCAGGACAAGTCGGTTCAAGTTCGGTCAAGTTTGAAGTCAGGACAAGTCGGGATAAGTTTGGACAATCCGGGACAAGTCGGGACAAGTCGGGACAAGTCGGGACAAGTCGGGACAAGTCGGGACAAGTCATGACAAGTCGGTACAAGTCGGGACAAGTCGGGACAAGTTTGTACAATCCGGGACATGTCGGGACAAGTTGGTACAAGACGAGACAAGTCGGGACAAGTCATGACAAGTATGGACAATCCAGGACAAGTCGGGACAAGTCGAGACAAGTCGGGATAAGTTTGGACAATCCGGGACAAGTCGGGACAGGTCGGTACAAGTCGGGACAAGTCGGTACAAGACTAGACAAGTCGGGACAAGTCGGGACAAGTCGGGACAAGTATGGACAATTCGGGACATGTCGGGACAAGTCGAGACAAGTTTGGACAATCCAGGACAAGTCGGGACAAGTCGGGACAAGTCGAGACAAGTCGGGACAAGTCGTGACAAGTCGGTACAAGACTAGACAAGTCGGGACAAGTCGGGACAAGTCGAGACAAGTATGGACAATTCGGGACATGTCGGGACAAGTCGAGACAAGTTTGGACAATCCTGGACAAGTCGGGACAAGTCGGTACAAGTCGGGACGAATCGGGACAAGTCGGGACAAGTCGGGACAAGTCGAGACAAGTCGGGACAAGTCGGGACAAGTATGGACAATCCGGGACAAGTCGGGACAAGTCTAGACAAGTTTGGCCAATCCGGGACAAGTCGAGACAAGTCAAGATAAGTCAGGACAAG
This sequence comes from Chrysolina americana, assembly GCA_958502065.1. Lineage (NCBI taxonomy): Eukaryota > Metazoa > Arthropoda > Insecta > Coleoptera > Chrysomelidae > Chrysolina > Chrysolina americana. The sequence goes on along the minus strand of OY293415.1, from coordinate 48,489,840 downwards.
TCGGGATAAGTTTGGACAATCCGGGACAAGTCGGGACAAGTCGAAACAAGTCGGGTCAAGTCGGTACAAGTCGGGACAAGTTTGGACAATCCGGGACAAGTCGGGACAAGTCGGTACAAGACGGGAAAAGTCTGGAAAATCCGGGACAAGTAAGGTTCTAGTCGGTTCAAGTCGGGACGAGTCGGGACAAGTCGAGACAAGTCGGGACAAGTCGAAACAAGTCGGGTCAAGTCGGGACAAGTCAGGACAAGTCGAGACAAGACGAAACAAGCCGGGACAAGTCCGGACAAGTCGAGACAAGTCAGGACAAGTCGGTTCAAGTTCGGTCAAGTTTGAACAATACGGGACAAGTCGGGACAAGTCGTTACAAGTCGGGACAAGTCGGGATAAGTCGAAACAAGTCGGGACAAGTCAGTACAAGACGAGACAAGTCGGGACAAGTTGGGACAAGTCCGGACAAGTATGGACAATCCGGGAATCCGGGACAAGTCTAGACAAGTTTGGCCAATTCGGGACAAGTCGGGACAAGTCTGTACAAGTCGGGACAAGTTTGGACAATCCGGGACAAGTTGGGACAAGTCGGTACAAGTCGGGACAAGTCGGGACAAGTCGATACAAGTCGGGACATGTCGGTACAAGTCGGGACAAGTTTGGACAATCCGGGACAAGTCGGGACAAGTCGGTACAAGACGGGAAAAGTTTGGACAATCCGGGACAAGTAAGGTTCTAGTCGGGACAAGTCGTGACAAGTCGGGACAAGTAGGGACAAGTCGGGACAATTTGGAACAAGTCGGTACAAGTCGAGACAAGTCAGGACAAGTTAGGACAATTCGAGATAAGTCGGGACAAGTCGGGACAATTCTGGACAAGTCGGTACAAGACGAGACAAGTCGGGACAAGGCACGACAAGTTTGGACAATCCGAGACAAGTCGGGACAAGTCGAGACAAGTTTGGACAATCCGGGACAAGTCGGGACAAGTCGGTACAAGACGGGAAAAGTCTGGACAAGTCGGGACAAGTCGGTTCAAGTCGGGACAAGTCGTGACAAGTCGGGACAAGTAGGGACAAGTCGGGACAATTTGGAACAAGTCGAGACAAGTCGAGACAAGTCAGGACAAGTTAGGACAATTCGAGATAAGTCGGGACAAGTCGGGACAATTCTGGACAAGTCGGGACAAGTCGGTACAAGTCGGGACAAGTCGGGACAAGTTTGGACAATCCGGGACAAGTCGGTACAAGTCGGTTTAAGTCGGGTTAAGTCGGTACAAGTCGGGACAAGTTTGAACAATACTGGACAAGTCAGGACAAGTCGGTACAAGTCACGACAAGTCGGGAAATGTCGAGACAAGTAGGGACAAGTCGGTACAAGACAAGACAAGTCGGGACAAGTCATGACAAGTATGGACAATCCAGGACAAGTCGGGACAAGTCGAGACAAGTCGGGACAAGTCGGTACAAGTCGGGACAAGTTTGGACAATCCGGGACAAGTCGGGACAATTCGGGACAAGTCGAGACAGGTCGGGACAAGTCGTGACAAGTTGGTACAAGACTAGACAAGTCGGAACAAGTCGGGACAAGTCGGGACAAGTATGGACAATCCGGGACATGTCGGGACAAGTCGAGACAAGTTTGGACAATCCAGCCAAGTCGGGACAAGTCGGGACAAGTCGGTACAAGTCGGGACGAATCGGGACAAGTCGGTACAATTCGGGACAAGTTTGGACAATCTGGGACAATTCTGGACAAGTCGGTACAAGTCGGGACAAGTAGGGACAAGTCGGTACAAGTCGGGACAAGTCGGATCAAGTCGGGACAAGTTTGGACAATCCGGGACAAGTCAGGACAAGTCGGGACAAGTCGAAACAAGTCGGGACAAACCCGGAAAATTCGGGATAAGTCAGGACAAGTCGGTTCAAGTTCGGTCAAGTTTGAACAATACGGGACAAGTGAGGACAAGTCGTTACAAGTCGGGACAAGTCGGGACAAGTCGAGACAAGTCGGGACAAGTCGGGACAAGTATGGACAATCCGGGACAAGTCGGGACAAGTCTAGACAAGTTTGGCCAATCCGGGACACGTCGAGACAAGTCAAGATAAGTCAGGACAAGTCGGGATAAGTTTGGACAATCCGGGACAAGTCGGGACAAGTCGGGACAAGTCGGTACAAGTCGGAACAAGTCGGGACAAGTTTGTTCAATCCGGGACATGTCGGGACAAGTCGGTACAAGTCGGGACAAGTCGGTACAAGTCGGGACAAATTTGAACAATACTGGACAAGTCAGGACAAGTCGTTACAAGTCGGGACAAGTCGGGAAAAGTCGAGACAAGTAGGGACAAGTCGGGACAAGTCGGTACAAGACGAGACAAGTCGGGACAAGGCACGACAAGTTTGGACAATCCGAGACAAGTCGGGACAAGTCGAGACAAGTTTGGACAATCCGGGACAAGTCGGGACAAGTCGGTACAAGACGGGAAAAGTTTGGACAATCCGGGACAAGTAAGGTTCTAGTCGGGACAAGTCGTGACAAGTCGGGACAAGTAGGGACAAGTCGGGACAATTTGGAACAAGTCGGGACAAGTCGAGACAAGTCAGGACAAGTTAGGACAATTCGAGATAAGTCGGGACAAGTCGGGACAATTCTGGACAAGTCGGTACAAGACGAGACAAGTCGGGACAAGGCACGACAAGTTTGGACAATCCGAGACAAGTCGGGACAAGTCGAGACAAGTTTGGACAATCCGGGACAAGTCGGGACAAGTCGGTACAAGACGGGAAAAGTCTGGACAAGTCGGGACAAGTCGGTTCAAGTCGGGACAAGTCGTTACAAGTCGGGACAAGTAGGGACAAGTCGGGACAATTTGGAACAAGTCGAGACAAGTCGAGACAAGTCAGGACAAGTTAGGACAATTCGAGATAAGTCGGGACAAGTCGGGACAATTCTGGACAAGTCGGGACAAGTCGGTACAAGTCGGGACAAGTCGGGACAAGTTTGGACAATCCGGGACAAGTCGGGACAAGTCGGTACAAGTCGGGTTAAGTCGGTACAAGTCGGGACAAGTTTGAACAATACTGGACAAGTCAGGACAAGTCGGTACAAGTCGGGACAAGTTTGGACAATCCGGGACAAGTCGGGACAATTCGGGACAAGTCGAGACAGGTCGGGACAAGTCGTGACAAGTTGGTACAAGACTAGACAAGTCGGGACAAGTCGGGACAAGTCGGGACAAGTATGGACAATCCGGGACATGTCGGGACAAGTCGAGACAAGTTTGGACAATCCAGGACAAGTCGGGACAAGTCGGGACAAGTCGGTACAAGTCGGGACGAATCGGGACAAGTCGGTACAATTCGGGACAAGTTTGGACAATCTGGGACAATTCTGGACAAGTCGGTACAAGTCGGGACAAGTAGGGACAAGTCGGTACAAGTCGGGACAAGTCGGATCAAGTCGGGACAAGTTTGGACAATCCGGGACAAGTCAGGACAAGTCGGAACAAGTCGAAACAAGTCGGGACAAACCCGGAAAATTCGGGATAAGTCAGGACAAGTCGGTTCAAGTTCGGTCAAGTTTGAACAATACGGGACAAGTGAGGACAAGTCGTTACAAGTCGGGACAAGTCGGGACAAGTCGAGACAAGTCGGGACAAGTATGGACAATCCGGGACAAGTCGGGACAAGTCTAGACAAGTTTGGCCAATCCGGGACAAGTCGAGACAAGTCAAGATAAGTCAGGACAAGTCGGGATAAGTTTGGACAATCCGGGACAAGTCGGGACAAGTCGGGACAAGTCGGTACAAGTCGGAACAAGTCGGGACAAGTTTGTACAATCCGGGACATGTCGGGACAAGTCGGTACAAGTCGGGACAAGTCGGTACAAGTCGGGACAAATTTGAACAATACTGGACAAGTCAGGACAAGTCGTTACAAGTCGGGACAAGTCGGGAAAAGTCGAGACAAGTAGGGACAAGTCGGGACAAGTCGGTACAAGACGAGACAAGTCGGGACAAGGCACGACAAGTTTGGACAATCCGAGACAAGTCGGGACAAGTCGAGACAAGTTTGGACAATCCGGGACAAGTCGGGACAAGTCGGTACAAGACGGGAAAAGTTTGGACAATCCGGGACAAGTAAGGTTCTAGTCGGGACAAGTCGTGACAAGTCGGGACAAGTAGGGACAAGTCGGGACAATTTGGAACAAGTCGGGACAAGTCGAGACAAGTCAGGACAAGTTAGGACAATTCGAGATAAGTCGGGACAAGTCGGGACAATTCTGGACAAGTCGGTACAAGACGAGACAAGTCGGGACAAGGCACGACAAGTTTGGACAATCCGAGACAAGTCGGGACAAGTCGAGACAAGTTTGGACATTCTGGGACAAGTCGGGACAAGTCGGTACAAGACGGGAAAAGTTTGGACAATCCGGGACAAGTAAGGTTCTAGTCGGGACAAGTCGGGACAAGTAGGGACAAGTCGGGACAATTTGGAACAAGTCGGGACAAGTCGAGACAAGTCAGGACAAGTTAGGACAATTCGAGATAAGTCGGGACAAGTCGGGACAATTCTGGACAAGTCGGTACAAGACGAGACAAGTCGGGACAAGGCACGACAAGTTTGGACAATCCGAGACAAGTCGGGACAAGTCGAGACAAGTTTGGACAATCCGGGACAAGTCGGGACAAGTCGGTACAAGACGGGAAAAGTCTGGACAAGTCGGGACAAGTCGGTTCAAGTCGGGACAAGTCGTGACAAGTCGGGACAAGTAGGGACAAGTCGGGACAATTTGGAACAAGTCGAGACAAGTCGAGACAAGTCAGGACAAGTTAGGACAATTCGAGATAAGTCGGGACAAGTCGGGACAATTCTGGACAAGTCGGGACAAGTCGGTACAAGTCGGGACAAGTCGGGACAAGTTTGGACAATCCGGGACAAGTCGGGACAAGTCGGTACAAGTCGGGTTAAGTCGGTACAAGTCGGGACAAGTTTGAACAATACTGGACAAGTCAGGACAAGTCGGTACAAGTCACGACAAGTCGGGAAATGTCGAGACAAGTAGGGACAAGTCGGTACAAGACAAGACAATTCGGGACAAGTCATGACAAGTATGGACAATCCAGGACAAGTCGGGACAAGTCGAGACAAGTCGGGACAAGTCGGTACAAGTCGGGACAAGTTTGGACAATCCGGGACAAGTCGGGACAATTCGGGACAAGTCGAGACAGGTCGGGACAAGTCGTGACAAGTTGGTACAAGACTAGACAAGTCGGGACAAGTCGGGACAAGTCGGGACAAGTATGGACAATCCGGGACATGTCGGGACAAGTCGAGACAAGTTTGGACAATCCAGGACAAGTCGGGACAAGTCGGGACAAGTCGGTACAAGTCGGGACGAATCGGGACAAGTCGGTACAATTCGGGACAAGTTTGGACAATCTGGGACAATTCTGGACAAGTCGGTACAAGTCGGGACAAGTCGGATCAAGTCGGGACAAGTTTGGACAATCCGGGACAAGTCAGGACAAGTCGGGACAAGTCGAAACAAGTCGGGACAAACCCGGAAAATTCGGGATAAGTCAGGACAAGTCGGTTCAAGTTCGGTCAAGTTTGAACAATACGGGACAAGTGAGGACAAGTCGTTACAAGTCGGGACAAGTCGGGACAAGTCGAGACAAGTCGGGACAAGTCGGGACAAGTATGGACAATATGGGACAAGTCGGGACAAGTCTAGACAAGTTTGGCCAATCCGGGACAAGTCGAGACAAGTCAAGATAAGTCAGGACAAGTCGGGATAAGTTTGGACAATCCGGGACAAGTCGGGACAAGTCGGGACAAGTCGGTACAAGTCGGAACAAGTCGGGACAAGTTTGTACAATCCGGGACATGTCGGGACAAGTCGGTACAAGTCGGGACAAGTCGGTACAAGTCGGGACAAATTTGAACAATACTGGACAAGTCAGGACAAGTCGTTACAAGTCGGGACAAGTCGGGAAAAGTCGAGACAAGTAGGGACAAGTCGGGACAAGTCGGTACAAGACGAGACAAGTCGGGACAAGGCACGACAAGTTTGGACAATCCGAGACAAGTCGGGACAAGTCGAGACAAGTTTGGACAATCCGGGACAAGTCGGGACAAGTCGGTACAAGACGGGAAAAGTTTGGACAATCCGGGACAAGTAAGGTTCTAGTCGGGACAAGTCGTGACAAGTCGGGACAAGTAGGGACAAGTCGGGACAATTTGGAACAAGTCGGGACAAGTCGAGACAAGTCAGGACAAGTTAGGACAATTCGAGATAAGTCGGGACAAGTCGGGACAATTCTGGACAAGTCGGTACAAGACGAGACAAGTCGGGACAAGGCACGACAAGTTTGGACAATCCGAGACAAGTCGGGACAAGTCGAGACAAGTTTGGACAATCCGGGACAAGTCGGGACAAGTCGGTACAAGACGGGAAAAGTCTGGACACGTCGGGACAAGTCGGTTCAAGTCGGGACAAGTCGTGACAAGTCGGGACAAGTAGGGACAAGTCGGGACAATTTGGAACAAGTCGAGACAAGTCGAGACAAGTCAGGACAAGTTAGGACAATTCGAGATAAGTCGGGACAAGTCGGGACAATTCTGGACAAGTCGGGACAAGTCGGTACAAGTCGGGACAAGTCGGGACAAGTTTGGACAATCCGGGACAAGTCGGGACAAGTCGGTACAAGTCGGGTTAAGTCGGTACAAGTCGGGACAAGTTTGAACAATACTGGACAAGTCAGGACAAGTCGGTACAAGTCACGACAAGTCGGGAAATGTCGAGACAAGTAGGGACAAGTCGGTACAAGACAAGACTAGTCGGGACAAGTCATGACAAGTATGGACAATCCAGGACAAGTCGGGACAAGTCGAGACAAGTCGGGACAAGTCGGTACAAGTCGGGACAAGTTTGGACAATCCGGGACAAGTCGGGACAATTCGGGACAAGTCGAGACAGGTCGGGACAAGTCGTGACAAGTTGGTACAAGACTAGACAAGTCGGGACAAGTCGGGACAAGTCGGGACAAGTATGGACAATCCGGGACATGTCGGGACAAGTCGAGACAAGTTTGGACAATCCAGGACAAGTCGGAACAAGTCGGGACAAGTCGGGACAAGTCGGTACAAGTCGGGACGAATCGGGACAAGTCGGTACAATTCGGGAAAAGTTTGGACAATCTGGGACAATTCTGGACAAGTCGGTACAAGTCGGGACAAGTAGGGACAAGTTGGTACAAGTCGGGACAAGTCGGATCAAATTGGGACAAGTTTGGACAATTCGGGACAAGTCAGGACAAGTCGGGACAAGTCGAAACAAGCCGGGACAAGACCGGAAAATTCGGGATAAGTCAGGACAAGTCGGTTCAAGTTCGGTCAAGTTTGAAGTCAGGACAAGTCGGGATAAGTTTGGACAATCCGGGACAAGTCGGGACAAGTCGGGACAAGTCGGGACAAGTCGGGACAAGTCGGGACAAGTCATGACAAGTCGGTACAAGTCGGGACAAGTCGGGACAAGTTTGTACAATCCGGGACATGTCGGGACAAGTTGGTACAAGACGAGACAAGTCGGGACAAGTCATGACAAGTATGGACAATCCAGGACAAGTCGGGACAAGTCGAGACAAGTCGGGATAAGTTTGGACAATCCGGGACAAGTCGGGACAGGTCGGTACAAGTCGGGACAAGTCGGTACAAGACTAGACAAGTCGGGACAAGTCGGGACAAGTCGGGACAAGTATGGACAATTCGGGACATGTCGGGACAAGTCGAGACAAGTTTGGACAATCCAGGACAAGTCGGGACAAGTCGGGACAAGTCGGGACAAGTCGAGACAAGTCGGGACAAGTCGTGACAAGTCGGTACAAGACTAGACAAGTCGGGACAAGTCGGGACAAGTCGAGACAAGTATGGACAATTCGGGACATGTCGGGACAAGTCGAGACAAGTTTGGACAATCCTGGACAAGTCGGGACAAGTCGGTACAAGTCGGGACGAATCGGGACAAGTCGGTACAATTCGGGACAAGTTTGGACAATCTGGGACAATTCTGGACAAGTCGGTACAAGTCGGGACAAGTAGGGACAAGTCGGTACAAGTCGGGACAAGTCGGATCAAGTCGGGACAAGTTTGGACAATCCGGGACAAGTCAGGACAAGTCGGGACAAGTCGAAACAAGCCAGGACAAGCCCGGAAAATTCGGGATAAGTCAGGACAAGTCGGTTCAAGTTCGGTCAAGTTTGAACAATACGGGACAAGTGAGGACAAGTCGTTACAAGTCGGGACAAGTCGGGACAAGTCGAGAAAAGTCGGGACAAGTCGGGACAAGTATGGACAATCCGGGACAAGTCGGGACAAGTCTAGACAAGTTTGGCCAATCCGGGACAAGTCAAGATAAGTCAGGACAAGTCGGGATAAGTTTGGACAATCCGGGACAAGTCGGGACAAGTCGGGACAAGTCGGTACAAGTCGGGACAAGTCGGGACAAGTTTGTACAATCCGGGACATGTCGGGACAAGTCGGTACAAGTCGGGACAAGTCGGTACAAGTCGGGACAAATTTGAACAATACTGGACAAGTCAGGACAATTCGTTACAAGTCGGGACAAGTCGGGAAAAGTCGAGACAAGTAGGGACAAGTCGGGACAAGTCGGTACAAGACGAGACAAGTCGGGACAAGGCACGACAAGTTTGGACAATCCGAGACAAGTCGGGACAAGTCGAGACAAGTTTGGACAATCCGGGACAAGTCGGGACAAGTCGGTACAAGACGGGAGAAGTTTAGACAATCCGGGACAAGTAAGGTTCTAGTCGGGACAAGTCGTGACAAGTCGGGACAAGTAGGGACAAGTCGGGACAATTTGGAACAAGTCGGGACAAGTCGAGACAAGTCAGGACAAGTTAGGACAATTCGAGATAAGTCGGGACAAGTCAGGACAATTCTGGACAAGTCAATACAAGACGAGACAAGTCGGGACAAGGCACGACAAGTTTGGACAATCCGAGACAAGTCGGGACAAGTCGAGACAAGTTTGGACAATCCGGTACAAGTCGGGACAAGTCGGTACAAGACGGGAAAAGTCTGGACAAGTCGGGACAAGTCGGTTCAAGTCGGGACAAGTCGTGACAAGTCGGGACAAGTAGGGACAAGTCGGGACAATTTGGAACAAGTCGGGACAAGTCGAGACAAGTCAGGACAAGTTAGGACAATTCGAGATAAGTCATGACAAGTCGGGACAATTCTGGACAAGTCGGGACAAGTCGGTACAAGTCGGGACAAGTCGGGACAAGTTTGGACAATCCGGGACAAGTCGGGACAAGTCGGTACAAGTCGGGTTGAGTCGGTACAAGTCGGGACAAGTTTGAACAATACTGGACAAGTCAGGACAAGTCGGTACAAGTCACGACAAGTCGGGAAATGTCGAGACAAGTAGGGACAAGTCGGTACAAGACGAGACAAGTCGGGACAAGTCATGACAAGTATGGACAATCCAGGACAAGTCGGGACAAGTCGAGACAAGTCGGGACAAGTCGGTACAAGTCGGGACAAGTTTGGACAATCCGGGACAAGTCGGGACAATTCGGGACAAGTCGAGACAAGTCGGGACAAGTCGTGACAAGTTGGTACAAGACTAGACAAGTCGGGACAAGTCGGGACAAGTCGGGACAAGTCGGGACAAGAATGGACAATCTGGGACATGTCGGGACAAGTCGAGACAAGTTTGGACAATCCAGGACAAGTCGGGACAAGTCGGGACAAGTCGGTACAAGTCGGGACGAATCGGGACAAGTCGGTACAATTCGGGACAAGTTTGGACAATCTGGGACAATTCTGGACAAGTCGGTACAAGTCGGGACAAGTAGGGACAATTTGGTACAAGTCGGGACAAGTCGGATCAAGTCGGGACAAGTTTGGACAATTCGGGACAAGTCAGGACAACTCGGGACAAGTCGAAACAAGCCGGGACGAGCCCGGAAAATTCGGGATAAGTCAGGACAAGTCGGTTCAAGTTCGGTCAAGTTTGAAGTCAGGACAAGTCGGGATAAGTTTGGATAATCCGGGACAAGTCGGGACAAGTCGGGACAAGTCGGGACAAGTCGAGACAAGTCGGGACAAGTCGGGACAAGTCGGTACAAGTCGGGACAAGTCGGGACAAGTTTGTACAATCCGGGACATGTCGGGACAAGTTGGTACAAGTCGGGACAAGTCGGTACAAGTCGGGACAAATTTGAACAATACTGGACAAGTCAGGACAAGTCGTTACAAGTCGGGACAAGTCGGGAAAAGTCGAGACAAGTAGGGACAAGTCGGTACAAGTCGGGACAAGTCGGGACAAGTCGGGACAAGTCGGGACAAGTCGGGACAAGTCGGGACAAGTCGGGACAAGTCGGGACAAGTCGGGACAAGTCGAGAAAAGTCGGAATACGTCAGGACAAGTCGGTTCAAGTTCGGTCAAGTTTGAACAATACGGGACAAGTGGGGACAAGTCGTTTCAAGTCGGGACAAGTCGGGATAAGTCGAGACAAGTCGGGACAAGTCGAGAAAAGTCGGGACAGGTCGGGACAAGTCGGGACAAGTCGAGACAAGTCGGGACAAGTCGGTACAAGTCGGTACAAGTCGGGACAAGTCGGTTAAAGTCGGGATAAATCAGGACAAATCAGGACAAGTCGGGACAAGTCGGGACAAGTCGAAACAAGTCGGGACAAGTCAGGACAAGTCGGAACAAGTCGGGACAAGTCGGTACAAGTTGGTACAAGTCGGGACAAGTCGGTACAAGTCGGGACAAGTCGGTTAAAGTCGGGACAAATCAGGACAAGTCGGGACAAGTCGAAACAAGTCGGGACAAGTCAGGACAAGTCGGAACAAGTCGGGACAAATCAGGACAAGTCGGGACAAGTCGAGACAAGTCGGGACAAGTCGAAACAAGTCGGGACAAGTCAGGACCAGTTGGGACAAGTCGGGACATGTCGGACAAGTCGGTACAAGTCGGGACAGGTCGGAACAAGTCGGGACAAGTCGGGTAAAGACGTGACAAGTCAGAACAAGTCGGGTCATGTTGGTTCAAGTCAAGACAAGTCGGTACAAGTCGGGACAAGTCGGGACAAGTCGGGACAAGTCGGGACAAGTCGGGACAAGTCAGAACATGTCAGTACAATTCGGGACAAGTCGGGACAAGTCTGGACAAGTCGGGACAAGTCGGTTCAAGTCGGGACAAGTCGTGACTAGTCGGGACAAGTAGGGACAAGTCGTGACAAGTTGGAACAAGTCGGGACAAGTCGAGACAAGTCAGGACAAGTAAGGACAATTCGAGATAAGTCGGGACTAGTCGGGACAATTCTGGACAAGTCGGGACAAGTAGGTACAAGTCGGGACAAGTCGGGACAAGTTTGGACAATCCGGGACAAGTCGGGACAAGTCGGTACAAGTCGGGTTGAGTCGGTACAAGTCGGGACAAGTTTGAACAATACTGGACAAGTCGGGACAAGTCGTTACAAGTCACGACAAGTCGAGAAATGTCGAGACAAGTAGGGACAAGTCGATACAAGACGAGACAAGTCGGGACAAGTCATGACAAGTATGGACAATCCGGGACAAGTCGGGACAAGTCGAGACAAGTCGGGATAAGTTTGGACAATCCGGGACAAGTCGGGACAAGTCGGTACAAGTCGAGACAAGTCGGTACAAGTCGGGACAAGTTTGGACAATCCGGGACAAGTCGGGACAATTCGGGACAAGTCGAGACAAGTCGGGACAAGTCGTGACAAATGGGTACAAGACTAGACAAGTCGAGACAAGTTTGGACAATCCAGGACAAGTCGGGACAAGTCGGTACAAGTCGGGACAAGTCGGGACAAGTCGGTACAATTCGGGACAAGTTTGGACAATCTTGGACAATTCTGGACAAGTCGGTACAAGTCGGGACAAGTAGGGACAAGTCGGTACAAGTCGGGACAAGTCGGATCAAGTCGGGGCAAGTTTGGACAATCCGGGACAAGTCAGGACAAGTCGGAACAAGTCGAAACAAGCCAGGACAAGCCCGGACAAGTCGGGATAAGTCAGGACAAGTCGGTTCAAGTTCGGTCAAGTTTGAACAATACGGGACAAGTGTGTACAAGTCGTTACAAGTCGGAACAAGTCGGGACAAGTCGGGACAAGTCGGGACAAGTCGGGACAAGTATGGAAAATCCGGGACAAGTCGGGACAAGTCTAGACAAGTTTGGCCAATCCGGGACAAGTCGGGACAAGTCGGGACAAGTCGGGACAAGTCGGGACAAGTCGGGACAAGTCGAGACAAGTCGGGACAAGTCGGGACAAGTGGGGTCAAGTCGTTACAAGTCGAGACAAGTCGGGACAAGTCGAGAAAAGTCGGGACAGGTCGGGACAAGTCGGGACAAGTCGGTACAAGTCGGTACAAGTCGGGACAAGTCGGTTAAAGTCGGGATAAATCAGGACAAATCAGGACAAGTCGGGACAAGTCGGGACAAGTCGAAACAAGTCGGGACAAGTCAGGACAAGTCGGAACAAGTCGGGACAAGTCGGTACAAGTTGGTACAAGTCGGGACAAGTCGGTACAAGTCGGGACAAGTCGGTTAAAGTCGGGACAAATCAGGACAAGTCGGGTCAAGTCGAAACAAGTCGGGACAAGTCAGGACAAGTAGGAACAAGTCGGGACAAATCAGGACAAGTCGAGACAAGTCGAGACAAGTCGGGACAAGTCGAAACAAGTCGGGACAAGTCAGGACCAGTTGGGACAAGTCGGGACATGTCGGACAAGTCGGTACAAGTCGGGACAGGTCGGAACAAGTCGGGACAAGTCGGGTAAAGACGTGACAAGTCAGAACAAGTCGGGTCATGTTGGTTCAAGTCAAGACAAGTCGGTACAAGTCGGGACAAGTCGGGACAAGTCGGGACAAGTCGGGACAAGTCGGGACAAGTCGGGACAAGTCAGAACATGTCAGTACAAGTCGGAACAAGTCGGGACAAGTCGGGACAAGTCTGGACAAGTCGGGACAAGTCGGTTCAAGTCGGGACAAGTCGTGACTAGTCGGGACAAGTATGGACAAGTCGTGACAAGTTGGAACAAGTCGGGACAAGTCGAGACAAGTCAGGACAAGTAAGGACAATTCGAGATAAGTCGGGACTAGTCGGGACAATTCTGGACAAGTCGGGAAAAGTAGGTACAAGTCGGGACAAGTCGGGACAAGTTTGGACAATCCGGGACAAGTCGGGACAAGTCGGTACAAGTCGGGTTGAGTCGGTACAAGTCGGGACAAGTTTGAACAATACTGGACAAGTCGGGACAAGTCGTTATAAGTCACGACAAGTCGAGAAATGTCGAGACAAGTAGGGACAAGTCGATACAAGACGAGACAAGTCGGGACAAGTCATGACAAGTATGGACAATCCGGGACAAGTCGGGACAAGTCGAGACAAGTCGGGATAAGTTTGGACAATCCGGGACAAGTCGGGACAAGTCGGGACAAGTCGAGACAAGTCGGGACAAGTCGTGACAAATGGGTACAAGACTAGACAAGTCGAGACAAGTTTGGACAATCCAGGACAAGTCGGGACAAGTCGGTACAAGTCGGGACAAGTCGGGACAAGTCGGTACAATTCGGGACAAGTTTGGACAATCTGGGACAATTCTGGACAAGTCGGTACAAGTCGGGACAAGTAGGGACAAGTCGGTACAAGTCGGGACAAGTCGGATCAAGTCGGGGCAAGTTTGGACAATCCGGGACAAGTCAGGACAAGTCGGAACAAGTCGAAACAAGCCAGGACAAGCCCGGACAAGTCGGGATAAGTCAGGACAAGTCGGTTCAAGTTCGGTCAAGTTTGAACAATACGGGACAAGTGTGTACAAGTCGTTACAAGTCGGAACAAGTCGGGACAAGTCGGGACAAGTCGGGACAAGTCGGGACAAGTATGGAAAATCCGGGACAAGTCGGGACAAGTCTAGACAAGTTTGGCCAATCCGGGACAAGTCGGGACAAGTCGGGACAAGTCGGGACAAGTCGGGACAAGTCGAGACAAGTCGGGACAAGTCGGGACAAGTGGGGTCAAGTCGTTACAAGTCGAGACAAGTCGGGACAAGTCGAGAAAAGTCGGGACAGGTCGGGACAAGTCGGGACAAGTCGGGACAAGTCGGGACAAGTCGGTACAAGTCGGTACAAGTCGGGACAAGTCGGTTAAAGTCGGGATAAATCAGGACAAATCAGGACAAGTCGGGACAAGTCGGGACAAGTCGAAACAAGTCGGGACAAGTCAGGACAAGTCGGAACAAGTCGGGACAAGTCGGTACAAGTTGGTACAAGTCGGGACAAGTCGGTACAAGTCGGGACAAGTCGGTTAAAGTCGGGACAAATCAGGACAAGTCGGGACAAGTCGAAACAAGTCGGGACAAGTCAGGACAAGTAGGAACAAGTCGGGACAAATCAGGACAAGTCGGGACAAGTCGAGACAAGTCGGGACAAGTCGAAACAAGTCGGGACAAGTCAGGACCAGTTGGGACAAGTCGGGACATGTCGGACAAGTCGGTACAAGTCGGGACAGGTCGGAACAAGTCGGGACAAGTCGGGTAAAGACGTGACAAGTCAGAACAAGTCGGGTCATGTTGGTTCAAGTCAAGACAAGTCGGTACAAGTCGGGACAAGTCGGGACAAGTCGGGACAAGTCGGGACAAGTCGGGACAAGTCGGGACAAGTCAGAACATGTCAGTACAAGTCGGAACAAGTCGGGACAAGTCGGGACAAGTCTGGACAAGTCGGGACAAGTCGGTTCAAGTCGGGACAAGTCGTGACTAGTCGGGACAAGTAGGGACAAGTCGTGACAAGTTGGAACAAGTCGGGACAAGTCGAGACAAGTCAGGACAAGTAAGGACAATTCGAGATAAGTCGGGACTAGTCGGGACAATTCTGGACAAGTCGGGACAAGTAGGTACAAGTCGGGACAAGTCGGGACAAGTTTGGACAATCCGGGACAAGTCGGGACAAGTCGGTACAAGTCGGGTTGAGTCGGTACAAGTCGGGACAAGTTTGAACAATACTGGACAAGTCGGGACAAGTCGTTACAAGTCACGACAAGTCGAGAAATGTCGAGACAAGTAGGGACAAGTCGATACAAGACGAGACAAGTCGGGACAAGTCATGACAAGTATGGACAATCCGGGACAAGTCGGGACAAGTCGAGACAAGTCGGGATAAGTTTGGACAATCCGGGACAAGTCGGGACAAGTCGGTACAAGTCGAGACAAGTCGGTACAAGTCGGGACAAGTTAGGACAATCCGGGACAAGTCGGGACAATTCGGGACAAGTCGAGACAAGTCGGGACAAGTCGTGACAAATGGGTACAAGACTAGACAAGTCGAGACAAGTTTGGACAATCCAGGACAAGTCGGGACAAGTCGGTACAAGTCGGGACAAGTCGGGACAAGTCGGTACAATTCGGGACAAGTTTGGACAATCTGGGACAATTCTGGACAAGTCGGTACAAGTCGGGACAAGTAGGGACAAGTCGGTACAAGTCGGGACAAGTCGGATCAAGTCGGGGCAAGTTTGGACAATCCGGGACAAGTCAGGACAAGTCGGAACAAGTCGAAACAAGCCAGGACAAGCCCGGACAAGTCGGGATAAGTCAGGACAAGTCGGTTCAAGTTCGGTCAAGTTTGAACAATACGGGACAAGTGGGGACAAGTCGTTACAAGTCGGGACAAGTCGGGACAAGTCAAGACAAGTCGGGACAAGTCGGGACAAGTATGGACAATCCGGGACAAGTCGGGACAAGTCTAGACAAGTTTGGCCAATCCGGGACAAGTCGGGACAAGTTGGGACAAGTCGGGACAAGTCGAGAGAAGTCAAGATAAGTCAGGACAAGTCGGGATAAGTTTGGACAATCCGGGACAAGTCGGGACAAGTCGGGACAAGTCGGTACAAGTCGGGACAAGTTTGTACAATCCGGGACATGTCGGGACAAGTCGGTACAAGTCGGGACAAGTCGGTACAAGTCGGGACAAATTTGAACAATACTGGACAAGTCAGGACAAGTCGTTACAAGTCGGGACAAGTCGGGAAAAGTCGAGACAAGTAGGGACAAGTCGGGACAAGTCGGTACAAGTCGAGACAAGTCGGGACAAGGCATGACAAGTTTGGACAATCCGAGACAAGTCGGGACAAGTCGAGACAAGTTTGGACAATCTGGGACAAGTCGGGACAAGTCGGTACAAGACGGGAAAAGTTTGGACAATCCGGGACAAGTAAGGTTCTAGTCGGTTCAAATTGGGACATGTCGGGACAAGTCGAGACAAGTCGGGACAAGTCGAAACAAGTCGGAACGAGTCGGGACAAGTCGGGACAAGTCGGGACAAGTCAGGACATGTCAGTACAAATCGGGACAAGTCGCTTGAAGTCGAGACAAATCAGGACAAGTCAGGACAAGTCGAGACAAGTCGGGACAAGTCGAAACAAGTCAGGACAAGTCAGGACAAGTCGGAACAAGTCGGGACATGTCGGAACAAGTCGGGACAAGTCGGGACAAGTCAGGACAAGTCGGGACAAGTCGGTACAAGTCGGGACAAATCGGTACAAGTCAAGACAATTCGGGACAAGTCGGGACAAGTCGGTACAAGTCAAGACAAGTCGGGACAAATCGGGACAAGTTTGTACAAGTCGGTACAAGTCGGGACAAGTCGGAACAAGTCGGGACAAGTCAGGACAAGTCGGGACAAGTCTGGACAAGTCGGTACAAGTCGGTACAAGTCGGGACAAGTCGGGACAAGTTGGGACAAGTCAGGACAAGTCGGGACAAGTCGAGACAAGTCGGTACAAGTCGGGATAAGTCGGTACAAGTCAAGACAAGTCAGGATAAGTTTGGACAATCCGGTACAAGTCGGAACATGTCGGGACAATTCGGGACAAGTCAGGACAAGTAGGGGCAAGTCGGGACAGGTCAGGACAAGTCGGGACAAGTCGGGACAAGTCAGGACAAGTCAGGACAATTCGGGTCAAGTCGGTACAAGTCGGGACAAGTCGGTACAAGTCAAGACAAGTCGGGACAAGTCGGGAAAAGTCGGGACAAGTCGGTACAAGTCGGGACAATTCGGGACAAGTCGGCACAAGTCGGGACAAACTTGGACAATCCGGGACAAGTCAAAACAAGTCGAGACAAGTCGGGACAAGTCGGGACAAGTCGGGACAAGTCAGGACAAGTTTAGATAATCCGGGACAAGTTGGGACAAGACGGAACAAGACACGACAAGTCGGGACAAACATGTCGGAACAAGTCGAGACTTTTGGGTCGGGTCGAGGAAAATATTGTAAATATATTTTTTGATACAATCATTTTGAATTTAAAATAATTCTGGACTTTTCACCTGGGCTCCTTAACCAGACATTTTATCCTGATTTCATTTTACACGGAATTTCCACCTGGACTTCTTCACCCAGACTTTCTTCTTGGAATTTTATTTGGACTTCTTTGATGTAGTTTGTGGAATAAAATCAAAATTACGAAAAAAAAAACAAAAGATTTTAATATTTGATTCGAATATTTCAGCAAAAATTCAATTATCAAAAAATTTTTTTTTAGATTTTTTTTTATTTTATCAAAATTGTGAACTGAAACAACTTTCATGATCCAATTTCTATTCAGGAAGAAACAAAAAAGAATCTCATTAAACAAAGAAATAAAATAAAAAAAAATAAAAAAAAAAAAATCTTGGAAAATTCCTTTTTTCACAAAGAAAATATTGAAGTCAGTGAATTTCTGAATATTTTGGTATCGAATCATCTCGCCTATATTTTTCATAACGGCAAGAAATTTAATTTTATTTTTCTGAAAAAAAAAATTCACTTCACAAGGTCAAATCGAGTCAATGTAATGGCACTAATATTCATCTTATCGTCTTGGACTCTATTCGCAATTAGTTCGGGTCGGGTAGTGTCTGGAAATGAGCTTTCAGATTATTTGTCAATCCAACAAATATTATGAACCATAACAAATGTGACAAGTCCGGACAAGTTGGGACAAGTCGGGACAAGTCTGGACAAGTCAGGACAAGTCGGGACAAGTTTGGACAATTCGGGACAAGTCGGGACAAGTCGGTACAAGTCGGGTTAAGTCGGTACAAGTCGGGACAAGTTTGAACAATATTGGACAAGTCGGGACAAGTCGGGACAAGTCGTTACAAGTCACGACAAGTCGGGAAATGTCGAGACAAGTAGGGACAAGTCGGTACAAGACGAGACAAGTCAGAACAAGTCATGACAAGTATGGACAATCCGGGACAAGTCGGGACAAGTAGAGACAAGTCGGGATAAGTTTGGACAATCCGGGACAAGTCGGGACAAGTCGGTACAAGTCGGGACAAGTCGGGACAAGTTTGGACAATCCGGGACAAGTCGGCACAATTCGGGACAAGTCGAGACAAGTCGGGACAAGTCGTGACAAGTCGGTACAAGACTAGACAAGTTGGGACAAGTCGGGACAAGTATGGACAATCCGGGACATGTCGGGACAAGTCGAGACAAGTTTGGACAATCCAGGACAAGTCGGGACAAGTCGGTACAAGTCGGGACGAATCGGGACAAGTCGGTACAATTCGGGACAAGTTTGGACAATCTGGGACAATTCTGGACAAGTCGGTACAAGTCGGGACAAGTAGGGACAAGTCGGTACAAGTCAAGACAAGTCGGATCAAGTCGGGACAAGTTTTGACAATCCGGGACAAGTCAGGACAAGTCGGGACAAGTCGAAACAAGCCGGGACAAGCCCGGACAATTCGGGATAAGTCAGGACAAGTCGGTTCAAGTTCGGTCAAGTTTGAACAATACGGGACAAGTGAGGACAAGTCGTTACAAGTCGGGACAAGTCGGGACAAGTCGAGACAAGTCGGGACAAGTCGGGACAAGTCGGGACAAGTATGGACAATCCGGGACAAGTCGGGACAAGTCTAGACAAGTTTGGCCAATCCGGGACAAGTCGGGACAAGTCGAGACAAGTCAAGATAAGTCAGGACAAGTCGGGATAAGTTTGGACAATCCGGGACAAGTCGGGACAAGTCGGGACAAGTCGGGACAAGTCGGTACAAGTCGGGACAAGTCGGGACAAGTTTGTACAATCCGGGACATGTCGGGACAAGTCGGTACAAGTCGGTACAAGTTGGGACAAATTTGAACAATACTGGACAAGTCAGGACAAGTCGTTACAAGTCGGGACAAGTCGGGAAAAGTCGAGACAAGTAGGGACAAGTCGGTACAAGACGAGACAAGTCGGGACAAGGCACGACAAGTTTGGACAATCCGAGACAAGTCGGGACAAGTCGAGACAAGTTTGGACAATCCTTGACAAGTCGGGACAAGTCGGTACAAGACGGGAAAAGTTTGGACAATCCGGGACAAGTAAGGTTCTAGTCGGTTCAAGTCGGGACGAGTCGGGACAAGTCGAGACAAGTCGGGACAAGTCGAAACAAGTCGGGTCAAGTCGGTACAAGTCGGGACAAGTTTGGACAATCCGGGACAAGTCGGGACAAGTCGGTACAAGACGGGAAAAGTCTGGAAAATCCGGGACAAGTAAGGTTCTAGTCGGTTCAAGTCGGGACGAGTCGGGACAAGTCGAGACAAGTCGGGACAAGTCGAAACAAGTCGGGTCAAGTCGGGACAAGTCAGGACAAGTCGAGACAAGACGAAACAAGCCGGGACAAGTCCGGACAAGTCGAGACAAGTCAGGACAAGTCGGTTCAAGTTCGGTCAAGTTTGAACAATACGGGACAAGTCGGGACAAGTCGTTACAAGTCGGGACAAGTCGGGATAAGTCGAAACAAGTCGGGACAAGTCAGTACAAGACGAGACAAGTCGGGACAAGTTGGGACAAGTCCGGACAAGTATGGACAATCCGGGAATCCGGGACAAGTCTAGACAAGTTTGGCCAATTCGGGACAAGTCGGGACAAGTCTGTACAAGTCGGGACAAGTTTGGACAATCCGGGACAAGTTGGGACAAGTCGGTACAAGTCGGGACAAGTCGGGACAAGTCGATACAAGTCGGGACATGTCGGTACAAGTCGGGACAAGTTTGGACAATTCGGGGCAAGTCGGGACAAGTCGAAACAAGTCGGGACAAGTCGGGACAAGTCGGTACAAGTCGGGACAAGTTTGGACAATCTGGGACAAGTCGAGACAAGTCGGGACAAGTCGGGACAAGTCGAAACAAGTCGGGACAAGTCGGTACAAGTCGGGACAAGTCGATACCTGTTTGGAATATCCGGGACAAGAAGAGACAAGTCGGGACAAACAAGTCGGAACAAGTCGGGACTTTTGGGTCGGGTCGAGGAAAATATTATTGTAATTATATTTTTTGATCGAATCATTTTGAATTTAATATAATTCTGGACTTTTCACCTGAGCTCCTTACCCAGACATTTTATTCTGATTTCATTTGGACATTTTACACGGAATTTCCACCTGGACTTCTTCACCCAGACTTTCTTCTTGGAATTTTATTTGGACTTCTTTGAAGTAGTTTGTGAAATAAAGTCAAAATTACTAAAAAAAAACTCAAAAGATTTCGAATATTTCAGCAAAAATTCAATTATCAAAAATTTTTTTTTAGATTTTTTTTAATTTTATCAAAATTGTGAACTGAAACAACTTTCACAATCCAATTTCTATTCAGGAAGAAACAAAAAATAACTCATTGAACAAAAAAATAAAATAAAAAAATTTTGAAAAAAAAAAATCTTGGAAAATTCCTTTTTTCACAAAGAAAATATTGAAGTTAGTCAATTTCTGAATATTTTGGTATCGAATCATCTCGCCTAAATTTCTCATAACGGCATGAAATTTAATTTAATTTTTCTGAGAAAATAATTCACTTCACAAGGTCAAATCGAGTCAATGTTATGGCACTAATATTCATCTTATCGTCTTGGACTCTATTCGCAATTAGTTCGGCTCGGGTAGTGTCGGGAAATGAGCTTTCAGATTTTTTGTCAATCCAACAAATATTATGAACCATAACAAATGTGACAAGTCCGGACAAGTTGGGACAAGTCGGGACAAGTCTGGACAAGTCGGGACAAGTCGGGACAAGTTTGGACAATTCGGGACAAGTCGGGACAAGTCGGTACAAGTCGGGTTAAGTCGGTACAAGTCGAGACAAGTTTGAACAATACTGGACAAGTCGGGACAAGTCGGGACAAGTCGTTACAAGTCACGACAAGTCGGGAAATGTCGAGACAAGTAGGGACAAGTCGGTACAAGACGAGGCAAATCAGAACAAGTCATGACAAATATGGACAATCCGGGACAAGTCGGGACAAGTCGAGCCAAGTCGGGATAAGTTTGGACAATCCGGGACAAGTCGGGACAAGTCGGTACAAGTCGGGACAAGTCGGTACAAGTCGGGACAAGTCGGTACAAGTCGGGACAAGTTTGGACAATCCGGGACAAGTCGGCACAATTCGGGACGAGTCGAGACAAGTCGGGACAAGTCGTGACAAGTCGGTACAAGACTAGACAAGTCGGGACAAGTCGAGACAAGTTTGGACAGTCCAGGACAGGTCGGTACAAGTCGGTACAAGTCGAGACAAATCGGGACAAGTCGGTACAAGTCGGGACAAGTAGGGACAAGTCGGGACAAGTCAGGACAAGTTTGGACAATCCGGTACAAGTCGGTACAAGTCGGGACATGTCGGGACAATTCGGGACAAGTCAGGACAAGTAGGGACAAGTCGTGACAGGTCGGGACAAGTCGGTACAAGTCAAGACAAGTCGGGACAAGTCGGGACAAGTCGGTACAAGTCGGGACAATTCGGGACAAGTCGGTACAAGTCGGGACAAACTTGGACAATCCGGGACAAGTCAAAACAAGTCGGGACAAGTCGGTTCAAGTCGGGACAAGTCATGACAAGTCGGGA
Source organism: Chrysolina americana (assembly GCA_958502065.1). Lineage (NCBI taxonomy): Eukaryota > Metazoa > Arthropoda > Insecta > Coleoptera > Chrysomelidae > Chrysolina > Chrysolina americana. Next base: position 48,467,919 of record OY293415.1, on the reverse strand, counting down.
CAAGTAGGGACAAGTCGGGACAAGTTGGAACAAGTCGGGACAAGTCAAGACAAGTCAGGACAAGTTAGGACAATTCGAGATAAGTCGGGACAAGTCGGGACAATTCTGGACAAGTCGGGACAAGTCGGTACAAGTCGGGACAATTCGGGATAAGTCAGGACAAGTCGGTTCAAGTTCGGTCAAGTTTGAACAATACGGGACAAGTGAGGACAAGTCGTTACAAGTCGGGACAAGTCGGGACAAGTCGAGACAAGTCGGGACAAGTCGGGACAAGTCGGGACAAGTATGGACAATCCGGGACAAGTCGGGACAAGTCTAGACAAGTTTGGCCAATCCGGGACAAGTCGGGACAAGTCGAGACAAGTCAAGATAAGTCAGGACAAGTCGGGATAAGTTTGGACAATCCGGGACAAGTCGGGACAAGTCGGGACAAGTCGGGACAAGTCGAAACAAGCCGGGACAAGCCCGGACAAAAAAAAAACAAAAGATTTTAACATTTGTTTCGAATATTTCAGCAAAAATTCAATTATCAAAAATTTTTTTTTTAGATTTTTTTTAATTTTATCAAAATTGTGAACTGAAACAACTTTCACAATCCAATTTCTATTCAGGAAGAAACAAAAAATAACTCATTGAACAAAAAAATAAAATAAAAAAATTTTGAAAAAAAAAAATCTTGGAAAATTCCTTTTTTCACAAAGAAAATATTGAAGTTAGTCAATTTCTGAATATTTTGGTATCGAATCATCTCGCCTAAATTTCTCATAACGGCATGAAATTTAATTTAATTTTTCTGAGAAAATAATTCACTTCACAAGGTCAAATCGAGTCAATGTTATGGCACTAATATTCATCTTATCGTCTTGGACTCTATTCGCAATTAGTTCGGGTCGGGTAGTGTCGGGAAATGAGCTTTCAGATTTTTTGTCAATCCAACAAATATTATGAACCATAACAAATGTGACAAGTCCGGACAAGTTGGGACAAGTCGGGACAAGTCTGGACAAGTCGGGACAAGTCGGGACAAGTTTGGACAATTCGGGACAAGTCGGGACAAGTCGGTACAAGTCGGGTTAAGTCGGTACAAGTCGAGACAAGTTTGAACAATACTGGACAAGTCGGGACAAGTCGGGACAAGTCGGGACAAGTCGTTACAAGTCACGACAAGTCGGGAAATGTCGAGACAAGTAGGGACAAGTCGGTACAAGACGAGGCAAATCAGAACAAGTCATGACAAATATGGACAATCCGGGACAAGTCGGGACAAGTCGAGCCAAGTCGGGATAAGTTTGGACAATCCGGGACAAGTCGGGACAAGTCGGTACAAGTCGGGACAAGTCGGTACAAGTCGGGACAAGTCGGTACAAGTCGGGACAAGTTTGGACAATCCGGGACAAGTCGGCACAATTCGGGACGAGTCGAGACAAGTCGGGACAAGTCGTGACAAGTCGGTACAAGACTAGACAAGTCGGGACAAGTCGGGACAAGTATGGACAATCCAGGACATGTCGGGACAAGTCGAGACAAGTTTGGACAGTCCAGGACAGGTCGGTACAAGTCGGTACAAGTCGAGACAAATCGGGACAAGTCGGTACAAGTCGGGACAAGTAGGGACAAGTCGGGACAAGTCAGGACAAGTTTGGACAATCCGGTACAAGTCGGTACAAGTCGGGACATGTCGGGACAATTCGGGACAAGTCAGGACAAGTAGGGACAAGTCGGGACAGGTCGGGACAAGTCGGTACAAGTCAAGACAAGTCGGGACAAGTCGGGACAAGTCGGTACAAGTCGGGACAATTCGGGACAAGTCGGTACAAGTCGGGACAAACTTGGACAATCCGGGACAAGTCAAAACAAGTCGGGACAAGTCGGTTCAAGTCGGGACAAGTCATGACAAGTCGGGACAAGTAGGGACAAGTCGGGACAAGTTGGAACAAGTCGGGACAAGTCAAGACAAGTCAGGACAAGTTAGGACAATTCGAGATAAGTCGGGACAAGTCGGGACAATTCTGGACAAGTCGGGACAAGTCGGGACAATTCGGGATAAGTCAGGACAAGTCGGTTCAAGTTCGGTCAAGTTTGAACAATACGGGACAAGTGAGGACAAGTCGTTACAAGTCGGGACAAGTCGGGACAAGTCGAGACAAGTCGGGACAAGTCAGGACAAGTCGGGACAAGTATGGACAATCCGGGACAAGTCGGGACAAGTCTAGACAAGTTTGGCCAATCCGGGACAAGTCGGGACAAGTCGAGACAAGTCAAGATAAGTCAGGACAAGTCGGGATAAGTTTGGACAATCCGGGACAAGTCGGGACAAGTCGGGACAAGTCGGGACAAGTCGGGACAAGTCGAAACAAGCCGGGACAAGCCCGGACAATTCGGGATAAGTCAGGACAAGTCGGTTCAAGTTCGGTCAAGTTTGAACAATACGGGACAAGTGAGGACAAGTCGTTACAAGTCGGGACAAGTCGGGACAAGTCGAGACAAGTCGGGACAAGTCGGGACAAGTCGGGACAAGTATGGACAATCCGGGACAAGTCGGGACAAGTCTAGACAAGTTTGGCCAATCCGGGACAAGTCGGGACAAGTCGAGACAAGTCAAGATAAGTCAGGACAAGTCGGGATAAGTTTGGACAATCCGGGACAAGTCGGGACAAGTCGGGACAAGTCGGGACAAGTCGGTACAAGTCGGGACAAGTCGGGACAAGTTTGTACAATCCGGGACATGTCGGGACAAGTCGGTACAAGTCGGTACAAGTTGGGACAAATTTGAACAATACTGGACAAGTCAGGACAAGTCGTTACAAGTCGGGACAAGTCGGGAAAAGTCGAGACAAGTAGGGACAAGTCGGAACAAGACGAGACAAGTCGGGACAAGGCACGACAAGTTTGGACAATCCGAGACAAGTCGGGACAAGTCGAGACAAGTTTGGACAATCCGGGACAAGTCGGTACAAGACGGGAAAAGTTTGGACAATCCGGGACAAGTAAGGTTCTAGTCGGTTCAAGTCGGGACGAGTCGGGACAAGTCGAGACAAGTCGGGACAAGTCGAAACAAGTCGGGTCAAGTCGGTACAAGTCGGGACAAGTTTGGACAATCCGGGACAAGTCGGGACAAGTCGGTACAAGACGGGAAAAGTCTGGAAAATCCGGGACAAGTAAGGTTCTAGTCGGTTCAAGTCGGGACGAGTCGGGACAAGTCGAGACAAGTCGGGACAAGTCGAAACAAGTCGGGTCAAGTCGGGACAAGTCAGGACAAGTCGAGACAAGACGAAACAAGCCGGGACAAGTCCGGACAAGTCGAGACAAGTCAGGACAAGTCGGTTCAAGTTCGGTCAAGTTTGAACAATACGGGACAAGTCGGGACAAGTCGTTACAAGTCGGGACAAGTCGGGATAAGTCGAAACAAGTCGGGACAAGTCAGTACAAGACGAGACAAGTCGGGACAAGTTGGGACAAGTCCGGACAAGTATGGACAATCCGGGAATCCGGGACAAGTCTAGACAAGTTTGGCCAATTCGGGACAAGTCGGGACAAGTCTGTACAAGTCGGGACAAGTTTGGACAATCCGGGACAAGTTGGGACAAGTCGGTACAAGTCGGGACAAGTCGAGACAAGTCGATACAAGTCGGGACATGTCGGTACAAGTCGGGACAAGTTTGGACAATTCGGGGCAAGTCGGGACAAGTCGAAACAAGTCGGGACAAGTCGGGACAAGTCGGTACAAGTCGGGACAAGTTTGGACAATCTGGGACAAGTCGAGACAAGTCGGGACAAGTCGGGACAAGTCGAAACAAGTCGGGACAAGTCGGTACAAGTCGGGACAAGTCGATACCTGTTTGGAATATCCGGGACAAGAAGAGACAAGTCGGGACAAACAAGTCGGAACAAGTCGGGACTTTTGGGTCGGGTCGAGGAAAATATTATTGTAATTATATTTTTTGATCGAATCATTTTGAATTTAATATAATTCTGGACTTTTCACCTGAGCTCCTTACCCAGACATTTTATTCTGATTTCATTTGGACATTTTACACGGAATTTCCACCTGGACTTCTTCACCCAGACTTTCTTCTTGGAATTTTATTTGGACTTCTTTGAAGTAGTTTGTGAAATAAAGTCAAAATTACTAAAAAAAAACTCAAAAGATTTCGAATATTTCAGCAAAAATTCAATTATCAAAAATTTTTTTTTTAGATTTTTTTTAATTTTATCAAAATTGTGAACTGAAACAACTTTCACAATCCAATTTCTATTCAGGAAGAAACAAAAAATAACTCATTGAACAAAAAAATAAAATAAAAAAATTTTGAAAAAAAAAATCTTGGAAAATTCCTTTTTTCACAAAGAAAATATTGAAGTTAGTCAATTTCTGAATATTTTGGTATCGAATCATCTCGCCTAAATTTCTCATAACGGCATGAAATTTAATTTAATTTTTCTGAGAAAATAATTCACTTCACAAGGTCAAATCGAGTCAATGTTATGGCACTAATATTCATCTTATCGTCTTGGACTCTATTCGCAATTAGTTCGGGTCGGGTAGTGTCGGGAAATGAGCTTTCAGATTTTTTGTCAATCCAACAAATATTATGAACCATAACAAATGTGACAAGTCCGGACAAGTTGGGACAAGTCGGGACAAGTCTGGACAAGTCGGGACAAGTCGGGACAAGTTTGGACAATTCGGGACAAGTCGGGACAAGTCGGTACAAGTCGGGACAAGTCGGTACAAGTCGGTACAAGTCGGGACAAGTCGGTTAAAGTCGGGATAAATCAGGACAAATCAGGACAAGTCGGGACAAGTCGGGACAAGTCGAAACAAGTCGGGACAAGTCAGGACAAGTCGGAACAAGTCGGGACAAGTCGGTACAAGTTGGTACAAGTCGGGACAAGTCGGTACAAGTCGGGACAAGTCGGTTAAAGTCGGGACAAATCAGGACAAGTCGGGACAAGTCGAAACAAGTCGGGACAAGTCAGGACATGTAGGAACAAGTCGGGACAAATCAGGACAAGTCGAGACAAGTCGGGACAAGTCGAAACAAGTCGGGACAAGTCAGGACCAGTTGGGACAAGTCGGGACATGTCGGACAAGTCGGTACAAGTCGGGACAGGTCGGAACAAGTCGGGACAAGTCGGGTAAAGACGTGACAAGTCAGAACAAGTCGGGTCATGTTGGTTCAAGTCAAGACAAGTCGGTACAAGTCGGGACAAGTCGGGACAAGTCGGGACAAGTCGGGACAAGTCGGGACAAGTCGGGACAAGTCGGGACAAGTCAGAACATGTCAGTACAAGTCGGAACAAGTCGGGACAAGTCGGGACAAGTCTGGACAAGTCGGGACAAGTCGGTTCAAGTCGGGACAAGTCGTGACTAGTCGGGACAAGTAGGGACAAGTCGTGACAAGTTGGAACAAGTCGGGACAAGTCGAGACAAGTCAGGACAAGTAAGGACAATTCGAGATAAGTCGGGACTAGTCGGGACAATTCTGGACAAGTCGGGAAAAGTAGGTACAAGTCGGGACAAGTCGGGACAAGTTTGGACAATCCGGGACAAGTCGGGACAAGTCGGTACAAGTCGGGTTGAGTCGGTACAAGTCGGGACAAGTTTGAACAATACTGGACAAGTCGGGACAAGTCGTTATAAGTCACGACAAGTCGAGAAATGTCGAGACAAGTAGGGACAAGACGATACAAGACGAGACAAGTCGGGACAAGTCATGACAAGTATGGACAATCCGGGACAAGTCGGGACAAGTCGAGACAAGTCGGGATAAGTTTGGACAATCCGGGACAAGTCGGGACAAGTCGGGACAAGTCGAGACAAGTCGGGACAAGTCGTGACAAATGGGTACAAGACTAGACAAGTCGAGACAAGTTTGGACAATCCAGGACAAGTCGGGACAAGTCGGTACAAGTCGGGACAAGTCGGGACAAGTCAGTACAATTCGGGACAAGTTTGGACAATCTGGGACAATTCTGGACAAGTCGGTACAAGTCGGGACAAGTAGGGACAAGTCGGTACAAGTCGGGACAAGTCGGATCAAGTCGGGGCAAGTTTGGACAATCCGGGACAAGTCAGGACAAGTCGGAACAAGTCGAAACAAGCCAGGACAAGCCCGGACAAGTCGGGATAAGTCAGGACAAGTCGGTTCAAGTTCGGTCAAGTTTGAACAATACGGGACAAGTGTGTACAAGTCGTTACAAGTCGGAACAAGTCGGGACAAGTCGGGACAAGTCGGGACAAGTCGGGACAAGTATGGAAAATCCGGGACAAGTCGGGACAAGTCTAGACAAGTTTGGCCAATCCGGGACAAGTCGGGACAAGTCGGGACAAGTCGGGACAAGTCGGGACAAGTCGAGACAAGTCGGGACAAGTCGGGACAAGTGGGGTCAAGTCGTTACAAGTCGAGACAAGTCGGGACAAGTCGAGAAAAGTCGGGACAGGTCGGGACAAGTCGGGACAAGTCGGGACAAGTCGGGACAAGTCGGTACAAGTCGGTACAAGTCGGGACAAGTCGGTTAAAGTCGGGATAAATCAGGACAAATCAGGACAAGTCGGGACAAGTCGGGACAAGTCGAAACAAGTCGGGACAAGTCAGGACAAGTCGGAACAAGTCGGGACAAGTCGGTACAAGTTGGTACAAGTCGGGACAAGTCGGTACAAGTCGGGACAAGTCGGTTAAAGTCGGGACAAATCAGGACAAGTCGGGACAAGTCGAAACACGTCGGGACAAGTCAGGACAAGTAGGAACAAGTCGGGACAAATCAGGACAAGTCGGGACAAGTCGAGACAAGTCGGGACAAGTCGAAACAAGTCGGGACAAGTCAGGACCAGTTGGGACAAGTCGGGACATGTCGGACAAGTCGGTACAAGTCGGGACAGGTCGGAACAAGTCGGGACAAGTCGGGTAAAGACGTGACAAGTCAGAACAAGTCGGGTCATGTTGGTTCAAGTCAAGACAAGTCGGTACAAGTCGGGACAAGTCGGGACAAGTCGGGACAAGTCGGGACAAGTCGGGACAAGTCGGGACAAGTCAGAACATGTCAGTACAAGTCGGAACAAGTCGGGACAAGTCGGGACAAGTCTGGACAAGTCGGGACAAGTCGGTTCAAGTCGGGACAAGTCGTGACTAGTCGGGACAAGTAGGGACAAGTCGTGACAAGTTGGAACAAGTCGGGACAAGTCGAGACAAGTCAGGACAAGTAAGGACAATTCGAGATAAGTCGGGACTAGTCGGGACAATTCTGGACAAGTCGGGACAAGTAGGTACAAGTCGGGACAAGTCGGGACAAGTTTGGACAATCCGGGACAAGTCGGGACAAGTCGGTACAAGTCGGGTTGAGTCGGTACAAGTCGGGACAAGTTTGAACAATACTGGACAAGTCGGGACAAGTCGTTACAAGTCACGACAAGTCGAGAAATGTCGAGACAAGTAGGGACAAGTCGATACAAGACGAGACAAGTCGGGACAAGTCATGACAAGTATGGACAATCCGGGACAAGTCGGGACAAGTCGAGACAAGTCGGGATAAGTTTGGACAATCACAAGCGGACAAGTCGGTACAAGTCGAGACAAGTCGGTACAAGTCGGGACAAGTTTGGACAATCCGGGACAAGTCGGGACAATTCGGGACAAGTCGAGACAAGTCGGGACAAGTCGTGACAAATGGGTACAAGACTAGACAAGTCGAGACAAGTTTGGACAATCCAGGACAAGTCGGGACAAGTCGGTACAAGTCGGGACAGGTCGGGACAAGTCGGTACAATTCGGGACAAGTTTGGACAATCTGGGACAATTCTGGACAAGTCGGTACAAGTCGGGACAAGTAGGGACAAGTCGGTACAAGTCGGGACAAGTCGGATCAAGTCGGGGCAAGTTTGGACAATCCGGGACAAGTCAGGACAAGTCGGAACAAGTCGAAACAAGCCAGGACAAGCCCGGACAAGTCGGGATAAGTCAGGACAAGTCGGTTCAAGTTCGGTCAAGTTTGAACAATACGGGACAAGTGGGGACAAGTCGTTACAAGTCGGGACAAGTCGGGACAAGTCAAGACAAGTCGGGACAAGTCGGGACAAGTATGGACAATCCGGGACAAGTCGGGACAAGTCTAGACAAGTTTGGCCAATCCGGGACAAGTCGGGACAAGTTGGGACAAGTCGGGACAAGTCGAGAGAAGTCAAGATAAGTCAGGACAAGTCGGGATAAGTTTGGACAATCCGGGACAAGTCGGGACAAGTCGGGACAAGTCGGTACAAGTCGGGACAAGTTTGTACAATCCGGGACATGTCGGGACAAGTCGGTACAAGTCGGGACAAGTCGGTACAAGTCGGGACAAATTTGAACAATACTGGACAAGTCAGGACAAGTCGTTACAAGTCGGGACAAGTCGGGAAAAGTCGAGACAAGTAGGGACAAGTCGGGACAAGTCGGTACAAGACGAGACAAGTCGGGACAAGGCATGACAAGTTTGGACAATCCGAGACAAGTCGGGACAAGTCGAGACAAGTTTGGACAATCTGGGACAAGTCGGGACAAGTCGGTACAAGACGGGAAAAGTTTGGACAATCCGGGACAAGTAAGGTTCTAGTCGGTTCAAATTGGGACATGTCGGGACAAGTCGAGACAAGTCGGGACAAGTCGAAACAAGTCGGAACGAGTCGGGACAAGTCGGGACAAGTCGGGACAAGTCAGGACATGTCAGTACAAATCGGGACAAGTCGCTTGAAGTCGAGACAAATCAGGACAAGTCAGGACAAGTCGAGACAAGTCGGGACAAGTCGAAACAAGTCAGGACAAGTCAGGACAAGTCGGAACAAGTCGGGACATGTCGGAACAAGTCGGGACAAGTCGGGACAAGTCAGGACAAGTCGGGACAAGTCGGGACAAGTCGGTACAAGTCGGGACAAATCGGTACAAGTCAAGACAATTCGGGACAAGTCGGGACAAGTCGGTACAAGTCAAGACAAGTCGGGACAAATCGGGACAAGTTTGTACAAGTCGGTACAAGTCGGGACAAGTCGGAACAAGTCGGGACAAGTCAGGACAAGTCGGGACAAGTCTGGACAAGTCGGTACAAGTCGGTACAAGTCGGGACAAGTCGGGACAAGTTGGGACAAGTCAGGACAAGTCGGGACAAGTCGAGACAAGTCGGTACAAGTCGGGACAAGTCGGTACAAGTCAAGACAAGTCAGGATAAGTTTGGACAATCCGGTACAAGTCGGAACATGTCGGGACAATTCGGGACAAGTCAGGACAAGTAGGGGCAAGTCGGGACAGGTCAGGACAAGTCGGGACAAGTCGGGACAAGTCAGGACAAGTCAGGACAATTCGGGTCAAGTCGGTACAAGTCGGGACAAGTCGGTACAAGTCAAGACAAGTCGGGACAAGTCGGGAAAAGTCGGGACAAGTCGGTACAAGTCGGGACAATTCGGGACAAGTCGGCACAAGTCGGGACAAACTTGGACAATCCGGGACAAGTCAAAACAAGTCGAGACAAGTCGGGACAAGTCGGGACAAGTCGGGACAAGTCAGGACAAGTTTAGATAATCCGGGACAAGTTGGGACAAGACGGAACAAGACACGACAAGTCGGGACAAACATGTCGGAACAAGTCGAGACTTTTGGGTCGGGTCGAGGAAAATATTGTAAATATATTTTTTGATACAATCATTTTGAATTTAAAATAATTCTGGACTTTTCACCTGGGCTCCTTAACCAGACATTTTATCCTGATTTCATTTTACACGGAATTTCCACCTGGACTTCTTCACCCAGACTTTCTTCTTGGAATTTTATTTGGACTTCTTTGATGTAGTTTGTGGAATAAAATCAAAATTACGAAAAAAAAAACAAAAGATTTTAATATTTGATTCGAATATTTCAGCAAAAATTCAATTATCAAAAAATTTTTTTTTAGATTTTTTTTTATTTTATCAAAATTGTGAACTGAAACAACTTTCATGATCCAATTTCTATTCAGGAAGAAACAAAAAAGAATCTCATTAAACAAAGAAATAAAATAAAAAAAAATTAAAAAAAAAAAATCTTGGAAAATTCCTTTTTTCACAAAGAAAATATTGAAGTCAGTGAATTTCTGAATATTTTGGTATCGAATCATCTCGCCTATATTTTTCATAACGGCAAGAAATTTAATTTTATTTTTCTGAAAAAAAAAATTCACTTCACAAGGTCAAATCGAGTCAATGTAATGGCACTAATATTCATCTTATCGTCTTGGACTCTATTCGCAATTAGTTCGGGTCGGGTAGTGTCTGGAAATGAGCTTTCAGATTATTTGTCAATCCAACAAATATTATGAACCATAACAAATGTGACAAGTCCGGACAAGTTGGGACAAGTCGGGACAAGTCTGGACAAGTCAGGACAAGTCGGGACAAGTTTGGACAATTCGGGACAAGTCGGGACAAGTCGGTACAAGTCGGGTTAAGTCGGTACAAGTCGGGACAAGTTTGAACAATATTGGACAAGTCGGGACAAGTCGGGACAAGTCGTTACAAGTCACGACAAGTCGGGAAATGTCGAGACAAGTAGGGACAAGTCGGTACAAGACGAGACAAGTCAGAACAAGTCATGACAAGTATGGACAATCCGGGACAAGTCGGGACAAGTAGAGACAAGTCGGGATAAGTTTGGACAATCCGGGACAAGTCGGGACAAGTCGGTACAAGTCGGGACAAGTCGGGACAAGTTTGGACAATCCGGGACAAGTCGGCACAATTCGGGACAAGTCGAGACAAGTCGGGACAAGTCGTGACAAGTCGGTACAAGACTAGACAAGTTGGGACAAGTCGGGACAAGTATGGACAATCCGGGACATGTCGGGACAAGTCGAGACAAGTTTGGACAATCCAGGACAAGTCGGGACAAGTCGGTACAAGTCGGGACGAATCGGGACAAGTCGGTACAATTCGGGACAAGTTTGGACAATCTGGGACAATTCTGGACAAGTCGGTACAAGTCGGGACAAGTAGGGACAAGTCGGTACAAGTCAAGACAAGTCGGATCAAGTCGGGACAAGTTTTGACAATCCGGGACAAGTCAGGACAAGTCGGGACAAGTCGAAACAAGCCGGGACAAGCCCGGACAATTCGGGATAAGTCAGGACAAGTCGGTTCAAGTTCGGTCAAGTTTGAACAATACGGGACAAGTGAGGACAAGTCGTTACAAGTCGGGACAAGTCGGGACAAGTCGAGACAAGTCGGGACAAGTCGGGACAAGTCGGGACAAGTATGGACAATCCGGGACAAGTCGGGACAAGTCTAGACAAGTTTGGCCAATCCGGGACAAGTCGGGACAAGTCGAGACAAGTCAAGATAAGTCAGGACAAGTCGGGATAAGTTTGGACAATCCGGGACAAGTCGGGACAAGTCGGGACAAGTCGGGACAAGTCGGTACAAGTCGGGACAAGTCGGGACAAGTTTGTACAATCCGGGACATGTCGGGACAAGTCGGTACAAGTCGGTACAAGTTGGGACAAATTTGAACAATACTGGACAAGTCAGGACAAGTCGTTACAAGTCGGGACAAGTCGGGAAAAGTCGAGACAAGTAGGGACAAGTCGGTACAAGACGAGACAAGTCGGGACAAGGCACGACAAGTTTGGACAATCCGAGACAAGTCGGGACAAGTCGAGACAAGTTTGGACAATCCGGGACAAGTCGGGACAAGTCGGTACAAGACGGGAAAAGTTTGGACAATCCGGGACAAGTAAGGTTCTAGTCGGTTCAAGTCGGGACGAGTCGGGACAAGTCGAGACAAGTCGGGACAAGTCGAAACAAGTCGGGTCAAGTCGGTACAAGTCGGGACAAGTTTGGACAATCCGGGACAAGTCGGGACAAGTCGGTACAAGACGGGAAAAGTCTGGAAAATCCGGGACAAGTAAGGTTCTAGTCGGTTCAAGTCGGGACGAGTCGGGACAAGTCGAGACAAGTCGGGACAAGTCGAAACAAGTCGGGTCAAGTCGGGACAAGTCAGGACAAGTCGAGACAAGACGAAACAAGCCGGGACAAGTCCGGACAAGTCGAGACAAGTCAGGACAAGTCGGTTCAAGTTCGGTCAAGTTTGAACAATACGGGACAAGTCGGGACAAGTCGTTACAAGTCGGGACAAGTCGGGATAAGTCGAAACAAGTCGGGACAAGTCAGTACAAGACGAGACAAGTCGGGACAAGTTGGGACAAGTCCGGACAAGTATGGACAATCCGGGAATCCGGGACAAGTCTAGACAAGTTTGGCCAATTCGGGACAAGTCGGGACAAGTCTGTACAAGTCGGGACAAATTTGGACAATCCGGGACAAGTTGGGACAAGTCGGTACAAGTCGGGACAAGTCGGGACAAGTCGATACAAGTCGGGACATGTCGGTACAAGTCGGGACAAGTTTGGACAATTCGGGGCAAGTCGGGACAAGTCGAAACAAGTCGGGACAAGTCGGGACAAGTCGGTACAAGTCGGGACAAGTTTGGACAATCTGGGACAAGTCGAGACAAGTCGGGACAAGTCGGGACAAGTCGAAACATGTCGGGACAAGTCGGTACAAGTCGGGACAAGTCGATACCTGTTTGGAATATCCGGGACAAGAAGAGACAAGTCGGGACAAACAAGTCGGAACAAGTCGGGACTTTTGGGTCGGGTCGAGGAAAATATTATTGTAATTATATTTTTTGATCGAATCATTTTGAATTTAATATAATTCTGGACTTTTCACCTGAGCTCCTTACCCAGACATTTTATTCTGATTTCATTTGGACATTTTACACGGAATTTCCACCTGGACTTCTTCACCCAGACTTTCTTCTTGGAATTTTATTTGGACTTCTTTGAAGTAGTTTGTGAAATAAAGTCAAAATTACTAAAAAAAAACTCAAAAGATTTCGAATATTTCAGCAAAAATTCAATTATCAAAAATTTTTTTTTTAGATTTTTTTTAATTTTATCAAAATTGTGAACTGAAACAACTTTCACGATCCAATTTCTATTCAGGAAGAAACAAAAAAGTATCTCATTAAACAGAGAAATAAAATAAAAAAAAATTTGAAAAAAAAAATCTTGGAAAATTCCTTTTTTCACAAAGAAAATATTGAAGTCAGTAAATTTCTGAATATTTTGGTATCGAATCATCTCGCCTAAATTTTTCATAACGGCAAGAAATTTAATTTTATTTTTCCGATAAAAAAAAATTCACTTCACAAGGTCAAATCGAGTCAATGTAATGGCACTAATATTCATCTTATCGTCTTGGACTCTATTCGCAATTAGTTCGGGTCGGGTAGTGTCGGGAAATGAGCTTTCAGATTTTTTGTCAATCCAACAAATATTATGAACCATAACAAATGTGACAAGTCCGGACAAGTTGGGACAAGTCGGGACAAGTCGGGACAAGTCGGAAAAGTCGGGACAGGTCGGGACAAGTCGGGACAAGTCGGGACAAGTCGGTACAAGTCGGTACAAGTCGGTACAAGTCGGGACAAGTCGGTAGAAGTCGTGACAAGTCGGGACAAGTAGGGACAAGTCGGGACAAGTTGGAACAAGTCGGGACAAGTCGAGACAAGTCAGGACAAGTCAGGACAATTCGAGATAAGTCGGGACAAGTCGGGACAAGTCTGGACAAGTCGGGACAAGTCGGTTCAAGTCAGGACAAGTCGTGACAAGTCGGGACAAGTAGGGACAAGTCGGGACAAGTTGGAGCAAGTCGGGACAAGTCGAGACAAGTCAGGACAAGTTAGGACAATTCGAGATGAGTCGGGACAAGTCGGGACAAGTCTGGACAAGTCGGGACAAGTCGGTTCAAGTCGGGACAAGTCGTGACAAGTCGGGACAAGTAGGGACAAGTCGGGACAAGTTGGAACAAGTCGGGACAAGTTTGGACAATCCGGGACAAGTCAGGACAAGTTGGAACAAGTCGGGACAAGTCGAGACAAGTCAGGACAAGTCAGGACAATTCGAGATAAGTCGGGACAAGTCGGGACAATTCTGGACAAGTTGGGACAAGTCGGTACAAGTCGGGACAAGTTTGGACAATACGGGACAAGTCGTGACAAGTCGGTACAAGTCGGGTTAAGTCGGTACAAGTCGGGACCAGTTTGAACAATACTGGACAAGTCGGGACAAGTCGTTACAACTCGGAACAAGTCGGGACAAGTTTGGACAATCCGGGACAAGTCGGGACAAGTTGGAACAAGTCGGGACAAGTCGAGACAAGTCAGGACAAGTCAGGACAATTCGAGATAAGTCGGGACAAGTCGGGACAATTCTGGACAAGTTGGGACAAGTCGGTACAAGTCGGGACAAGTTTGGACAATACGGGACAAGTCGTGACAAGTCGGTACAAGTCGGGTTAAGTCGGTACAAGTCGGGACCAGTTTGAACAATACTGGACAAGTCGGGACAAGTCGTTACAAGTCACGACAAGTCGGGAAATGTCGAGACAAGTAGGGACAAGTCGGTACAAGACGAGACAAGTCGGGACAAGTCATGACAAGTATGGACAATTTGGGACAAGTCGGGACAAGTCGAGACAAGTCGGGATAAGTTTGGACAATCCGGGACAAGTCGGGACAAGTCGGTACAAGTCGGGACAAGTCGGTACAAGTCGGGACAAGTTTGGACAATCCGGGACAAGTCGGGACAATTCGGGACAAGTCGAGACAAGTCGGGACAAGTCGGGACAAGTCGGGACAAGTCGGTACAAGACTAGACAAGTCGGGACAAGTCAGGACAAGTATGGACAATCCGGGACATGTCGGGACAAGTCGAGAAAAGTTTGGACAATCCAGGACAAGTCGGGACAAGTCGGTACAAGTCGGGACGAATCGGGACAAGTCGGTACAATTCGGGACAAGTTTGGACAATCTGGGACAATTCTGGACAAGTCGGTACAAGTCGGGACAAGTAGGGACAAGTCGGTACAAGTCGGGACAAGTCGGATCAAGTCGGGGCAAGTTTGGACAATCCGGGACAAGTCAGGACAAGTCGGGATAAGTCAGGACAAGTCGGTTCAAGTTCGGTCAAGTTTGAACAATACGGGACAAGTGGGGACAAGTCGTTACAAATCGGGACAAGTCGGGACAAGTCGAGACAAGTCGGGACAAGTAGGGACAAGTCGGGACAAGTATGGACAATCCGGGACAAGTCTAGACAAGTTTGGCCAATCCGGGACAAGTCGAGACAAGTCGGTACAAGTCGGGACAAGTCGGGACAAGTCGGGACAAGTCGGGACAAGTCGGGACAAGTCGGGACAAGTCAGGACAAGTTTAGACATTCCGGGGCAAGTTGGGACAAGACGGAACAAGTCACGACAAGTCGGGACAAACATGTCGGAACAAGTCGGGACTTTTGGGTCGGGTCGAGGAAAATATTATTGTAAATATATTTTTTGATACAATCATTTTGAATTTAAAATAATTCTGGACTTTTCACCTGGGCTCCTTACCCAGACATTTTATCCTGATTTCATTTGGACATTTTACACGGAATTTCTACCTGGACTTCTTCACTTAGACTTTATTCTTGGATTTTTTTTTGGACTTCTTTGATGTAGTTTGTGGAATAAAATCAAAATTACGAAAAAAAAAACAAAAGATTTTAACATTTGTTTCGAATATTTTAGCAAAAATTCAATTATCAAAAATTTTTTTTTTAGATTTTTTTTTATTTCATCAAAATTGTGAACTGAAACAACTTTCACGATCCAATTTCTATTCAGGAAGAAACAAAAAAGTATCTCATTAAACAAAGAAATAAAATAAAAAAAAATTTGAAAAAAAAAATCTTGGAAAATTCCTTTTTTCACAAAGAAAATATTGAAGTCAGTAAATTTCTGAATATTTTGGTATCGAATCATCTCGCCTATATTTTTCATAACGGCAAGAAATTTAATTTTATTTTTCTGAAAAAAAAAAATTCACTTCACAAGGTCAAATCGAGTCAATGTAATGGCACTAATATTCATCTTATCGTCTTGGACTCTATTCGCAATTAGTTCGGGTCGGGTAGTGTCGGGAAATGAGCTTTCAGATTTTTTGTCAATCCAACAAATATTATGAACCATAACAAATGTGACAAGTCCGGACAAGTTGGGACAAGTCGGGACAAGTCTGGACAAGTCGGGACAAGTCGGGACAAGTTTGGACAATTCGGGACAAGTCGGGACAAGTCGGTACAAGTCGGGTTAAGTCGGTACAAGTCGAGACAAGTTTGAACAATACTGGACAAGTCGGGACAAGTCGGGACAAGTCGTTACAAGTCACGACAAGTCGGGAAATGTCGAGACAAGTAGGGACAAGTCGGTACAAGACGAGGCAAATCAGAACAAGTCATGACAAATATGGACAATCCGGGACAAGTCGGGACAAGTCGAGCCAAGTCGGGATAAGTTTGGACAATCCGGGACAAGTCGGGACAAGTCGGTACAAGTCGGGACAAGTCGGTACAAGTCGGGACAAGTCGGTACAAGTCGGGACAAGTTTGGACAATCCGGGACAAGTCGGCACAATTCGGGACAAGTCGAGACAAGTCGGGACAAGTCGTGACAAGTCGGTACAAGACTAGACAAGTCGGGACAAGTCGGGACAAGTATGGACAATCCAGGACATGTCGGGACAAGTCGAGACAAGTTTGGACAGTCCAGGACAAGTCGGTACAAGTCGGTACAAGTCGGGACAAATCGGGACAAGTCGGTACAAGTCGGGACAAGTAGGGACAAGTCGGGACAAGTCAGGACAAGTTTGGACAATCCGGTACAAGTCGGTACAAGTCGGGACATGTCGGGACAATTCGGGACAAGTCAGGACAAGTAGGGACAAGTCGGGACAGGTCGGGACAAGTCGGTACAAGTCAAGACAAGTCGGGACAAGTCGGGACAAGTCGGTACAAGTCGGGACAATTCGGGACAAGTTGGTACAAGTCGGGACAAACTTGGACAATCCGGGACAAGTCAAAACAAGTCGGGACAAGTCGGTTCAAGTCGGGACAAGTCATGACAAGTCGGGACAAGTAGGGACAAGTCGGGACAAGTTGGAACAAGTCGGGACAAGTCGAGACAAGTCAGGACAAGTTTGGACAATTCGAGATAAGTCGGGACAAGTCGGGACAATTCTGGACAAGTCGGGACAAGTCGGTACAAGTCGGGACAAGTCGGGAAAAGTTTGGACAATCCGGGACAAGTCGGGACAAGTCGGGACAAGTCGGGACAAGTCGGTACAAGTCGGGTTAAGTCGGTACAAGTCGGGACAAGTTTAAACAATACTGGACAAGTCGGGACAAGTCGTTACAAGTCACGACAAGTCGGGAAATGTCGAGACAATTAGGGACAAGTCGGTACAAGACGAGACAATTCGGGACAAGTCATGACAAGTATGGACAATCCGGGACAAGTCGGGACAAGTCGAGACAAGTCGGGACAAGTCGAGACAAGTCGGGACAAGTCGAGACAAGTCAAGACAAGTCGGTACAAGTCGGGACAAGTTTGGACAATCCGGGACAAGTTGGGATAAGTCGGTACAAGACGGGAACTGTTGGGACAAGTCGAAACAAGTCGGGACAAGTCGAAACAAGTCGTTACCAGACGATACTAGTCGGGTCAAGTTTGGACAATCCGGGCGAGACAAGTCGGGACAAGTCGGTACAATTCGGGACAAGTTTGGACAATCTAGGACAAGTCGGGACAAGTCGAAACAAGTTGGGACAAGTCGAAACAAGTCGGGAAAAGTCGGTAAAAGTTTGGACAATTTGGAACAAGTCGGGACAAGTCTGGACAAGTCGGGACAAGTTAGAACAAGTCAAAACAAGTCGGGACAAGTCGGGACTAGTTTGGACAATCCGGGACAAGTCGGGACAAGTCGGGACAAGTCGGGACAAGTCAATGCAATTTGGGACAAGTTTGGACAATCCGGGACAAGTCGGTACAAGTCGGGACAAGTTTAGACAACTCGGGGCAAGTCGGTACAAGTCAAAACAAGTCGGTACAAGTCGGGAAGAGTCGGTACAAGTCGGGACAAGTCGGGACAAGTCGGGACAAGTCAGGACAAGTCGGGACAAGTCGGGACAAGTCGGGACAAGTCGGGACAAGTCGAGAAAAGTCGGGATAAGTCAGGACAAGTCGGTTCGAGTTCGGTCAAGTTTGAACAATACGGGACAAGTGGGGACAAGTCGTTACAAATCGGGACAAGTCGGGACAAGTCGAGACAAGTCGAGACAAGTCGGGACAAGTAGGGACAAGTCGGGACAAGTCGGTACAAGTCGGGACAAGTCGGATCAAGTCGGGGCAAGTTTGGACAATCCGGGACAAGTTAGGACAAGTCGGGATAAGTCAGGACAAGTCGGTTCAAGTTCGGTCAAGTTTGAACAATACGGGACAAGTGGGGACAAGTCGTTACAAATCGGGACAAGTCGGGACAAGTCGAGACAAGTCGGGACAAGTAGGGACAGGTCGGGACAAGTATGGACAATCCGGGACAAGTCGAGACAAGTTTGGACAATCCAGGACAAGTCGGGACAAGTCGTTACAAGTCGGGACAAGTCGGGACAAGTCGAGACAAGTCGGGACAAGCCCGGACAAGTCGGGATAAGTCAGGACAAGTCGGTTCAAGTTCGGTCAAATTTGAACAATACGGGACAAGTGGGGACAAGTCGTTACAAGTCGGGACAAGTCGGGACAAGTCGAGACAAGTCGGGACAAGTCGGGACAAGTCGGGACAAGTATGGACAATTTAGGACAAGTCGGGACAAGTCGAGACAAGTCGGGACAAGTCGAAACAAGTCGGGACAAGTCAGGACCAGTTGGGACAAGTCGGGACATGTCGGACAAGTCGGTACAAGTCGGGACAGGTCGGGACAGGTCGGGACAAGTCGGGACAAGTCGGGTAAAGACGTGACAAGTCAGAACAAGTCGGGTCATGTTGGTTCAAGTCAAGACAAGTCGGTACAAGTCGAGACAAGTCGGGACAAGTCGGGACAAGTCAGAACATGTCAGTACAAGTCGGGACAAGTCGCTTGAAGTCGGGACAAATCAGGACAAGTCGGGACAAGTCGAGACAAGTCGGGACAAGTCGAAACAAGTCGGGACAAGTCTGGAAAAGTCGGGACAAGTTAGAACAAGTCAAAACAAGTCGGGACAAGTCGGGACTAGTTTGGACAATCCGGGACAAGTCGGGACAAGTCGGGACAAGTCGGGACAAGTCAATGCAATTTGGGACAAGTTTGGACAATCCGGGACAAGTCGGGACAAGTCGGTACAAGTCGGGACAAGTTTAGACAACTCGGGGCAAGTCGGTACAAGTCAAAACAAGTCGGTACAAGTCGGGAAGAGTCGGTACAAGTCGGGACAAGTCGGTACAGGTTTGGACAATCTGGGACAAGAAGAGACAAGTTGGGACAAGTCGAGTCAAGTCGGGACAAGTTGGTACAAGTCAGGATAAGTTTGGACAATCCGGGACAAGTCAGGACAAGTCGGTACAAGTCGGGACAAGTCGGTACAAGTCGGGACAAGTCGGTACAAGTCGGGACAAATTTGAACAATCCGGGACAAGTCGGGACTAGTCGGTAAAGGTCGGGACAAGTCGGTACAAGTCAAGACAATTCGGGACAAGTCGAGACAAGTTGGGACAAGTTTGGACAATCCGGGACAATTCGGGACAAGTCGGTACAAGTCGAGACAGGTCGGGACAAGTCGGTACAAGTCGTGACAAGTCAGGACAAGTCGAGACATGTCGGGACAAGACGTGACAAGTCAGAACAAGTCGGGTTAAGTTGGTTCAAGTCAAGACAAGTCGTGACAAGTCGGAACAAGTCTGGACAAGTCGGTACAAGTCGGTACAAGTCGGTACTAAACGGGACAAGTCGGGACATGTCAGGACAATTAAGGACAAGTCGGGACAAGTCGGGACAAGTCGTGACAAGTCGGGACAATCCGGGACAAGTCGGGACAAGTAGGGACAAGTCGGGACAGGTCAGGACAAGTCGGGACAAGTCAAGACAAGTCAGGACAAGTCGGGACAATTCGGGTCAAGTCGGTACAAGTTGGGACGTGTGGGTACAAGTCAAGACAAGTCGGGACAAGTCGGGACAAGTTGGTACAAGTCGGGACAATTCGGGACAAGTCGGTACAAGTCGGGACAAACTTGGACAATCCGGGACAAGTCGAAACAAGTCGAGACAAGTCGGGACAAGTCGGGACAAGTTGGGACAAGTCGGGACAAGTCGGGACAAGTCGGGACAAGTCGGGACAAGTCAGGACAAGTTTAGACAATCCGGGGCAAGTTGGGACAAGACGGAACAAGTCACGACAAGTCGGGACAAACATGTCGGAACAAGTCGGGACTTTTGGGTCGGGTCGAGGAAAATATTATTGTAAATATATTTTTTGATACAATCATTTTGAATTTAAAATAATTCTGGACTTTTCACCTGGGCTCCTAACCCAGACATTTTATCCTGATTTCATTTGGACATTTTACACGGAATT
Source organism: Chrysolina americana (assembly GCA_958502065.1). NCBI lineage: Eukaryota > Metazoa > Arthropoda > Insecta > Coleoptera > Chrysomelidae > Chrysolina > Chrysolina americana. The sequence goes on along the minus strand of OY293415.1, from coordinate 48,447,437 downwards.
TCTACCTGGACTTCTTCACTTAGACTTTATTCTTGGAATTTTATTTGGACTTCTTTGATGTAGTTTGTGGAATAAAATCAAAATTACGAAAAAAAAAACAAAAGATTTTAACATTTGTTTCGAATATTTTAGCAAAAATTCAATTATCAAAAATTTTTTTTTTAGATTTTTTTTTATTTCATCAAAATTGTTAACTGAAACAACTTTCACGATCCAATTTCTATTCAGGAAGAAACAAAAAAGTATCTCATTAAACAAAGAAATAAAATAAAAAAAAATTTGAAAAAAAAAATCTTGGAAAATTCCTTTTTTCACAAAGAAAATATTGAAGTCAGTAAATTTCTGAATATTTTGGTATCGAATCATCTCGCCTATATTTTTCATAACGGCAAGAAATTTAATTTTATTTTTCTGAAAAAAAAAATTCACTTCACAAGGTCAAATCGAGTCAATGTAATGGCACTAATATTCATCTTATCGTCTTGGACTCTATTCGCAATTAGTTCGGGTCGGGTAGTGTCGGGAAATGAGCTTTCAGATTTTTTGTCATTCCAACAAATATTATGAACCATAACAAATGTGACAAGTCCGGACAAGTTGGGACAAGTCGGGACAAGTCTGGACAAGTCGGGACAAGTCGGGACAAGTTTGGACAATTCGGGACAAGTCGGGACAAGTCGGTACAAGTCGGGTTAAGTCGGTTCAAGTCGAGACAAGTTTGAACAATACTGGACAAGTCGGGACAAGTCGGGACAAGTCGTTACAAGTCACGACAAGTCGGGAAATGTCGAGACAAGTAGGGACAAGTCGGTACAAGACGAGGCAAATCAGAACAAGTCATGACAAATATGGACAATCCGGGACAAGTCGGGACAAGTCGAGCCAAGTCGGGATAAGTTTGGACAATCCGGGACAAGTCGGGACAAGTCGGTACAAGTCGGGACAAGTCGGTACAAGTCGGGACAAGTCGGTACAAGTCGGGACAAGTTTGGACAATCCGGGACAAGTCGGCACAATTCGGGACAAGTCGAGACAAGTCGGGACAAGTCGGGACAAGTATGGACAATCCAGGACATGTCGGGACAAGTCGAGACAAGTTTGGACAGTCCAGGACAAGTCGGTACAAGTCGGTACGAGTCGGGACAAATCGGGACAAGTCGGTACAAGTCGGGACAAGTAGGGACAAGTCGGGACAAGTCAGGACAAGTTTGGACAATCCGGTACAAGTCGGTACAAGTCGGGACATGTCGGGACAATTCGGGACAAGTCAGGACAAGTAGGGACAAGTCGGGACAGGTCGGGACAAGTCGGTACAAGTCAATACAAGTCGGGACAAGTCGGGACAAGTCGGTACAAGTCGGGACAATTCGGGACAAGTCGGTACAAGTCGGGACAAACTTGGACAATCCGGGACAAGTCAAAACAAGTCGGGACAAGTCGGTTCAAGTCGGGACAAGTCATGACAAGTCGGGACAAGTAGGGACAAGTCGGGACAAGTTGGAACAAGTCGGGACAAGTCGAGACAAGTCAGGACAAGTTTGGACAATTCGAGATAAGTCGGGACAAGTCGGGACAATTCTGGACAAGTCGGGACAAGTCGGTACAAGTCGGGACAAGTCGGGAAAAGTTTGGACAATCCGGGACAAGTCGGGACAAGTCGGTACAAGTCGGGTTAAGTCGGTACAAGTCGGGACAAGTTTAAACAATACTGGACAAGTCGGGACAAGTCGTTACAAGTCACGACAAGTCGGGAAATGTCGAGACAATTAGGGACAAGTCGGTACAAGACGAGACAATTCGGGACAAGTCATGACAAGTATGGACAATCCGGGACAAGTCGGGACAAGTCGAGACAAGTCGGGACAAGTCGAGACAAGTCGGGACAAAACGAGACAAGTCAAGACAAGTCGGTACAAGTCGGGACAAGTTTGGACAATCCGGGACAAGTTGGGATAAGTCGGTACAAGACGGGAACTGTTGGGACAAGTCGAAACAAGTCGGGACAAGTCGAAACAAGTCGTTACCAGACGATACTAGTCGGGTCAAGTTTGGACAATCCGGGCGAGACAAGTCGGGACAAGTCGGTACAATTCGGGACAAGTTTGGACAATTTAGGTCAAGTCGGGACAAGTCGAAACAAGTTGGGACAAGTCGAAACAAGTCGGGAAAAGTCGGTAAAAGTTTGGACAATTTGGAACAAGTCGGGACAAGTCTGGACAAGTCTGGACAAGTTAGAACAAGTCAAAACAAGTCGGGACAAGTCGGGACTAGTTTGGACAATCCGGGACAAGTTGGGACAAGTCGGGACAAGTCGGGACAAGTCGGGACAAGTCAATGCAATTTGGGACAAGTTTGGACAATCCGGGACAAGTCGGGACAAGTCGGTACAAGTCGGGACAAGTTTAGACAACTCGGGGCAAGTCGGTACAAGTCAAAACAAGTCGGTACAAGTCGGGAAGAGTCGGTACAAGTCGGGACAAGTCGGTACAGGTTTGGACAATCTGGGACAAGAAGAGACAAGTTGGGACAAGTCGAAACAAGTCGGGACAAGTTGGTACAAGTCAGGATAAGTTTGGACAATCCGGGACAAGTCAGGACAAGTCGGTACAAGTCGGGACAAGTCGGTACAAGTCGGGACAAGTCGGTACAAGTCGAAACAAATTTGAACAATCCGGGACAAGTCGGGACAAGTCGGGACTAGTCGGTAAAAGTCGGGACAAGTCGGTACAAGTCAAGACAATTCGGGACAAGTCGAGACAAGTTGGGACAAGTTTGGACAATCCGGGACAATTCGGGACAAGTCGGTACAAGTCGAGACAGGTCGGGACAAGTAGGTACAAGTCGTGACAAGTCAGGACAAGTCGAGACATGTCGGGACAAGACGTGACAAGTCAGAACAAGTCGGGTTAAGTTGGTTCAAGTCAAGACAAGTCGTGACAAGTCGGAACAAGTCTGGACAAGTCGGTACAAGTCGGTACAAGTCGGTACTAAACGGGACAAGTCGGGACATGTCAGGACAAGTAAGGACAAGTCGGGACAAGTCGGGACAAGTCGTGACAAGTCGGGACAATCCAAGACAAGTCGGGACAAGTAGGGACAAGTCGGGACAGGTCAGGACAAGTCGGGACAAGTCAAGACAAGTCAGGACAAGTCGGGACAATTCGGGTCAAGTCGGTACAAGTCGGGACGTGTCGGTACAAGTCAAGACAAGTCGGGACAAGTCGGGACAAGTTGGTACAAGTCGGGACAATTCGGGACAAGTCGGTACAAGTCGGGACAAACTTGGACAATCCGGGACAAGTCGAAACAAGTCGAGACAAGTCGGGACAAGTCGGGACAAGTCGGGACAAGTCAGGACAAGTTTAGACAATCCGGGACAAGTTGGGACAAGACGGAACAAGTTACGACAAGTCGGGACAAACATGTCGGAACAAGTCGGGACTTTTGGGTTGGGTCGAGGAAAATATTATTGTAAATATATTTTTTGATACAATCATTTTGAATTTAAAATAATTCTGGACTTTTCACCTGGGCTCCTTACCCAGACATTTTATCCTGATTTCATTTGGACATTTTACACGGAATTTTCACCTGGACTTCTTCACCCAGACTTTCTTCTTGGAATTTTATTTGGACTTCTTTGAAGTAGTTTGTGAAATAAAATCAAAATTACAAAAAAAAAACTCAAAAGATTTTAATATTTGTTTCGAATATTTCAGCAAAAATTCAATTATCAAAAAATTTTTTTTTTAGATTTTTTTTTATTTTATCAAAATTGTGAACTGAAACAACTTTCACGATCCAATTTCTATTCAGGAAGAAACAAAAAAGTATCTCATTAAACAAAGAAATAAAATAAAAAAAAATTTGAAAAAAAAAATCTTGGAAAATTCCTTTTTTCACAAAGAAAATATTGAAGTCAGTAAATTTCTGAATATTTTGGTATCGAATCATCTCGCCTAAATTTTTCATAACGGCAAGAAATTTAATTTTATTTTTCTGATAAAAAAAAATTCACTTCACAAGGTCAAATCGAGTCAATGTAATGGCACTAATATTCATCTTATCGTCTTATACTCTATTCGCAATTAGTTCGGGTCGGGTAGTGTCGGGAAATGAGCTTTCAGATTTTTTGTCAATCCAAGAAATATTATGAACCATAACAAATGTGACAAGTCCGGACAAGTTGGGACAAGTCGGGACAAGTCTGGACAAGTCGGGACAAGTTGGGACAAATCGGGACTAGCCGGGATATTTTGAAAAAAAAGAAAGCTACAAAAATTTTATAAACAAAAAATTTGATTTTTTTTTTAATATTTCAGACAAAATTTACACAGTTTTGAGAAAATAAGCTTACAGATTTTTTGTCAATCCAACCAAAATTATGAACCAAAACAAGTGTGACAATCAATATTTGTTCGAACTGATATTGACAAGTCGGAACAAGTCGGGACAAGTATGGTCAAGTCGGGACATGTCAGGACAAGTCGGGACAAGTCGGGACAAGTCGGGACAAGTCGGAAAAGTCGGGACAGGTCGGGACAAGTCGGGACAAGTCGGGACAAGTCGGTACAAGTCGGTACAAGTCGGGACAAAACGGTACAAGTCGTGACAAGTCGGGACAAGTAGGGACAAGTCGGGACAAGTTGGAACAAGTCGGGACAAGTCGAGACAAGTCAGGACAAGTCAGGACAATTCGAGATAAGTCGGGACAAGTCGGGACAAGTCTGGACAAGTCGGGACAAGTCGGTTCAAGTCGGGACAAGTCGTGACAAGTCAGGACAAGTAGGGACAAGTCGGGACAAGTTGGAACAAGTCGGGACAAGTCGAGACAAGTCAGGACAAGTTAGGACAATTCGAGATAAGTCGGGACAAGTCGGGACAATTCTGGACAAGTCAGGACAAGTCGGTACAACTCGGAACAAGTCGGGACAAGTTTGGACAATCCGGGACAAGTCGGGACAAGTTGGAACAAGTCGGCACAAGTCGAGACAAGTCAGGACAAGTCAGGACAATTCGAGATAAGTCGGGACAAGTCGGGACAAGTCTGGACAAGTCGGGACAAGTCGGTTCAAGTCGGGACAAGTCGTGACAAGTCGGGACAAGTAGGGACAAGTCGGGACAAGTTGGAACAAGTCGGGACAAGTCGAGACAAGTCAGGACAAGTCAGGACAATTCGAGATAAGTCGGGACAAGTCGGGACAATTCTGGACAAGTTGGGACAAGTCGGTACAAGTCGGGACAAGTTTGGACAATACGGGACAAGTCGTGACAAGTCGGTACAAGTCGGGTTAAGTCGGTACAAGTCGGGACCAGTTTGAACAATACTGGACAAGTCGGGACAAGTCGTTACAAGTCACGACAAGTCGGGAAATGTCGAGACAAGTAGGGACAAGTCGGTACAAGACGAGACAAGTCGGGACAAGTCATGACAAGTATGGACAATTTGGGACAAGTCGGGACAAGTCGAGACAAGTCGGGATAAGTTTGGACAATCCGGGACAAGTCGGGACAAGTCGGTACAAGTCGGGACAAGTCGGTACAAGTCGGGACAAGTTTGGACAATCCGGGACAAGTCGGGACAATTCGGGACAAGTCGAGACAAGTCGGGACAAGTCGGGACAAGTCGGGACAAGTCGGGACAAGTCGGTACAAGACTAGACAAGTCGGGACAAGTCAGGACAAGTATGGACAATCCGGGACATGTCGGGACAAGTCGAGACAAGTTTGGACAATCCAGGACAAGTCGGGACAAGTCGGTACAAGTCGGGACGAATCGGGACAAGTCGGTACAATTCGGGACAAGTTTGGACAATCTGGGACAATTCTGGACAAGTCGGTACAAGTCGGGACAAGTAGTGACAAGTCGGTACAAGTCGGGACAAGTCGGATCAAGTCGGGGCAAGTTTGGACAATCCGGGACAAGTCAGGACAAGTCGGGATAAGTCAGGACAAGTCGGTTCAAGTTCGGTCAAGTTTGAACAATACGGGACAAGTGGGGACAAGTCGTTACAAATCGGGACAAGTCGGGACAAGTCGAGACAAGTCGGGACAAGTAGGGACAAGTCGGGACAAGTATGGACAATCCGGGACAAGTCTAGACAAGTTTGGCCAATCCGGGACAAGTCGAGACAAGTCGGTACAAGTCGGGACAAGTCGGGACAAGTCGGGACAAGTCAGGACAAGTCGGGACAAGTCGGGACAAGTCGGGACAAGTCGGGACAAGTCGAGAAAAGTCGGGATAAGTCAGGACAAGTCGGTTCGAGTTCGGTCAAGTTTGAACAATACGGGACAAGTGGGGACAAGTCGTTACAAGTCGGGACAAGTCGGGACAAGTCGAGACAAGTCGGGACAAGCCCGGACAAGTCGGGATAAGTCAGGACAAGTCGGTTCAAGTTCGGTCAAGTTTGAACAATACGGGACAAGTGGGGACAAGTCGTTACAAGTCGGGACAAGTCGGGACAAGTCGAGACAAGTCGGGACAAGTCGGGACAAGTCGGGACAAGTATGGACAATTTAGGACAAGTCGGGACAAGTCGAGACAAGTCGGGACAAGTCGAAACAAGTCGGGACAAGTCAGGACCAGTTGGGACAAGTCGGGACATGTCGGACAAGTCGGTACAAGTCGGGACAGGTCGGGACAAGTCGGGACAAGTCGGGACATGTCGGGTAAAGACGTGACAAGTCAGAACAAATCGGGTCATGTTGGTTCAAGTCAAGACAAGTCGGTACAAGTCGAGACAAGTCGGGACAAGTCGGGACAAGTCAGAACATGTCAGTACAAGTCGGGACAAGTCGCTTGAAGTCGGGACAAATCAGGACAAGTCGGGACAAGTCGAGACAAGTCGGGACAAGTCGAAACAAGTCGGGACAAGTCAGGACAAGTCGGAACAAGTCGGGACAAGTCGGAACAAGTCGGGACAAGTCGGGACTTTTGGGTCGGGTCGAGGAAAATATTATTGTAAATATATTTTTTGATAGAATCATTTTGAATTTAATATAATTCTGGACTTTTCACCTGAGCTCTTTACCCAGACATTTTATCCTGATTTCATTTGGACATTTTACACGGAATTTCCACTTGGACTTCTTCACCCAGACTTTCTTCTTGGAATTTTATTTGGACTTCTTTGAAGTAGTTTGTGAAATAAAGTCAAAATTACAAAAAAAAACTCAAAAGATTTCGAATATTTCAGCAAAAATTCAATTATCAAAAATTTTTTTTTAAAATTTTTTTTAATTTTATCAAAATTGTGAACTGAAACAACTTTCACAATCCAATTTCTATTCAGGAAGAAACAAAAAATAACTCATTAAACAAAAAAATAAAATAAAAAAATTTTGAAAAAAAAATCTTGGAAAATTCCTTTTTTCACAAAGAAAATATTGAAGTCAGTCAATTTCTGAATATTTTGGTATCGAATCATCTCGCCTAAATTTCTCATAAAGGCATGAAATTTAATTTTATTTTTCTGAAAAAATAATTCACTTCACAAGGTCAAATCGAGTCAATGTTATTGCACTAATATTCATCTTATCGTCTTGGACTCTATTCGCAATTAGTTCGGGTCGGGTAGGGTCGGGAAATGAGCTTTCAGATTTTTTGTCAATCCAACAAATATTATGAACCATAACAAATGTGACAAGTCCGGACAAGTTGGGACAAGTCGGGACAAGTCTGGACAAGTCGGGACAAGTTTGGACAATCCGGGACAAGTTGGGACAAGTCGGTACAAGACGGGACATGTCGGGACAAGTCGGGACAAGTCGAGACAAGTCGGGACTAGTCGAAACAAGTCGGGACAAGTCGGTACAAGTCGAGACAAGTTTAGACAATCGGGGACAAGTCGGGACAAGTCGGTACAAGTCGGGACAAGTCGGGACCAGACGGTACAAGTCGGGACAAGTTTGGACAATCCGGGACAAGTCGGGACAAGTCGGTACAAGTCGGGACCAGACGGTACAAGTCGGGACAAGTATGGACAATCCGAGACAAGTCGGGACAAGTCGGGACAAGTCGAGACAAGTCGGGACAAATCGAAACAAGTCGGGACAAGTCGGTACAAGTCGGGACAAGTTTGGACAATTTGGGACAAGTCGGGACAAGTCGAGACAAGTCGGGACAAGTCGAGACAAGTCAAGACAAGTCGGTACAAGTCGGGACAAGTTTGGACAATTCGGGACAAGTTGGGATAAGTCGGTACAAGACGGGAAATGTTGGGACAAGTCGTAACAAGTCGAGACAAGTCGAAACAAGTCGGGACAAGTCGGTACAAGTCGGAACAAGTTTGGACAATTCGGGACAAGTCGGGACAAGTTGGGACAAGTCGGGACAAGTCGGTACAAGACGAGACAAGTCGGGACAAGTCGGGACAAGTCGGGACAAGTATGGACAAACCGGGACAAGACGGGACAAGTCGAGACAAGTTTGGACAATCCGGGACAAGCCGGGACAAGTTGGTACAAGTCGGGTCAAGTTGGGACCAGACGGGACAATTTTGGACAATCCGGGACAAGTCGGTACAAGTAGGGACAAGTCGTTACCAGACGATACAAGTTGGGTCAAGTTTGGACAATCCGGGACAAGTCGAGACAAGTCGGGACAAGTCGGTACAATTCGGGACAAGTTTGGACAATTTAGGACAAGTCGGGACAAGTCGAGACAAGTCGGGACAAGTCGAAACATGTCGGGACAAGTCGGTACAAGTTTGGACAATTTGGGACGAGTCGGGACAAGTCTGGACAAGTTGGGACAAGTAAGAACAAGTCAAAACGAGTCGGGACAAGTCGGGACAAGTCGGGACTAGTTTGGACAATCCGGGGCAAGTCGGGACAAGTCGGGACAAGTCGGGACAAGTCGGGACAAGTCGGGACAAGTCAGTGCAAGTCGGGACAAGTTTGGACAATCCGGGACAAGTCAGGATAAGTCGGTACAAGTCGGGACAAGTTGGTACAAGTCAGGATAAGTTTGGACAATCCGGGACAAGTCAGGACAAGTCGGTACAAGTCGGGACAAGTCGGTACAAGTCGGGACAAACATGTCGGAACAAGTCGGGACTTTTGGGTCGGGTCGAGGAAAATATTATTGTGAATATATTTTTTGATACAATCATTTTGAATTTAAAATAATTCTGGACTTTTCACCTGGGCTCCTCACCCAGACATTTTATCCTGATTTCATATGGACATTTTACACGGAATTTCCACCTGGACTTCTTCACTCAGACTTTCTTCTTGGAATTTTATTTGGACTTCTTTGATGTAGTTTGTGAATAAAATCAAAATTACGAAAATAAAAAACAAAAGATTTTAATATTTGATTCGAATATTTCAGCAAAAATTCAATTATCAAAAAATTTTTTTTTAGATTTTTTTTTTATTTTATCAAAATTGTGAACTGAAACAACTTTCACGATCCAATTTCTATTCAGGAAGAAACATAAAAGTATCTCATTAAACAAAGAAAGAAATTTAATTTTATTTTTCTGAAAAAAAAAATCACTTCACAAGGTCAAATCGAGTCAATGTAATGGCACTAATATTCATCTTATCGTCTTGGACTCTATTCGCAATTAGTTCGGGTCGGGTAGTGTCGGGAATTCAGCTTTCAGATTTTTTGTCAATCCAACAAATATTATGAACCATAACAAATGTGACAAGTCCGGACAAGTAGGGACAAGTCGGGACAAGTCTGGACAAGTCGGGACAAGTCGGGACAAGTTTGGACAATTCGGGACAAGTCGGGACAAGTCGGGACAAGTCGTTACAAGTCACGACAAGTCGGGAAATGTCGAGACAAGTAGGGACAAGTCGGTACAAGACGAGACAAGTCAGAACAAGTCATGACATGTATGGACAATCCGGGACAAGTCGGGACAAGTCGAGACAAGTCGGGATAAGTTTGGACAATCCGGGACAAGTCGGGACAAGTCGGTACAAGTCGGTACAAGTCGGGACAAGTCGGTACAAGTCGGGACAAGATTGGACAATCCGGGACAAGTCGGCACAATTCGGGACAAGTCGAGACAAGTCGGGACAAGTCGTGACAAGTCGGTACAAGACTAGACAAGTCGGGACAAGTCGAGACAAGTTTGGACAATCTAGGACAAGTCGGGACAAGTTGGTACAAGTCGGGACGAATCGGGACAAGTCGGTACAATTCGGGACAAGTTTGGACAATCTGGGACTATTCTGGACAATCTGGGACAATTCTGGACAAGTCGGTACAAGTCGGGACAAGTCGGGACAAGTCGGGACAAGTTGGGACAAGTCAGGACAAGTCGGGACAAGTCGGGACAAGTCAGGTCAAGTCGGTACAAGTCGAAACAAGTCAGAACAAGTCGGGACAAGTCGGTACAAGTCGGGACAAGTCGGTACAAGTCAAGACAAGTCGGGACAAGTCAGGACAAGTTTGGACATTCCGGTACAAGTCGGTACAAGTCGAAACATGTCGGGACAATTCGGGACAAGTCAGGACAAGTAGGGACAAGTCGGGACAGGTCAGAACAAGTCGAGACAAGTCGGGACAAGTCAGGACAAGTCAGGACAATTCGGGTCAAGTTGGTACAAGTCGGGACAAGTCGGTACAAGTCAAGACAAGTCGGGACAAGTCGGGACAAGTCGGGACAAGTCGGCACAAGTCGGGACAAGTCAGGACAAGTTTAGACAATCCGGGGCAAGTTGGGACAAGACGGAACAAGTCACGACAAGTCGGGACAAACATGTCGGAACAAGTCGGGACTTTTGGGTCGGGTCGAGGAAAATATTATTGTAAATATATTTTTTGATACAATCATTTTTAATTTAAAATAATTCTGGACTTTTCACCTGGGCTCCTTACCCAGACATTTTATCCTGATTTCATTTGGACATTTTACACGGAATTTCCACCTGGACTTCTTCACCCAGACTTTATTCTTGGAATTTTATTTGGACTTCTTTGATGTAGTTTGTGGAATAAAATCAAAATTACGAAAAAAAAAACAAAAGATTTTAACATTTGTTTCGAATATTTCAGCAAAAATTCAATTATCAAAAATTTTTTTTTTAGATTTTTTTTATTTTATCAAAATTGTGAACTGAAACAACTTTCACGATCCAATTTCTATTCAGGAAGAAACAAAAAAGTAACTCATTAAACAAAGAAATAAAATAAAAAAAAATTTGAAAAAAAAAATCTTGGAAAATTCCTTTTTTCACAAAGAAAATATTGAAGTCAGTAAATTTCTAAATATTTTGGTATCGAATCATCTCGCCTATATTTTTCATAACGGCAAGAAATTTAATGTTATTTTTCTGAAAAAAAAAATTCACTTCACAAGGTCAAATCGAGTCAATGTAATGGCACTAATATTCATCTTATCGTCTTGGACTCTATTCGCAATTAGTTCGGGTCGGGTAGTGTCGGGAAATGAGCTTTCAGATTTTTTGTCAATCCAACAAATATTATGAACCATAACAAATGTGACAAGTCCGGACAAGTTGGGACAAGTCGGGACAAGTCTGGACAAGTCGGGACAAGTCGGGACAAGTTTGGACAATTCGGGACAAGTCGGGACAAGTCGGCACAAGTCGGGTTAAGTCGGTACAAGTCGGGCCAAGTTTGAACAATACTGGACAAGTCGGGACAAGTCATTACAAGTCACGACAAGTCGGGAAATGTCGAGACAAGTAGGGACAAGTCGGTACAAGACGAGACAAGTCAGAACAAGTCATGACAAGTATGGACAATCCGGGACAAGTCGGGACAAGTCGAGACAAGTCGGGATAAGTTTGGACAATCCGGGACAAGTCGGGACAAGTCGGTACAAGTCGGGACAAGTCGGTACAAGTCGGGACAAGTTTGGACAATCCGGGACAAGTCGGCACAATTCGGGACAAGTCGAGACAAGTCGGGACAAGTCGTGACAAGTCGGTACAAGACTAGACAAGTCGGGACAAGTCGGGACAAGTATGGACAATCCGGGACATGTCGGGACAAGTCGAGACAAGTTTGGACAGTCCAGGACAAGTCGGGACAAGTCGGTACAAGTCGGAACGAATCGGGACAAGTCGGTACAAGTCGGGACAAGTAGGGACAAGTCGGGACAAGTCAGGACAAGTTTGGACAATCCGGTACAAGTCGTTACAAGTCGGGACATGTCAGGACAATTCGGGACAAGTCAGGACAAGTAGGGACAAGTCGGGACAGGTCGGGACAAGTCGGTACAAGTCAAGACCAGTCGGGACAAGTCGGGACAAGTCGGTACAAGTCGGGACAATTCGGGACAAGTCGGTACAAGTCGGGACAAACTTGGACAATCCGGGACAAGTCAAAACAAGTCGAGACAAGTCGGGACAAGTCGGTTCAAGTCGGGACAAGTCATGACAAGTCGGGACAAGTAGGGACAAGTCGGGACAAGTTGGAACAAGTCGGGACAAGTCGAGACAAGTCAGGACAAGTTAGGACAATTCGAGATAAGTCGGGACAAGTCGGGACAATTCTGGACAAGTCGGGACAAGTCGGTACAAGTCGGGACAAGTCGGGAAAAGTTTGGACAATCCGGGACAAGTCGGGACAAGTCGGTACAAGTCGGGTTAAGTCGGTACAAGTCGGGACAAGTTTGAACAATACTGGACAAGTCGGGACAAGTCGTTACAAGTCACGACAAGTCGGGAAATGTCGAGACAAGTAGGGACAAGTCGGTACAAGACGAGACAAGTCGGGACAAGTCATGACAAGTATGGACAATCCGGGACAAGTCGGGACAAGTCGAGACAAGTCGGGACAAGTCGAGACAAGTCGGGACAAGTCGAGACAAGTCAAGACAAGTCGGTACAAGTCGGGACAAGTTTGGACAATCCGGGACAAGTTGGGATAAGTCGGTACAAGACGGGAAATGTTGGGACAAGTCGAAACAAGTCGGGACAAGTCGAAACAAGTCGTTACCAGACGATACTAGTCGGGTCAAGTTTGGACAATCCGGGCGAGACAAGTCGGGACAAGTCGGTACAATTCGGGACAAGTTTGGACAATTTAGGTTAAGTCGGGACAAGTCGAAACAAGTTGGGACAAGTCTAAACAAGTCGGGACAAGTCGGTACAAGTTTGGACAATTTGGAACAAGTCGGGACAAGTCTGGACAAGTCGGGACAAGCTAGAACAAGTCAAAACAAGTCGGGACAAGTCGGGACTAGTTTGGACAATCCGGGACAAGTCGGACAAGTCGGGACAAGTCGGGACAAGTCGGGACAAGTCGGGACAAGTCGGGACAAGTCGGGACTAGTTTGGACAATCCGGGACAAGTCGGGACAAGTCGGGACAAGTCGGGACAAGTCATTGCAATTTGGGACAAGTTTGGACAATCCGGGACAAGTCAGGACAAGTCGGTACAAGTCGGGACAAGTTTAGACAACTCGGGGCAAGTCGGTACAAGTCAAAACAAGTCGGTACAAGTCGGGAAGAGTCGGTACAAGTCGGGACAAGTCGGTACAGGTTTGGACAATCTGGGACAAGAAGAGACAAGTTGGGACAAGTCGAAACAAGTCGGGACAAGTTGGTACAAGTCAGGATAAGTTTGGACAATGCGGGACAAGTCAGGACAAGTCGGTACAACTCGGGACAAGTCGGTACAAGTCGGGACAAGTCGGTACATGTCGGGACAAATTTGAACAATCCGGGACAAGTCGGGACAAGTCGGGACTAGTCGGTACAAGTCGGGACAAGTCGGTACAGGTCAAGACAATTCGGGACAAGTCGAGACAAGTTGGGACAAGTTTGGACAATCCGGGACAAGTCGGGACAAGTCGGGACAAGTCGGTACAAGTCGAGACAGGTCGGGAAGGGTCGGTACAAGTCGTGACAAGTCAGGACAAGTCGAGACATGTCGGGACAAGACGTGACAAGTCAGAACAAGTCGGGTTAAGTTGGTTCAAGTCAAGACAAGTCGTGACAAGTCGGAACAAGTCTGGACAAGTCGGTACAAGTCGGTACAAGTCGGTACTAAACGGGACAAGTCGGGACATGTCAGGACAAGTAAGGACAAGTCGGGACAAGTCGGGACAAGTCGTGACAAGTCGGGACAATCCGGGACAAGTCGGGACAAGTAGGGACAAGTCGGGACAGGTCAGGACAAGTCGGGACAAGTCAAGACAAGTCAGGACAAGTCGGGACAATTCGGGTCAAGTCGGTACAAGTCGGGACAAACTTGGACAATCCGGGACAAGTCGAAACAAGTCGAGACAAGTCGGGACAAGTCGGGACAAGTCGGGACAAGTCAGGACAAGTTTAGACAATCCGGGACAAGTTGGGACAAGACGGAACAAGTCACGACAAGTCGGGACAAACATGTCGGAACAAGTCGGGACTTTTGGGTCGGGTCGAGGAAAATATTATTGTAAATATATTTCATGATACAATCATTTTGAATTTAAAATAATTCTGGACTTTTCACCTGGGCTCCTTACCCAGACATTTTATCCTGATTTCATTTGGACATTTTACACGGAATTTCCACCTGGACTTCTTCACCCAGACTTTCTTCTTGGAATTTTATTTGGACTTCTTTGATGTAGTTTGTGAAATAAAATCAAAATTACGAAAAAAAAAACAAAAGATTTTAATACTTGTTTCGAATATTTCAGCAAAATTCAATTATCAAAAAATTTTTTTTTAGATTTTTTTTTTATTTTATCAAAATTGTGAACTGAAACAACTTTCACGATCCAATTTCTATTCAGGAAGAAACAAAAAAGTATCTCATTAAACAAAGAAATAAAATAAAAAAAAATTTGTAAAAAAAAATCTTGGAAAATTCCTTTTTTCACAAAGAAAATATTGAAGTCAGTAAATTTCTGAATATTTTGGTATCGAATCATCTCGCCTAAATTTTTCATAACGGCAAGAAATTTAATTTTATTTTTCTGAAAAAAAAAATTCACTTCACAAGGTCAAATCGAGTCAATGTAATGGCACTAATATTCATCTTATCGTCTTGGACTCTATTCGCAATTAGTTCGGGTCGGGTAGTGTCGGGAAATGAGCTTTCAGATTTTTTGTCAATCCAACAAATATTATGAACCATAACAAATGTGACAAGTCCGGACAAGTTGGGACAAGTCGGGACAAGTCTGGACAAGTCGGGACAAGTTGGGATAAATCGGGACTAGCCGGGATATTTTGAAAAAAAATAAAGCTACAAAAATTTTATAAACAAAAAATTTGATTTTTTTTTAATATTTCAGACAAAATTTACACAGTTTTGAGAAAATAAGCTTACAGATTTTTTGTCAATCCAACCAAAATCATGAACCAAAACAAGTGTGACAATCAATATTTGTTCGAACTGATATTGACAAGTCGGAACAAGTCGGGACAAGTATGGTCAAGTCGGGACATGTCAGGACAAGTCGGGACAAGTCGAAACAAGTCGGGACAAGTCGGAAAAGTCGGGACAGGTCGGTACAAGTCGGGACAAGTCGGGACAAGTCGGTACAAGTCGGTACAAGTCGGGACAAGTCGGTACAAGTCGTGACAAGTCGGGACAAGTAGGGACAAGTCGGGACAAGTTGGAACAAGTCAGGACAAGTTAGGACAATTCGAGATAAGTCGGGACAATTCTGGACAAGTCAGGACAAGTCGGTACAAGTCGGAACAAGTCGGGACAAGTTTGGACAATCCGGGACAAGTCGGGACAAGTTGGAACAAGTCGGGACAAGTCGAGACAAGTCAGGACAAGTCAGGACAATTCGAGATAAGTCGGGACAAGTCGGGACAAGTCTGGACAAGTCGGTTCAAGTCGGGACAAGTCGTGACAAGTCGGGACAAGTAGGGACGAGTCGGGACAAGTTGGAACAAGTCGGGACAAGTCGAGACAAGTCAGGACAAGTTAGGACAATTCGAGATAAGTCGGGACAAGTCGGGACAATTCTGGACAAGTCGGGACAAGTCGGTACAAGTCGGGACAAGTTTGGACAATCCGGGACAAGTCGGGACAAGTCGGTACAAGTCGGGTTAAGTCGGTACAAGTCGGGACCAGTTTGAACAATACTGGACAAGTCGGGACAAGTCGTTACAAGTCACGACAAGTCGGGAAATGTCGAGACAAGTAGGGACAAGTCGGTACAAGTCGGGACAAGTCGGGACCAGACGGTACAAGTCGGGACAAGTTTGGACAATCCGGGACAAGTCGGGACAAGTCGGTACAAGTCGGGACAAGTCGGGACCAGACGGTACAAGTCGGGACAAGTATGGACAATCCGAGACAAGTCGGGACAAGTCGGGACAAGTCGAGACAAGTCGGGACAAGTCGAAACAAGTCATGACAAGTCGGTAAAAGTCGGGACAAGTTTGGACAATTTGGGACAAGTCGGGACAAGTCGAGACAAGTCGGGACAAGTCGAGACAAGTCAAGACAAGTCGGTACAAGTCGGGACAAGTTTGGACAATTCGGGACAAGTTGGGATAAGTCGGTACAAGACGGGAAATGTTGGGACAAGTCGTAACAAGTCGAGACAAGTCGAAACAAGTCGGGACAAGTCGGTACAAGTCCGAACAAGTTTGGACAATTCGGGACAAGTCGGGACAAGTTGGGACAAGTCGGGACAAGTATGGACAAACCGGGACAAGACGGGACAAGTCGAGACAAGTTTGGACAATCCGGGACAAGCCGGGACAAGTTGGTACAAGTCGGGTCAAGTTGGGACCAGACGGGACAAGTTTGGACAATCCGGGACAAGTCGGTACAAGTAGGGACAAGTCGTTACCAGACGATACAAGTCGGGTCAAGTTTGGACAATCCGGGACAAGTCTAAATTTCTCAAAACGGCATGAAACTTAATTTTATTTTTCTGAAAAAATAATTCACTTCACAAGGTCAAATCGAGTCAATGTTATGGCACTAATATTCATCTTATCGTCTTGGACTCTATTCGCAATTAGTTCGGGTCGGGTAGGGTCGGGAAATGAGCTTTCAGATTTTTTGTCAATCCAACAAATATTATGAACCATAACAAATGTGACAAGTCCGGACAAGTTGGGACAAGTCGGGACAAGTCTGGACAAGTCGGGACAAGTTTGGACAATCCGGGACAAGTTGGGACAAGTCGGTACAAGACGGGACATGTCGGGACAAGTCGGGACTAGTCGAAACAAGTCGGGACAAGTCGGTACAAGTCGAGACAAGTTTGGACAATCGGGGACAAGTCGGGACAAGTCGGTACAAGTCGGGACAAGTCGGGACCAGACGGTACAAGTCGGGACAAGTTTGGACAATCCGGGACAAGTCGGGACAAGTCGGTACAAGTCGGTACAAGTCGGGACAAGTCGGGACCAGACGGTACAAGTCGGTACAAGTCGGAACATGTCGGGACAATTCGGGACAATTCAGGACAAGTAGGGACAAGTCGGGACAAGTCAGGACAAGTCGAGACAAGTCGGGACAAGTCAGGACAAGTCAGGACAATTCGGGTCAAGTCGGTACAAGTCGGGACAAGTCGGTACAAGTCAAGACAAGTCGGGACAAGTCGGGACAAGTCGGGACAAGTCGGCACAAGTCGGGACAAACTTGGACAATCCGGGACAAGTCAAAACATGTCGGAACAAGTCGGGACTTTTGGGTCGGGTCGAGGAAAATATTATTGTAAATATATTTTTTGATACAATCATTTTGAATTTAAAATAATTCTGGACTTTTCACCTGGGCTCCTTACCCAGACATTTTATCCTGATTTCATTTGGACATTTTACACGGAATTTCTACCTGGATTTCTTCACTTAGACTTTATTCTTGGAATTTTATTTGGACTTCTTTGATGTAGTTTGTGGAATAAAATCAAAATTACGAAAAAAAAAAACAAAAGATTTTAACATTTGTTTCGAATATTTCAGCAAAAATTCAATTATCAAAAATTTTTTTTTTAGATTTTTTTTATTTCATCAAAATTGTGAACTGAAACAACTTTCACGATCCAATTTCTATACAGGAAGAAACAAAAAAGTATCTCATTAAACAAAGAAATAAAATAAAAAAAAATTTGAAAAAAAAATCTTGGAAAATTCCTTTTTTCACAAAGAAAATATTGAAGTCAGTAAATTTCTGAATATTTTGGTATCGAATCATCTCGCCTATATTTTTCATAACGGCAAGAAATTTAATTTTATTTTTCTGAAAAAAAAAATTCACTTCACAAGGTCAAATCGAGTCAATGTAATGGCACTAATATTCATCTTATCGTCTTGGACTCTATTCGCAATTAGTTCGGGTCGGGTAGTGTCGGGAAATGAGCTTTCAGATTTTTTGTCAATCCAACAAATATTATGAACCATAACAAATGTGACAAGTCCGGACAAGTTGGGACAAGTCGGGACAAGTCTGGACAAGTCGGGACAAGTCGGGACAAGTTTGGACAATTCGGGACAAGTCGGTACAAGTCGGGTTAAGTCGGTACAAGTCGAGACAAGTTTGAACAATACTGGACAAGTCGGGACAAGTCGGGACAAGTCATTACAAGTCACGACAAGTCGGGAAATGTCGAGACAAGTAGGGACAAGTCGGTACAAGACGAGGCAAGTCAGAACAAGTCATGACAAATATGGACAATCCGGGACAAGTCGGGACAAGTCGAGCCAAGTCGGGATAAGTTTGGACAATCCGGGACAAGTCGGGACAAGTCGGTACAAGTCGGGACAAGTCGGTACAAGTCGGGACAAGTTTGGACAATCCGGGACAAGTCGGCACAATTCGGGACAAGTCGAGACAAGTCGGGACAAGTCGTGACAAGTCGGTACAAGACTAGACAAGTCGGGACAAGTCGGGACAAGTCGGGACAAGTATGGACAATCCAGGACATGTCGGGACAAGTCGAGACAAGTTTGGACAGTCCAGGACAAGTCGGTACAAGTCGGTACAAGTCGGGACGAATCGGGACAAGTTTGGACAATGCGGTACAAGTCGGTACAAGTCGGGACATGTCGGGACAATTCGGGACAAGTCAGGACAAGTAGGGACAAGTCGGGACAGGTCGGGACAAGTCGGTACAAATCAAGACAAGTCGGGACAAGTCGGGACAAGTCGGTACAAGTCGGGACAATTCGGGACAAGTCGGTACAAGTCGGGACAAACTTGGACAATCCGGGACAAGTCAAAACAAGTCGGGACAAGTCGGTTCAAGTCGGGACAAGTAGGGACAAGTCGGGACAAGTCAGGACAAGTTTGGACAATGCGGTACAAGTCGGTACAAGTCGGGACATGTCGGGACAATTCGGGACAAGTCAGGACAAGTAGGGACAAGTCGGGACAGGTCGGGACAAGTCGGTACAAATCAAGACAAGTCGGGACAAGTCGGGACAAGTCGGTACAAGTCGGGACAATTCGGGACAAGTCGGTACAAGTCGGGACAAACTTGGACAATCCGGGACAAGTCAAAACAAGTCGGGACAAGTCGGTTCAAGTCGGGACAAGTCATGACAAGTCGGGACAAGTAGGGACAAGTCGGGACAAGTTGGAACAAGTCGGGACAAGTCGAGACAAGTCAGGACAAGTTAGGACAATTCGAGATAAGTCGGGACAAGTCGGGACAATTCTGGACAAGTCGGGACAAGTCGGTACAAGTCGGGACAAGTCGGGAAAAGTTTGGACAATCCGGGACAAGTCGGGACAAGTCGTTATAAGTCGGGTTAAGTCGGTACAAGTCGGGACAAATTTAAACAATACTGGACAAGTCGGGACAAGTCGTTACAAGTCACGACAAGTCGGGAAATGTCGAGACAATTAGGGACAAGTCGGTACAAGACGAGACAAGTCGGGACAAGTCATGACAAGTATGGACAATCCGGGACAAGTCGGGACAAGTCGAGACAAGTCGGGACAAGTCGAGACAAGTCGGGACAAGTCGAGACAAGTCAAGACAAGTCGGTACAAGTCGGGACAAGTTTGGACAATCCGGGACAAGTTGGGATAAGTCGGTACAAGACGGGAACTGTTGGGACAAGTCGAAACAAGTCGGGACAAGTCGAAACAAGTCGTTACCAGACGATACTAGTCTGGTCAAGTTTGGACAATCCGGGCGAGACAAGTCGGGACAAGTCGGTACAATTCGGGACAAGTTTGGACAATTGAGGACAAGTCGGGACAAGTCGAAACAAGTTGGGACAAGTCGAAACAAGTCGGGACAAGTCGGTACAAGTTTGGACAATTTGGAACAAGTCGGGACAAGTCTGGACAAGTCGGGACAAGTTAGAACAAGTCAAAACAAGTCGGGACAAGTCGGGACTAGTTTGGACAATCCGGGACAAGTCGGGACAAGTCGGGACAAGTCGGGACAAGTCGGGACAAGTCAATGCAATTTGGGACAAGTTTGGACAATCCGGGACAAGTCGGGACAAGTCGGTACAAGTCGGGACAAGTTTAGACAACTCGGAACAAGTCGGTACAAGTCAAAACAAGTCGGTACAAGTCGGGAACAGTCGGTACAAGTCGGGACAGGTCGGTACAGGTTTGGCAATCTGGGACAAGAAGAGACAAGTTGGGACAAGTCGAAACAAGTCGAAACAAGTCGGGACAAGTTGGTACAAGTCAGGATAAGTTTGGACAATCCGGGACAAGTCAGGACAAGTCGGTACAAGTCGGGACATGTCGGTACAAGTCGGGACAAATCGGTACAAGTCGCGACAAATTTGAACAATCCGGGACAAGTCGGGACAAGTCGGGATTAGTCGGTAAAAGTCGGGACAAGTCGGTACAAGTCAAGACAATTCGGGACAAGTCGAGACAAGTTGGGACAAGTTTGGACAATCCGGGACAATTCGGGACAAGTCGGTACAAGTCGAGACAGGTCGGGACAAGTCGTGACAAGTCAGAACAAGTCGGGTTAAGTTGGTTCAAGTCAAGACAAGTCGTGACAAGTCGGAACAAGTCTGGACAAGTCGGTACAAGTCGGTACAAGTCGGTACTAAACGGGACAAGTCGGGACATGTCAGGACAAGTAAGGACAAGTCGGGACAAGTCGGGACAAGTCGTGACAAGTCGGGACAATCCGGGACAAGTCGGGACAAGTAGGGACAAGTCGGGACAGGTCAGGACAAGTCGGGACAAGTCAAGACAAGTCAGGACAAGTCGGGACAATTCGGGTCAAGTCGGTACAAGTCGGGACGTGTCGGTACAAGTCAAGACAAGTCGGGACAAGTCGGGACAAGTTGGTACAAGTCGGGACAATTCGGGACAAGTCGGTACAAGTCGGGACAAACTTGGACAATCCGGGACAAGTCGAAACAAGTCGAGACAAGTCGGGACAAGTCGGGACAAGTCGGGACAAGTCAGGACAAGTTTAGACAATCCGGGACAAGTTGGAACAAGACGGAACAAGTTACGACAAGTCGGGACAAACATGTAGGAACAAGTCGGGACTTTTGGGTCGGGTCGAGGAAAATATTATTGTAAATATATTTTTTGATACAATCATTTTGAATTTAAAATAATTCTGGACTTTTCACCTGGGCTCCTTACCCAGACATTTTATCCTGATTTCATTTGGACATTTTACACGGAATTTCCACCTGGACTTCTTCACCCAGACTTTCTTCTTGGAATTTTATTTGGACTTCTTTGATGTAGTTTGTGAAATAAAATCAAAATTACGAAAAAAAAAACAAAAGATTTTAATATTTGTTTCGAATATTTCAGCAAAAATTCAATTATCAAAAAATTTTTTTTTTAGATTTTTTTTTATTTTATCAAAATTGTGAACTGAAACAACTTTCACGATCCAATTTCTATTCAGGAAGAAACAAAAAAGTATCTCATTAAACAAAGAAATAAAATAAAAAAAAATTTGAAAAAAAAAATCTTGGAAAATTCCTTTTTTCACAAAGAAAATATTGAAGTCAGTAAATTTCTGAATATTTTGGTATCGAATCATCTCGCCTAAATTTTTCATAACGGCAAGAAATTTAATTTTATTTTTCTGATAAAAAAAAATTCACTTCACAAGGTCAAATCGAGTCAATGTAATGGCACTAATATTCATCTTATCGTCTTGGACTCTATTCGCAATTAGTTCGGGTCGGGTAGTGTCGGGAAATGAGCTTTCAGATTTTTTGTCAATCCAACAAATATTATGAACCATAACAAATGTGACAAGTCCGGACAAGTTGGGACAAGTCGGGACAAGTCTGGACAAGTCGGGACAAGTTGGGACAAATCGGGACTAGCCGGGATATTTTGAAAAAAAAGAAAGCTACAAAAATTTTATAAACAAAAAATTTGATTTTTTTTTTAATATTTCAGACAAAATTTACACAGTTTTGAGAAAATAAGCTTACAGATTTTTTGTCAATCCAACCAAAATTATGAACCAAAACAAGTGTGACAATCAATATTTGTTCGAACTGATATTGACAAGTCGGAACAAGTCGGGACAAGTATGGTCAAGTCGGGACATGTCAGGACAAGTCGGGACAAGTCGGGACAGGTCGGGACAAGTCGGGACAAGTCGGGACAAGTCGGTACAAGTCGGTACAAGTCGGGACAAGTCGGTACAGGTCGTGACAAGTCGGGACAAGTAGGGACAAGTCGGGACAAGTTGGAACAAGTCGGGACAAGTCGAGACAAGTCAGGACAAGTCAGGACAATTCGAGATAAGTCGGGACAAGTCGGGACAATTCTGGACAAGTCAGGACAAGTCGGTACAAGTCGGAACAAGTCGGGACAAGTTTGGACAATCCGGGACAAGTCGGGACAAGTTGAAACAAGTCGGGACAAGTCGGGACAAGTCGAGACAAGTCAGGACAAGTCAGGACAATTCGAGATAAGTCGGGACAAGTCGGGACAAGTCTGGACAAGTCGGGACAAGTCGGTTCAAGTCGGGACAAGTCGTGACAAGTCGGGACAAGTAGGGACAAGTCGGGACAAGTTAGAACAAGTCGGGACAAGTCAAGACAAGTCAGGACAAGTCAGGACAATTCGAGATAAGTCGGGACAAGTCGGGACAATTCTGGACAAGTCAGGACAAGTCGGTACAAGTCGGGACAAGTTTGGACAATCCGGGACAAGTCGGGACAAGTTGCAACAAGTCGGGACAAGTCGAGACAAGTCAGGACAAGTCAGGACAATTCGAGATAAGTCGGGACAAGTCGGGACAAGTCTGGACAAGTCGGGACAAGTCGGTTCAAGTCGGGACAAGTCGTGACAAGTCGGGACAAGTAGGGACAAGTCGGGACATGTTGGAACAAGTCGGGACAAGTCGAGACAAGTCAGGACAAGTCAGGACAAGTCAGGACAATTCGAGATAAGTCGGGACAATTCTGGACAAGTCGGGACAAGTCGGTACAAGTCGGGACAAGTTTGGACAATACGGGACAAGTCGTGACAAGTCGGTACAAGTCGGGTTAAGTCGGTACAAGTCGGGACCAGTTTGAACAATACTGGACAAGTCGGGACAAGTCGTTACAAGTCACGACAAGTCGGGAAATGTCGAGACAAGTAGGGACAAGTCGGTACAAGACGAGACAAGTCGGGACAAGTCATGACAAGTATGGACAATATGGGACAAGTCGGGACAAGTCGAGACAAGTTGGGATAAGTTTGGACAATCCGGGACAAGTCGGGACAAGTCGGTACAAGTCGGGACAAGTCGGTACAAGTCGGGACAAGTTTGGACAATCCGGGACAAGTCGGGACAATTCGGGACAAGTCGAGACAAGTCGGGACAAGTCGGGACAAGTCGGGACAATTCGGTACAAGACTAGACAAGTCGGGACAAGTCAGGACAAGTATGGACAATCCGGGACATGTCGGGACAAGTCGAGACAAGTTTGGACAATCCAGGACAAGTCGGGACAAGTCGGTACAAGTCGGGACGAATCGGGACAAGTCGGTACAATTCGGGACAAGTTTGGACAATCTGGGACAATTCTGGACAAGTCGGTACAAGACGGGACAAGTAGGGACAAGTCGGTACAAGTCGGGACAAGTCGGATTAAGTCGGGGCAAGTTTGGACAATCCGGGACAAGTCAGGACAAGTCGGGATAAGTCAGGACAAGTCGGTTCAAGTTCGGTCAAGTTTGAACAATACGGGACAAGTGGGGACAAGTCGTTACAAATCTGGACAAGTCGGGACAAGTCGAGACAAGTCGGGACAAGTAGGGACAAGTCGGGACAAGTATGGACAATCCGGGACAAGTTTGGCCAATCCGGGACAAGTCGAGACAAGTCGGTACAAGTCGGGACAAGTCGGGACAAGTCGGGACAAGTCGGGACAAGTCGGGACAAGTCGGGACAAGTCGGGACAAGTCGGGACAAGTCGGGACAAGTCGAGAAAAGTCGGGATAAGTCAGGACAAGTCGGTTCGAGTTCGGTCAAGTTTGAACAATACGGGACAAGTGGGGACAAGTCGTTACAAGTCGGGACAAGTCGGGACAAGTCGAGACAAGTCGGGACAAGCCCGGACAAGTCGGGATAAGTCAGGACAAGTCGGTTCAAGTTCGGTCAAGTTTGAACAATACGGGACAAGTGGGGACAAGTCGTTACAAGTCGGGACAAGTCGGGACAAGTCGAGACAAGTCGGGACAAGTCGGGACAAGTATGGACAATTTAGGACAAGTCGGGACAAGTCGAGACAAGTCGGGACAAGTCGAAACAAGTCGGGACAAGTCAGGACCAGTTGGGACAAGTCGGGACATGTCGGACAAGTCGGTACAAGTCGGGACAGGTCGGGACAGGTCGGGACAAGTCGGGACAAGTCGGGTAAAGACGTGACAAGTCAGTACAAGTCGGGTCATGTTGGTTCAAGTCAAGACAAGTCGGTACAAGTCGAGACAAGTCGGGACAAGTCGGGACAAGTCAGAACATGTCAGTACAAGTCGGGACAAGTCGCTTGAAGTCGGGACAAATCAGGACAAGTCGGGACAAGTCGAGACAAGTCGGGACAAGTCGAAACAAGTCGGGACAAGTCAGGACAAGTCGGAACAAGTCGGGACAAGTCGGAACAAGTCGGGACAAGTCGGGACTTTTGGGTCGGGTCGAGGAAAATATTATTGTAAATATATTTTTTGATAGAATCATTTTGAATTTAATATAATTCTGGACTTTTCACCTGAGCTCCTTACCCAGACATTTTATCCTGATTTCATTTGGACATTTTACACGGAATTTCCACCTGGACTTCTTCACCCAGACTTTCTTCTTGGAATTTTATTTGGACTTCTTTGAAGTAGTTTGTGAAATAAAGTCAAAATTACAAAAAAAAAACTCAAAAGATTTCGAATATTTCAGCAAAAATTCAATTATCAAAAATTTTTTTTTTATATTTTTTTTAATTTTATCAAAATTGTGAACTGAAACAACTTTCACAATCCAATTTCTATTCAGGAAGAAACAAAAAATAACTCATTAAACAAAAAAATAAAATAAAAAAATTTTGAAAAAAAAAATCTTGGAAAATTCCTTTTTTCACAAAGAAAATATTGAAGTCAGTCAATTTCTGAATATTTTGGTATCGAATCATCTCGCCTAAATTTCTCATAACGGCATGAAATTTAATTTTATTTTTCTGAAAAAATAATTCACTTCACAAGGTCAAATCGAGTCAATGTTATGGCACTAATATTCATCTTATCGTCTTGGACTCTATTCGCAATTAGTTCGGGTCGGGTAGGGTCGGGAAATGAGCTTTCAGATTTTTTGTCAATCCAACAAATATTATGAACCATAACAAATGTGACAAGTCCGGACAAGTTGGGACAAGTCGGGACAAGTCTGGACAAGTCGGGACAAGTTTAGACAATCCGGGACAAGTTGGGACAAGTCGGTACAAGACGGGACATGTCGGGACAAGTCGGGACAAGTCGGTACAAGTCGAGACAAGTTTGGACAATCGGGGACAAGTCGGGACAAGTCGGTACAAGTCGGGACAAGTCGTTACAAGTCACGACAAGTCGGGAAATGTCGAGACAATTAGGGACAAGTCGGTACAAGACGAGACAAGTCGGGACAAGTCATGACAAGTATGGACAATCCGGGACAAGTCGGGACAAGTCGAGACAAGTCGGGACAAGTCGAGACAAGTCGGGACAAGTCGAGACAAGTCAAGACAAGTCGGTACAAGTCGGGACAAGTTTGGACAATCCGGGACAAGTTGGGATAAGTCGGTACAAGACGGGAACTGTTGGGACAAGTCGAAACAAGTCGGGACAAGTCGAAACAAGTCGTTACCAGACGATACTAGTCGGGTCAAGTTTGGACAATCCGGGCGAGACAAGTCGGGACAAGTCGGTACAATTCGGGACAAGTTTGGACAATTGAGGACAAGTCGGGACAAGTTGGAACAAGTCGGGACAAGTCGAGACAAGTCAGGACAAGTCAGGACAATTCGAGATAAGTCGGGACAAGTCGGGACAATTCTGGACAAGTCGGGACAAGTCGGTACAAGTCGGGACAAGTTTGGACAATACGGGACAAGTCGTGACAAGTCGGTACAAGTCGGGTTAAGTCGGTACAAGTCGGGACCAGTTTGAACAATACTGGACAAGTCGGGACAAGTCGTTACAAGTCACGACAAGTCGGGAAATGTCGAGACAAGTAGGGACAAGTCGGTACAAGACGAGACAAGTCGGGACAAGTCATGACAAGTATGGACAATATGGGACAAGTCGGGACAAGTCGAGACAAGTTGGGATAAGTTTGGACAATCCGGGACAAGTCGGGACAAGTCGGTACAAGTCGGGACAAGTCAGTACAAGTCGGGACAAGTTTGGACAATCCGGGACAAGTCGGGACAATTCGGGACAAGTCGAGACAAGTCGGGACAAGTCGGGACAAGTCGGGACAAGTCGGTACAAGACTAGACAAGTCGGGACAAGTCAGGACAAGTATGGACAATCCGGGACATGTCGGGACAAGTCGAGACAAGTTTGGACAATCCAGGACAAGTCGGGACAAGTCGGTACAAGTCGGGACGAATCGGGACAAGTCGGTACAATTCGGGACAAGTTTGGACAATCTGGGACAATTCTGGACAAGTCGGTACAAGTCGGGACAAGTAGGGACAAGTCGGTACAAGTCGGGACAAGTCGGATCAAGTCGGGGCAAGTTTGGACAATCCGGGACAAGTCAGGACAAGTCGGGATAAGTCAGGACAAGTCGGTTCAAGTTCGGTCAAGTTTGAACAATACGGGACAAGTGGGGACAAGTCGTTACAAATCTGGACAAGTCGGGACAAGTCGAGACAAGTCGGGACAAGTAGGGACAAGTCGGGACAAGTATGGACAATCCGGGACAAGTTTGGCCAATCCGGGACAAGTCGAGACAAGTCGGTACAAGTCGGGACAAGTCGGGACAAGTCGGGACAAGTCGGGACAAGTCGGGACAAGTCGGGACAAGTCGGGACAAGTCGGGACAAGTCGGGACAAGTCGGGACAAGTCGGGACAAGTCGAGAAAAGTCGGGATAAGTCAGGACAAGTCGGTTCGAGTTCGGTCAAGTTTGAACAATACGGGACAAGTGGGGACAAGTCGTTACAAGTCGGGACAAGTCGGGACAAGTCGAGACAAGTCGGGACAAGCCCGGACAAGTCGGGATAAGTCAGGACAAGTCGGTTCAAGTTCGGTCAAGTTTGAACAATACGGGACAAGTGGGGACAAGTCGTTACAAGTCGGGACAAGTCGGGACAAGTCGAGACAAGTCGGGACAAGTCGGGACAAGTCGGGACAAGTATGGACAATTTAGGACAAGTCGGGACAAGTCGAGACAAGTCGGGACAAGTCGAAACAAGTCGGGACAAGTCAGGACCAGTTGGGACAAGTCGGGACATGTCGGACAAGTCGGTACAAGTCGGGACAGGTCGGGACAGGTCGGGACAAGTCGGGACAAGTCGGGTAAAGACGTGACAAGTCAGTACAAGTCGGGTCATGTTGGTTCAAGTCAAGACAAGTCGGTACAAGTCGAGACAAGTCGGGACAAGTCGGGACAAGTCAGAACATGTTAGTACAAGTCGGGACAAGTCGCTTGAAGTCGGGACAAATCAGGACAAGTCGGGACAAGTCGAGACAAGTCGGGACAAGTCGAAACAAGTCGGGACAAGTCAGGACAAGTCGGAACAAGTCGGGACAAGTCGGAACAAGTCGGGACAAGTCGGGACTTTTGGGTCGGGTCGAGGAAAATATTATTGTAAATATATTTTTTGATAGAATCATTTTGAATTTAATATAATTCTGGACTTTTCACCTGAGCTCCTTACCCAGACATTTTATCCTGATTTCATTTGGAAATTTTACACGGAATTTCCACCTAGACTTCTTCACCCAGACTTTCTTCTTGGAATTTTATTTGGACTTCTTTGAAGTAGTTTGTGAAATAAAGTCAAAATTACAAAAAAAAAACTCAAAAGATTTCGAATATTTCAGCTAAAATTCAATTATCAAAAATTTTTTTTTAGATTTTTTTTGATTTCATCAAAATTGTGAACTGAAACAACTTTCACAATCCAATTTCTATTCAGGAAGAAACAAAAAATAACTCATTAAACAAAAAAATAAAATAAAAAAATTTTGAAAAAAAAAATCTTGGAAAATTCCTTTTTTCACAAAGAAAATATTGAAGTCAGTCAATTTCTGAATATTTTGGTATCGAATCATCTCGCCTAAATTTCTCATAACGGCATGAAATTTAATTTTATTTTTCTGAAAAAATAATTCACTTCACAAGGTCAAATCGAGTCAATGTTATGGCACTAATATTCATCTTATCGTCTTGGACTCTATTCGCAATTAGTTCGGGTCGGGTAGGGTCGGGAAATGAGCTTTCAGATTTTTTGTCAATCCAACAAATATTATGAACCATAACAAATGTGACAAGTCCGGACAAGTTGGGACAAGTCGGGACAAGTCTGGACAAGTCGGGACAAGTTTGGACAATCCGGGACAAGTTGGGACAAGTCGGTACAAGACGGGACATGTCGGGACAAGTCGGGACAAGTCGAGAAGACAAGTCGGGACTAGTCGAAACAAGTCGGGACAAGTCGGTACAAGTCGAGACAAGTTTGGACAATCGGGGACAAGTCGGGACAAGTCGGTACAAGTCGGGACAAGTCGGGACCAGACGGTACAAGTCGGGACAAGTTTGGACAATCCGGGACAAGTCGGGACAAGTCGGTACAAGTCGGGACAAGTCGGGACCAGACGGTACAAGTCGGGACAAGTATGGACAATCCGAGACAAGTCGGGACAAGACGGGACAAGTCGAGACAAGTCGGGACAAGTCGAAACAAGTCGAGACAAGTCGGTACAAGTCGGGACAAGTTTGGACAATTTGGGACAAGTCGGGACAAGTCGAGACAAGTCGGGACAAGTCGAGACAAGTCAAGACAAGTCGGTACAAGTCGGGACAAGTTTGGACAATTCGGGACAAGTTGGGATAAGTCGGTACAAGACGGGAAATGTTGGGACAAGTCGTAACAAGTCGAGACAAGTCGAAACAAGTCGGGACAAGTCGGTACAAGTCGAAACAAGTTTGGACAATTCGGGACAAGTCGGGACAAGTTGGGACAAGTCGGGACAAGTCGGGACAAGTATGGACAAACCGGGACAAGACGGGACAAGTCGAGACAAGTTTGGACAATCCGGGACAAGCTGGGACAAGTTGGTACAAGTCGGGTCAAGTTGGGACCAGACGGGACAATTTTGGACAATCCAGGACAAGTCGGTACAAGTAGGGACAAGTCGTTACCAGACGATACAAGTCGGGTCAAGTTTGGACAATCCGGGACAAGTCGAGACAAGTCGGGACAAGTCGGTACAATTCGGGACAAGTTTGGACAATTTAGGACAAGTCGGGACAAGTCGAGACAAGTCGGGACAAGTCGAAACATGTCGGGACAAGTCGGTACAAGTTTGGACAATTTGGGACAAGTCGGGACAAGTCTGGACAAGTTGGGACAAGTAAGAACAAGTCAAAACGAGTCGGGACAAGTCGGGACAAGTCGGGACTAGTTTGGACAATCCGGGACAAGTCGGGACAAGTCGGGACAAGTCGGGACAAGTCGGGACAAGTCGGGACAAGTCGGGACAAGTGAGTGCAAGTCGGGACAAGTTTGGACAATCCGGGACAAGTCAGGACAAGTCGGTACAAGTCGGGACAAGTTGGTACAAGTCAGGATAAGTTTGGACAATCCGGGACAAGTCAGGACAAGTCGGTACAAGTCGGGACAAGTCGGTACAAGTCGGGACAAACATGTCGGAACAAGTCGGGACTTTTGGGTCGGGTCGAGGAAAATATTATTGTGAATATATTTTTTGATACAATCATTTTGAATTTAAAATAATTCTGGACTTTTCACCTGGGCTCCTCACCCAGACATTTTATCCTGATTTCATTTGGACATTTTACACGGAATTTCCACCTGGACTTCTTCACTCAGACTTTCTTCTTGGAATTTTATTTGGACTTCTTTGATGTAGTTTGTGAATAAAATCAAAATTACGAAAATAATAAACAAAAGATTTTAATATTTGTTTCGAATATTTCAGCAAAAATTCAATTATCAAAAAATTTTTTTTTAGATTTTTTTTTATTTTATCAAAATTGTGAACTGAAACAACTTTCACGATCCAATTTCTATTCAGGAAGAAACATAAAAGTATCTCATTAAACAAAGAAATAAAATAAAAAAAAAATTAAAAAAAAAATCTTGGAAAATTCCTTTTTTCACAAAGAAAATATTGAAGTCAGTAAATTTCTGAATATTTTGGTATCGAATCATCTCGCCTATATTTTTCATAACGGCAAGAAATTTAATTTTATTTTTCTGAAAAAAAAAATTCACTTCACAAGGTCAAATCGAGTCAATGTAATGGCACTAATATTCATCTTATCGTCTTGGACTCTATTCGCAATTAGTTCGGGTCGGGTAGTGTCGGGAAATGAGCTTTCAGATTTTTTGTCAATCCAACAAATATTATGAACCATAACAAATGTGACAAGTCCGGACAAGTTGGGACAAGTCGGGACAAGTCTGGACAAGTCGGGACAAGTCGGGACAAGTTTGGACAATTCGGGACAAGTCGGGACAAGTCGGGACAAGTCGTTACAAGTCACGACAAGTCGGGAAATGTCGAGACAAGTAGGGACAAGTCGGTACAAGACGAGACAAGTCAGAACAAGTCATGACATGTATGGACAATCCGGGACAAGTCGGGACAAGTCGAGACAAGTCGGGATAAGTTTGGACAATCCGGGACAAGTCGGGACAAGTCGGTACAAGTCGGTACAAGTCGGGACAAGTCGGTACAAGTCGGGACAAGTTTGGACAATCCGGGACAAGTCGGCACAATTCGGGACAAGTCGAGACAAGTCGGGACAAGTCGTGACAAGTCGGTACAAGACTAGACAAGTCGGGACAAGTCGAGACAAGTTTGGACAATCTAGGACAAGTCGGGACAAGTTGGTACAAGTCGGGACGAATCGGGACAAGTCGGTACAATTCGGGACAAGTTTGGACAATCTGGGACAATTCTGGACAATTCGGTACAAGTCGGGACAATCTGGGACAATTCTGGACAAGTCGGTACAAGTCGGGACAAGTCGGGACAAGTCGGGACAAGTTGGGACAAGTCAGGACAAGTCGGGACAAGTCGGGACAAGTCAGGTCAAGTCGGTACAAGTCGAAACAAGTCAGAACAAGTCGGGACAAGTCGGTACAAGTCGGGACAAGTCGGGACAAGTCGGTACAAGTCAAGACAAGTCGGGACAAGTCAGGACAAGTTTGGACATTCCGGTACAAGTCGGTACAAGTCGGAACATGTCGGGACAATTCGGGACAAGTCAGGACAATTAGGGACAAGTCGGGACAGGTCAGGACAAGTCGAGACAAGTCGGGACAAGTCAGGACAAGTCAGGACAATTCGGGTCAAGTCGGTACAAGTCGGGACAAGTCGGTACAAGTCAAGACAAGTCGGGACAAGTCGGGACAAGTCGGGACAAGTCGGGACAAGTCGGGACAAGTCGGCACAAGTCGGGACAAACTTGGACAATCCGGGACAAGTCAAAACAAGTCGAGACAAGTCGGGACAAGTCGGGACAAGTCGGGACAAGTCAGGACAAGTTTAGACAATCCGGGGCAAGTTGGGACAAGACGGAACAAGTCACGACAAGTCGGGACAAACATGTCGGAACAAGTCGGGACTTTTGGGTCGGGTCGAGGAAAATATTATTGTTAATATATTTTTTGATACAATCATTTTTAATTTAAAATAATTCTGGACTTTTCACCTGGGCTCCTTACCCAGACATTTTATCCTGATTTCATTTGGACATTTTACACGGAATTTCCATCTGGACTTCTTCACCCAGACTTTATTCTTGGAATTTTATTTGGACTTCTTTGATGTAGTTTGTGGAATAAAATCAAAATTACGAAAAAAAAAACAAAAGATTTTAACATTTGTTTCGAATATTTCAGCAAAAATTCAATTATCAAAATTTTTTTTTTTAGATTTTTTTTATTTTATCAAAATTGTGAACTGAAACAACTTTCACGATCCAATTTCTATTCAGGAAGAAACAAAAAAGTATCTCATTAAACAAAGAAATAAAATAAAAAAAAATTTGAAAAAAAAAATCTTGGAAAATTCCTTTTTTCACAAAGAAAATATTGAAGTCAGTAAATTTCTGAATATTTTGGTATCGAATCATCTCGCCTATATTTTTCATAACGGCAAGAAATTTAATGTTATTTTTCTGAAAAAAAAAATTCACTTCACAAGGTCAAATCGAGTCAATGTAATGGCACTAATATTCATCTTATCGTCTTGGACTCTATTCGCAATTAGTTCGGGTCGGGTAGTGTCGGGAAATGAGCTTTCAGATTTTTTGTCAATCCAACAAATATTATGAACCATAACAAATGTGACGAGTCCGGACAAGTTGGGACAAGTCGGGACAAGTCTGGACAAGTCGGGACAAGTCGGGACAAGTTTGGACAATTCGGGACAAGTCGGGACAAGTCGGTACAAGTCGGGTTAAGTCGGTACAAGTCGGGACAAGTTTGAACAATACTGGACAAGTCGGGACAAGTCGGGACAAGTCGGGACAAGTCGTTACAAGTCACGACAAGTCGGGAAATGTCGAGACAAGTAGGGACAAGTCGGTACAAGACGAGACAAGTCAGAACAAGACATGACAAGTATGGACAATCCGGGACAAGTCGGGACAAGTCGAGACAAGTCGGGATAAGTTTGGACAATCCGGGACAAGTCGGGACAAGTCGGTACAAGTCGGGACAAGTCGATACAAGTCGGGACAAGTTTGGACAATCCGGGACAAGTCGGCACAATTCGGGACAAGTCGAGACAAGTCGGGACAAGTCGTGACAAGTCGGTACAAGACTAGACAAGTCGGGACAAGTCGGGACAAGTATGGACAATCCGGGACATGTCGGGACAAGTCGAGACAAGTTTGGACAGTCCAGGACAAGTCGGGACAAGTCGGTACAAGTCGGGACGAATCGGGACAAGTCGGTACAAGTCGGGACAAGTAGGGACAAGTCGGGACAAGTCGGGACTAGTTTGGACAATCCGGGACAAGTCGGGACAAGTCGGGACAAGTCGGGACAAGTCGGGACAAGTCGGGACAAGTCAGTGCAAGTCGGGACAAGTTTGGTCAATCCGGGACAAGTCAGGACAAGTCGGTACAAGTCGGGACAAGTTGGTACAAGTCAGGATAAGTTTGGACAATCCGGGACAAGTCAGGACAAGTCGGTACAAGTCGGGACAAGTCGGTACAAGTCGGGACAAACATGTCGGAACAAGTCGGGACTTTTGGGTCGGGTCGAGGAAAATATTATTGTGAATATATTTTTTGATACAATCATTTTGAATTTAAAATAATTCTGGACTTTTCACCTGGGCTCCTCACCCAGACATTTTATCCTGATTTCATTTGGACATTTTACACGGAATTTCCACCTGGACTTCTTCACTCAGACTTTCTTCTTGGAATTTTATTTGGACTTCTTTGATGTAGTTTGTGAATAAAATCAAAATTACGAAAATAATAAACAAAAGATTTTAATATTTGTTTCGAATATTTCAGCAAAAATTCAATTATCAAAAAATTTTTTTTTAGATTTTTTTTTATTTTATCAAAATTGTGAACTGAAACAACTTTCACGATCCAATTTCTATTCAGGAAGAAACATAAAAGTATCTCAATAAACAAAGAAATAAAATAAAAAAAAATTAAAAAAAAAAAATCTTGGAAAATTCCTTTTTTCACAAAGAAAATATTGAAGTCAGTAAATTTCTGAATATTTTGGTATCGAATCATCTCGCCTATATTTTTCATAACGGCAAGAAATTTAATTTTATTTTTCTGAAAAAAAAAATTCACTTCACAAGGTCAAATCGAGTCAATGTAATGGCACTAATATTCATCTTATCGTCTTGGACTCTATTCGCAATTAGTTCGGGTCGGGTAGTGTCGGGAAACGAGCTTTCAGATTTTTTGTCAATCCAACAAATATTATGAACCATAACAAATGTGACCAGTCCGGACAAGTTGGGACAAGTCGGGACAAGTCTGGACAAGTCGGGACAAGTCGGGACAAGTTTGGACAATTCGGGACAAGTCGGGACAAGTCGGTACAAGTCGGGTTAAGTCGGTACAAGTCGGGACAAGTTTGAACAATACTGGACAAGTCGGGACAAGTCGGGACAAGTCGTTAAAAGTCACGACAAGTCGGGAAATGTCGAGACAAGTAGGGACAAGTCGGTACAAGACGAGACAAGTCAGAACAAGTCATGACAAGTATGGACAATCCGGGACAAGTCGGGACAAGTCGAGACAAGTCGGGATAAGTTTGGACAATCCGGGACAAGTCGGGACAAGTCGGTACAAGTCGGGACAAGTCGGTACAAGTCGGGACAAGTTTGGACAATCCGGAACAAGTCGGCACAATTCGGGACAAGTCGAGACAAGTCGGGACAAGTCGTGACAAGTCGGTACAAGACTAGACAAGTCGGGACAAGTCGGGACAAGTATGGACAATCCGGGACATGTCGGGACAAGTCGAGACAAGTTTGGACAGTCCAGGACAAGTCGGGACAAGTCGGTACAAGTCGGGACGAATCGGGACAAGTAGGTACAAGACGGGACAAGTAGGGACAAGTCGGGACAAGTCAGGACAAGTTTGGACAATCCGGTACAAGTCGTTACAAGTCGGGACATGTCAGGACAATTCGGGACAAGTCAGGACAAGTAGGGACAAGTCGGGACAGGTCGGGACAAGTTGGTACAAGTCAAGACCAGTCGGGACAAGTCGGGACAAGTCGGTACAAGTCGGGACAATTCGGGACAAGTCGGTACAAGTCGGGACAAACTCGGACAATCTGGGACAAGTCAAAACAAGTCGAGACAAGTCGGGACAAGTCGGTTCAAGTCGGGACAAGTCATGACAAGTCGGGACAAGTAGGGACAAGTCGGGACAAGTTGGAACAAGTCGGGACAAGTCGAGACAAGTCAGGACAAGTTAGGACAATTCGAGATAAGTCGGGACAAGTCGGGACAATTCTGGACAAGTCGGGACAAGTCGGTACAAGTCGGGACAAGTCGGGAAAGGTTTGGACAATCCGGGACAAGTCGGGACAAGTCGGTACAAGTCGGGTTAAGTCGGTACAAGTCGGGACAAGTTTGAACAATACTGGACAAGTCGGGACAAGTCGTTACAAGTCACGACAAGTCGGGAAATGTCGAGACAAGTAGGGACAAGTCGGTACAAGACGAGACAAGTCGGGACAAGTCATGACAAGTATGGACAATCCGGGACAAGTCGAGACAAGTCGGGACAAGTCGAGACAAGTCGGGACAAGTCGAGACAAGTCAAGACAAGTCGGTACAAGTCGGGACAAGTTTGGACAATCCGGGACAAAATGGGATAAGTCGGTACAAGACGGGAAATGTTGGAACAAGTCGAAACAAGTCGGGACAAGTCGAAACAAGTCGTTACCAGACGATACCAGTCGGGTCAAGTTTGGACAATCCGGGCGAGACAAGTCGGGACAAGTCGGTACAATTCGGGACAAGTTTGGACAATTTAGGACAAGTCGGGACAAGTCGAAACAAGTTGGGACAAGTCGAAACAAGTCGGGACAAGTCGGTACAAGTTTGGACAAGTCGGGACAAGTTAGAACAAGTCAAAACAAGTCGGGACAAGTCGGGACTAGTTTGGACAATCCGGGACAAGTCGGGACAAGTCAATGCAATTTGGGACAAGTTTGGACAATCCGGGACAAGTCAGGACAAGTCGGTACAAGTCGGGACAAGTTTAGACAACTCGGGGCAAGTCGGTACAAGTCAAAACAAGTCGGTACAATTCGGGAAGAGTCGGTACAAGTCGGGACAAGTCGGTACAGGTTTGGACAATCTGGGACAAGAAGAGACAAGTTGGGACAAGTCGAAACAAGTCGGGACAAGTTGGTACAAGTCAGGATAAGTTTGGACAATCCGGGACAAGTCAGGACAAGTCGGTACAAGTCGGGACAAGTCGGTACAAGTCGGGACAAGTCGGTACAAGTCGGGACAAATTTGAACAATCCGGGACAAGTCGGGACAAGTCGGGACTATTCGGTACAAGTCGGGACAAGTCGGTACAAGTCAAGACAATTCGGGACAAGTCGAGACAAGTTGGGACAAGTTTGGACAATCCGGGACAAGTCGGGACAAGTCGGGACAAGTCGGTACAAGTCGAGACAGGTCGGGAAGGGTCGGTACAAGCCGTGACAAGTCAGGACAAGTCGAGACATGTCGGGACAAGACGTGACAAGTCAGAACAAGTCGGGTTAAGTTGGTTCAAGTCAAGACAAGTCGTGACAAGTCGGAACAAGTCTGGACAAGTCGGTACAAGTCGGTACAAGTCGGTACTAAACGGGACAAGTCGGGACATGTCAGGACAAGTAAGGACAAGTCGGGACAAGTCGGGACAAGTCGTGACAAGTCGGGACAATCCGGGACAAGTCGGGACAAGTAGGGACAAGTGGGGACAGGTCAGGACAAGTCGGGACAAGTCAAGACAAGTCAGGACAAGTCGGGACAATTCGGGTCAAGTCGGTACAAGTCGGGACAAACTTGGACAATCCGGGACAAGTCGAAACAAGTCGAGACAAGTCGGGACAAGTCGGGACAAGTCGGGACAAGTCAGGACAAGTTTAGACAATCCGGGACAAGTTGGGACAAGACGGAACAAGTCACGACAAGTTGGGACAAGTCGAAACAAGTCGGGACAAGTTGGTACAAGTCAGGATAAGTTTGGACAATCCGGGACAAGTCAGGACAAGTCGGTACAAGTCGGGACAAGTCGGTACAAGTCGGGACAAGTCGGTACAAGTCGGGACAAATTTGAACAATCCGGGACAAGTCGGGACAAGTCGGGACTAGTCGGTACAAGTCGGGACAAGTCGGTACAAGTCAAGACAATTCAGGACAAGTCGAGACAAGTTGGGACAAGTTTGGACAATCCGGGACAAGTCGGAACAAGTCGGGACAAGTCGGTACAAGTCGAGACAGGTCGGGACAAGACGTGACAAGTCAGAACAAGTCGGGTTAATTTGGTTCAAGTCAAGACAAGTCGTGACAAGTCGGAAAAAGTCTGGACAAGTCGGTACAAGTCGGTACAAGTCGGTACTAAACGGGACAAGTCGGGACATGTCAGGACAAGTAAGGACAAGTCGGGACAAGTCGGGACAAGTCGTGACAAGTCGGGACAATCCGGGACAAGTCGGGACAAGTAGGGACAAGTCGGGACAGGTCAGGACAAGTAGGGACAAGTCAAGACAAGTCAGGACAAGTCGGGACAATTCGGGTCAAGTCGGTACAAGTCGGGACAAACTTGGTCAATCCGGGACAAGTCGAAACAAGTCGAGACAAGTCGGGACAAGTCGGGACAAGTCGGGACAAGTCAGGACAAGTTTAGACAATCCGGGACAAGTTGGGACAAGACGGAACAAGTCACGACAAGTCGGGACAAACATGTCGGAACAAGTCGGGACTCTTGGGTCGGGTCGAGGAAAATATTATTGTAAATATATTTTTTGATACAATCATTTTGAATTTAAAATAATTCTGGACTTTTCACCTGGGCTCCTTACCCAGACATTTTATCCTGATTTCATTTGGACATTTTACACGGAATTTCCACCTGGACTTCTTCACCCAGACTTTCTTCTTGGAATTTTATTTGGACTTCTTTGATGTAGTTTGTGAAATAAAATCAAAATTACGAAAAAAAAAACAAAAGATTTTAATATTTGTTTCGAATATTTCAGCAAAAATTCAATTATCAAAAAATTTTTTTTTTAGATTTTTTTTTATTTTATCAAAATTGTGAACTGAAACAACTTTCACGATCCAATTTCTATTCAGGAAGAAACAAAAAAGTATCTCATTAAACAAAGAAATAAAATAAAAAAAAATTTGAAAAAAAAAATCTTGGAAAATTCCTTTTTTCACAAAGAAAATATTGAAGTCAGTAAATTTCTGAATATTTTGGTATCGAATCATCTCGCCTAAATTTTTCATAACGGCAAGAAATTTAATTTAATTTTTCTGAAAAAAAAAAAAATTCACTTCACAAGGTCAAATCGAGTCAATGTAATGGCACTAATATTCATCTTATCGTCTTGGACTCTATTCGCAATTAGTTCGGGTCGGGTATTGTCGGGAAATGAGCTTTCAGATTTTTTGTCAATCCAACAAATATTATGAACCATAACAAATGTGACAAGTCCGGACAAGTTGGGACAAGTCGGGACAAGTCTGGACAAGTCGGGACAAGTTGGGAC
The DNA here is from genome assembly GCA_958502065.1 of Chrysolina americana. Classification (NCBI taxonomy): domain Eukaryota; kingdom Metazoa; phylum Arthropoda; class Insecta; order Coleoptera; family Chrysomelidae; genus Chrysolina; species Chrysolina americana. The sequence continues at coordinate 48,408,638 of OY293415.1, read as the reverse complement.
AAATCGGGACTAGCCGGGATATTTTGAAAAAAAAGAAAGCTACAAAAATTTTATAAACAAAAAATTTGATTTTTTTTTAATATTTCAGACAAAATTTACACAGTTTTGAGAAAATAAGCTTACAGATTTTTTGTCAATCCAACCAAAATTATGAACCAAAACAAGTGTGAAAATCAATATTTGTTCGAACTGATATTGACAAGTCGGAACAAGTCGGGACAAGTATGGTCAAGTCGGGACATGTCAGGACAAGTCGGGACAAGTCGGGACAAGTCGGAACAAGTCGGAAAAGTCGGGACAGGTCGGGACAAGTCGGGACAAGTCGAAACAAGTCGGTACAAGTCGGTACAAGTCGGGACAAGTCGGTACAAGTCGTGACAAGTCGGGACAAGTAGGGACAAGTCGGGACAAGTTGGAACAAGTCGGGACAAGTCGAGACAAGTCAGGACAAGTCAGGACAATTCGAGATTAGTCGGGACAAGTCGGGACAAGTCTGGACAAGTCGGGACAAGTCGGTTCAAGTCGGGACAAGTCGTGACAAGTCGGGACAAGTAGGGACAAGTCGGGACAAGTTGGAACAAGTCGGGACAAGTCGAGACAAGTCAGGACAAGTAAGGACAATTCGAGATAAGTCGGGACAAGTCGGGACAATTCTGGACAAGTCAGGACAAGTCGGTACAAGTCGGAACAAGTCGGGACAAGTTTGGACAATCCGGGACAAGTCGGGACAAGTTGGAACAAGTCGGGACAAGTCGAGACAAGTCAGGACAAGTCAGGACAATTCGAGATAAGTCGGGACAAGTCGGGACAAGTCTGGACAAGTCGGTTCAAGTCGGGACAAGTCGTGACAAGTCGGGACAAGTAGGGACAAGTCGGGACAAGTTGGAACAAGTCGGGACAAGTCGAGACAAGTCAGGACAAGTTAGGACAATTCGAGATAAGTCGGGACAAGTCGGGACAAGTCTGGACAAGTCGGGACAAGTCGGTACAAGTCGGGACAAGTTTGGACAATTCGGGACAAGTCGGGACAAGTCGGTACATGTCGGGTTAAGTCGGTACAAGTCGGGACCAGTTTGAACAATACTGGACAAGTCGGGACAAGTCGTTACAAGTCACGACAAGTCGGGAAATGTCGAGACAAGTAGGGACAAGTCGGTACAAGACGAGGCAAGTCGGGACAAGTCATGACAAGTATGGACAATTTGGGACAAGTCGGGACAAGTCGAGACAAGTCGGGATAAGTTTGGACAATCCGGGACAAGTCGGGACAAGTCGGTACAAGTCGGGACAAGTCGGTACAAGTCGGGACAAGTTTGGACAACCTGGGACAAGTCGGGACAAGTCGGGACAAGTCGGTACAAGACTAGACAAGTCGGGACAAGTCGGGACAAGTATGGACAATCCGGGACATGTCGGGACAAGTCGAGACAATTTTGGACAATCCAGGACAAGTCGGGACAAGTCGGTACAAGTCGGGACGAATCGAGACAAGTCGGTACAATTCGGGACAAGTTTGGACAATCTGGGACAATTCTGGACAAGTCGGTACAAGTCGGGACAAGTAGGGACAAGTCGGTACAAGTCGGGACAAGTCGGATCAAGTCGGGGCAAGTTTGGACAATCCGGGACAAGTCAGGACAAGTCGGGATAAGTCAGGACAAGTCGGTTCAAGTTCGGTCAAGTTTGAACAATACGGGACAAGTGGGGACAAGTCGTTACAAATCGGGACAAGTCGGGACAAGTCGAGACAAGTCGGGACAAGTAGGGACAAGTCGGGACAAGTATGGACAATCCGGGACAAGTCTAGACAAGTTTGGCCAATCCGGGACAAGTCGAGACAATTCGGTACAAGTCGGGACAAGTCGGGACAAGTCGGGACAAGTCGGGACAAGTCGGGACAAGTCGGGACAAGTCGGGACAAGTCGGGACAAGTCGGGACAAGTCGGGACAAGTCGAGAAAAGTCAGGATAAGTCAGGACAAGTCGGTTCAAGTTCGGTCAAGTTTGAACAATACGGGAAAAGTGGGGATAAGTCGTTACAAGTCGGGACAAGTCGGGACAAGTCGAGACAAGTCGGGACAAGCCCGGACAAGTCGGGATAAGTCAGGACAAGTCGGTTCAAGTTCGGTCAAGTTTGAACAATACGGGACAAGTGGGGACAAGTCGTTACAAGTCGGGACAAGTCGAGACAAGTCGGGACAAGTCGGGACAAGTATGGACAATTTAGGTCAAGTCGGGACAAGTCGAGACAAGTCGGGACAAGTCGAAACAAGTCGGGACAAGTCAGGACAAGTCGAAACAAGTCGGGACAAGTCAGAACAAGTCAGGACAAGTCGGGACTTTTGGGTCGGGTCGAGGAAAATATTATTGTAAATATATTTTTTGATAGAATCATTTTGAATTTAATATAATTCTGGACTTTTCACCTGAGCTCCTTACCCAGACATTTTATCCTGATTTCATTTGGACATTTTACACGGAATTTCCACCTGGACTTCTTCACCCAGACTTTATTCTTGGAATTTTATTTGGACTTCTTTGAAGTAGTTTGTGAAATAAAGTCAAAATTACAAAAAAAAAACTCAAAAGATTTCGAATATTTCAGCAAAAATTCAATTATCAAAAATTTTTTTTTTGATTTTTTTTAATTTTATCAAAATTGTGAACTGAAACAACTTTCACAATCCAATTTCTATTCAGGAAGAAACAAAAAATAACTCATTAAACAAAAAAATAAAATAAAAAAATTTTGAAAAAAAAAAATCTTGGAAAATTCCTTTTTTCACAAAGAAAATATTGAAGTTAGTCAATTTCTGAATATTTTGGTATCGAATCATCTCGCCTAAATTTCTCATAACGGCATGAAATTTAATTTTATTTTTCTGAAAAAATAATTCACTTCACAAGGTCAAATCGAGTCAATGTTATGGCACTAATATTCATCTTATCGTCTTGGACTCTATTCGCAATTAGTTCGGGTCGGGTAGGGTCGGGAAATGAGCTTTCAGATTTTTTGTCAATCCAACAAATATTATGAACCATAACAAATGTGACAAGTCCGGACAAGTTGGGACAAGTCGGGACAAGTCTGGACATTTCGGGACAAGTTTGGACAATCCGGGACAAGTTGGGACAAGTCGGTACAAGACGGGACATGTCGGGACAAGTCGGGACAAGTCGAGACAAGTCGGGACTAGTCGAAACAAGTCGGGACAAGTCGAGACAAGTCAGGACAAGTTAGGACAATTCGAGATAAGTCGGGACAAGTCGGGACAATTCTGGACAAGTCGGGACAAGTCGGTACAAGTCGGGACAAGTCGGGAAAAGTTTGGACAATCCGGGACAAGTCGGGACAAGTCGGTACAAGTCGGGTTAAGTCGGTACAAGTCGGGACAAGTTTAAACAATACTGGACAAGTCGGGACAAGTCGTTACAAGTCACGACAAGTCGGGAAATGTCGAGACAATTAGGGACAAGTCGGTACAAGACGAGACAAGTCGGGACAAGTCATGACAAGTATGGACAATCCGGGACAAGTCGGGACAAGTCGAGACAAGTCGGGACAAGTCGAGACAAGTCGGGACAAGTCGAGACAAGTCAAGACAAGTCGGTACAAGTCGGGACAAGTTTGGACAATCCGGGACAAGTTGGGATAAGTCGGTACAAGACGGGAACTGTTGGGACAAAACGAAACAATTCGGGACAAGTCGAAACAAGTCGTTACCAGACGATACTAGTCGGGTCAAGTTTGGACAATCCGGGCGAGAAAAGTCGGGACAAGTCGGTACAATTCGGGACAAGTTTGGACAATTTAGGACAAGTCGGGACAATTCGAAACAAGTTGGGACAAGTCGAAACAAGTCGGGACAAGTCGGTACAAGTTTGGACAATTTGGAACAAGTCGGGACAAGTCTGGACAAGTCGGGACAAGTTAGAACAAGTCAAAACAAGTCGGGACAAGTCGGGACTAGTTTGGACAATCCGGGACAAGTCGGGACAAGTCGGGACAAGTCGGGACAAGTCGGGACAAGTCGGGACAAGTCGGGACAAGTCAATGCAATTTGGGACAAGTTTGGACAATCCGGGACAAGTCAGGACAAGTCGGTACAAGTCGGGACAAGTTTAGACAACTCGGGGCAAGTCGGTACAAGTCAAAACAAGTCGGTACAAGTCGGGAAGAGTCGGTACAAGTCGGGACAAGTCGGTACAGGTTTGGACAATCTGGGACAAGAAGAGACAAGTTGGGACAAGTCGAAACAAGTCGGGACAAGTTGGTACAAGTCAGGATAAGTTTGGACAATCCGGGACAAGTCAGGACAAGTCGGTACAAGTCGGGACAAGTCGGTACAAGTCGGGACAAGTCGGTACAAGTCGGGACAAATTTGAACAATCCGGGACAAGTCGGGACAAGTCGGTACAAGTCAAGACAATTCGGGACAAGTCGAGACAAGTTGGGACAAGTTTGGACAATCCGGGACAAGTCGGGACAAGTCGGGACAAGTCGGTACAAGTCGAGACAGGTCGGGAAGGGTCGGTACAAGCCGTGACAAGTCAGGACAAGTCGAGACATGTCGGGACAAGACGTGACAAGTCAGAACAAGTCGGGTTAAGTTGGTTCAAGTCAAGACAAGTCGTGACAAGTCGGAACAAGTCTGGACAAGTCGGTACAAGTCGGTACAAGTCGGTACTAAACGGGACAAGTCGGGACATGTCAGGACAAGTAAGGACAAGTCGGGACAAGTCGGGACAAGTCGTGACAAGTCGGGACAATCCGGGACAAGTCGGGACAAGTAGGGACAAGTGGGGACAGGTCAGGACAAGTCGGGACAAGTCAAGACAAGTCAGGACAAGTGGGGACAATTCGGGTCAAGTCGGTACAAGTCGGGACAAACTTGGACAATCCGGGACAAGTCAGGACAAGTCGGTACAAGTCGGGACAAGTTGGTACAAGTCAGGATAAGTTTGGACAATCCGGGACAAGTCAGGACAAGTCGGTACAAGTCGGGACAAGTCGGTACAAGTCGGGACAAACATGTCGGAACAAGTCGGGACTTTTGGGTCGGGTCGAGGAAAATATTATTGTGAATATATTTTCTGATACAATCATTTTGAATTTAAAACAATTCTGGACTTTTCACCTGGGCTCCTCACCCAGACATTTTATCCTGATTTCATTTGGACATTTTACACGGAATTTCCACCTGGACTTCTTCACTCAGACTTTCTTCTTGGAATTTTATTTGGACTTCTTTGATGTAGTTTGTGAATAAAATCAAAATTACGAAAATAATAAACAAAAGATTTTAATATTTGTTTCGAATATTTCAGCAAAAATTCAATTATCAAAAAATTTTTTTTTAGATTTTTTTTTATTTTATCAAAATTGTGAACTGAAACAACTTTCACGATCCAATTTCTATTCAGGAAGAAACATAAAAGTATCTCATTAAACAAAGAAATAAAATAAAAAAAAAATAATAAAAAAAAATCTTGGAAAATTCCTTTTTTCACAAAGAAAATATTGAAGTCAGTAAATTTCTGAATATTTTGGTATCGAATCATCTCGCCTATATTTTTCATAACGGCAAGAAATTTAATTTTATTTTTCTGAAAAAAAAAAATTCACTTCACAAGGTCAAATCGAGTCAATGTAATGGCACTAATATTCATCTTATCGTCTTGGACTCTATTCGCAATTAGTTCGGGTCGGGTAGTGTCGGGAAATGAGCTTTCAGATTTTTTGTCAATCCAACAAATATTATGAACCATAACAAATGTGACAAGTCCGGACAAGTTGGGACAAGTCGGGACAAGTCTGGACAAGTCGGGACAAGTCGGGACAAGTTTGGACAATTCGGGACAAGTCGGGACAAGTCGGGACAAGTCGGGACTAGTTTGGACAATCCGGGACAAGTCGGGACAAGTCGGGACAAGTCGGGACAAGTCGGGACAAGTCGGGACAAGTCGGGACAAGTCGGGACAAGTCGGGACAAGTCGGGACAAGTGAGTGCAAGTCGGGACAAGTTTGGACAATCCGGGACAAGTCAGGACAAGTCGGTACAAGTCGGGACAAGTTGGTACAAGTCAGGATAAGTTTGGACAATCCGGGACAAGTCAGGACAAGTCGGTACAAGTCGGGACAAGTCGGTACAAGTCGGGACAAACATGTCGGAACAAGTCGGGACTTTTGGGTCGGGTCGAGGAAAATATTATTGTGAATATATTTTTTGATACAATCATTTTGAATTTAAAATAATTCTGGACTTTTCACCTGGGCTCCTCACCCAGACATTTTATCCTGATTTCATTTGGACATTTTACACGGAATTTCCACCTGGACTTCTTCACTCAGACTTTCTTCTTGGAATTTTATTTGGACTTCTTTGATGTAGTTTGTGAATAAAATCAAAATTACGAAAATAATAAACAAAAGATTTTAATATTTGTTTCGAATATTTCAGCAAAAATTCAATTATCAAAAAATTTTTTTTTTAGATTTTTTTTTATTTTATCAAAATTGTGAACTGAAACAACTTTCACGATCCAATTTCTATTCAGGAAGAAACATAAAAGTATCTCATTAAACAAAGAAATAAAATAAAAAAAAATTAAAAAAAAAAAATCTTGGAAAATTCCTTTTTTCACAAAGAAAATATTGAAGTCAGTAAATTTCTGAATATTTTGGTATCGAATCATCTCGCCTATATTTTTCATAACGGCAAGAAATTTAATTTTATTTTTCTGAAAAAAAAAAATTCACTTCACAAGGTCAAATCGAGTCAATGTAATGGCACTAATATTCATCTTATCGTCTTGGACTCTATTCGCAATTAGTTCGGGTCGGGTAGTGTCGGGAAATGAGCTTTCAGATTTTTTGTCAATCCAACAAATATTATGAACCATAACAAATGTGACAAGTCCGGACAAGTTGGGACAAGTCGGGACAAGTCTGGACAAGTCGGGACAAGTCGGGACAAGTTTGGACAATTCGGGACAAGTCGGGACAAGTCGGGACAAGTCGTTACAAGTCACGACAAGTCGGGAAATGTCGAGACAAGTAGGGACAAGTCGGTACAAGACGAGACAAGTCAGAACAAGTCATGACATGTATGGACAATCCGGGACAAGTCGGGACAAGTCGAGACAAGTCGGGATAAGTTTGGACAATCCGGGACAAGTCGGGACAAGTCGGTACAAGTCGGTACAAGTCGGGACAAGTCGGTACAAGTCGGGACAAGTTTGGACAATCCGGGACAAGTCGGCACAATTCGGGACAAGTCGAGACAAGTCGGGACAAGTCGTGACAAGTCGGTACAAGACTAGACAAGTCGGGACAAGTCGAGACAAGTTTGGACAATCTAGGACAAGTCGGGACAAGTTGGTACAAGTCGGGACGAATCGGGACAAGTCGGTACAATTCGGGACAAGTTTGGACAATCTGGGACAATTCTGGACAAGTCGGTACAAGTCGGGACAATCTGGGACAATTCTGGACAAGTCGGTACAAGTCGGGACAAGTCGAGACAAGTCGGGACAAGTTGGGACAAGTCAGGACAAGTCGGGACAAGTCGGGACAAGTCAGGTCAAGTCGGTACAAGTCGAAACAAGTCAGAACAAGTCGGGACAAGTCGGTACAAGTCGGGACAAGTCGGTACAAGTCAAGACAAGTCGGGACAAGTCAGGACAAGTTTGGACATTCCGGTACAAGTCGGTACAAGTCGGAACATGTCGGGACAATTCGGGACAAGTCAGGACAAGTAGGGACAAGTCGGGACAGGTCAGGACAAGTCGAGACAAGTCGGGACAAGTCAGGACAAGTCAGGACAATTCGGGTCAAGTCGGTACAAGTCGGGACAAGTCGGTACAAGTCAAGACAAGTCGGGACAAGTCGGGACAAGTCGGCACAAGTCGGGACAAACTTGGACAATCCGGGACAAGTCAAAACAAGTCGAGACAAGTCGGGACAAGTCGGGACAAGTCAGGACAAGTTTAGACAATCCGGGGCAAGTTGGGACAAGACGGAACAAGTCACGACAAGTCGGGACAAACATGTCGGGACTTTTGGGTCGGGTCGAGGAAAATATTATTGTTAATATATTTTTTGATACAATCATTTTTAATTTAAAATAATTCTGGACTTTTCACCTGGGCTCCTTACCCAGACATTTTATCCTGATTTCATTTGGACATTTTACACGGAATTTCCATCTGGACTTCTTCACCCAGACTTTATTCTTGGAATTTTATTTGGACTTCTTTGATGTAGTTTGTGGAATAAAATCAAAATTACGAAAAAAAAAACAAAAGATTTTAACATTTGTTTCGAATATTTCAGCAAAAATTCAATTATCAAAATTTTTTTTTTTAGATTTTTTTTATTTTATCAAAATTGTGAACTGAAACAACTTTCACGATCCAATTTCTATTCAGGAAGAAACAAAAAAGTATCTCATTAAACAAAGAAATAAAATAAAAAAAAATTTGAAAAAAAAATCTTGGAAAATTCCTTTTTTCACAAAGAAAATATTGAAGTCAGTAAATTTCTGAATATTTTGGTATCGAATCATCTCGCCTATATTTTTCATAACGGCAAGAAATTTAATGTTATTTTTCTGAAAAAAAAAATTCACTTCACAAGGTCAAATCGAGTCAATGTAATGGCACTAATATTCATCTTATCGTCTTGGACTCTATTCGCAATTAGTTCGGGTCGGGTAGTGTCGGGAAATGAGCTTTCAGATTTTTTGTCAATCCAACAAATTTTATGAACCATAACAAATGTGACGAGTCCGGACAAGTTGGGACAAGTCGGGACAAGTCTGGACAAGTCGGGACAAGTCGGGACAAGTTTGGACAATTCGGGACAAGTCGGGACAAGTCGGTACAAGTCGGGTTAAGTCGGTACAAGTCGGGACAAGTTTGAACAATACTGGACAAGTCGGGACAAGTCGGGACAAGTCGTTACAAGTCACGACAAGTCGGGAAATGTCGAGACAAGTAGGGACAAGTCGGTACAAGACGAGACAAGTCAGAACAAGTCATGACAAGTATGGACAATCCGGGACAAGTCGGGACAAGTCGAGACAAGTCGGGATAAGTTTGGACAATCCGGGACAAGTCGGGACAAGTCGGTACAAGTCGGGACAAGTCGGTACAAGTCGGGACAAGTTTGGACAATCCGGGACAAGTCGGCACAATTCGGGACAAGTCGAGACAAGTCGGGACAAGTCGTGACAAGTCGGTACAAGACTAGACAAGTCGGGACAAGTCGGGACAAGTATGGACAATCCGGGACATGTCGGAACAAGTCGAGACAAGTTTGGACAGTCCAGGACAAGTCGGGACAAGTCGGTACAAGTCGGGACAAATCGGGACAAGTCGGTACAAGTCGGGACAAGTAGGGACAAGTCGGGACAAGTCGGGACTAGTTTGGACAATCCGGGACAAGTCGGGACAAGTCGGGACAAGTCGGGACAAGTCGGGACAAGTCGGGACAAGTCGGGACAAGTCGGGACAAGTCAGTGCAAGTCGGGACAAGTTTGGACAATCCGGGACAAGTCAGGACAAGTCGGTACAAGTCGGGACAAGTTGGTACAAGTCAGGATAAGTTTGGACAATCCGGGACAAGTCAGGACAAGTCGGTACAAGTCGGGACATGTCGGTACAAGTCGGGACAAACATGTCGGAACAAGTCGGGACTTTTGGGTCGGGTCGAGGAAAATATTATTGTGAATATATTTTTTGATACAATCATTTTGAATTTAAAATAATTCTGGACTTTTCACCTGGGCTCCTCACCCAGACATTTTATCCTGATTTCATTTGGACATTTTACACGGAATTTCCACCTGGACTTCTTCACTCAGACTTTCTTCTTGGAATTTTATTTGGACTTCTTTGATGTAGTTTGTGAATAAAATCAAAATTACGAAAATAATAAACAAAAGATTTTAATATTTGTTTCGAATATTTCAGCAAAAATTCAATTATCAAAAAATTTTTTTTTAGATTTTTTTTTATTTTATCAAAATTGTGAACTGAAACAACTTTCACGATCCAATTTCTATTCAGGAAGAAACATAAAAGTATCTCATTAAACAAAGAAATAAAATAAAAAAAAATTAAAAAAAAAAAATCTTGGAAAATTCCTTTTTTCACAAAGAAAATATTGAAGTCAGTAAATTTCTGAATATTTTGGTATCGAATCATCTCGCCTATATTTTTCATAACGGCAAGAAATTTAATTTTATTTTTCTGAAAAAAAAAATTCACTTCACAAGGTCAAATCGAGTCAATGTAATGGCACTAATATTCATCTTATCGTCTTGGACTCTATTCGCAATTAGTTCGGGTCGGGTAGTGTCGGGAAATGAGCTTTCAGATTTTTTGTCAATCCAACAAATATTATGAACTATAACAAATGTGACAAGTCCGGACAAGTTGGGACAAGTCGGGACAAGTCTGGACAAGTCGGGACAAGTCGGGACAAGTTTGGACAATTCGGGACAAGTCGAGACAAGTCGGGACAAGTCGTGAAAAGTCGGTACAAGACTAGACAAGTCGGGACAAGTCGGGACAAGTATGGACAATCCGGGACATGTCGGGACAAGTCGAGACAAGTTTGGACAGTCCAGGACAAGTCGGGACAGGTCGGTACAAGTCGGGACGAATCGGGACAAGTAGGTACAAGTCGGGACAAGTAGGGACAAGTCTTGACAAGTCAGGACAAGTTTGGACAATCCGGTACAAGTCGTTACAAGTCGGGACATGTCAGGACAATTCGGGACAAGTCAGGACAAGTAGGGACAAGTCGGGACAGGTCGGGACAAGTCGGTACAAGTCAAGACCAGTCGGGACAAGTCGGGACAAGTCGGTACAAGTCGGGACAATTCGGGACAAGTCGGTACAAGTCGGGACAAACTTGGACAATCTGGGACAAGTCAAAACAAGTCGAGACAAGTCGGGACAAGTCGGTTCAAGTCGGGACAAGTCATGACAAGTCGGGACAAGTAGGGACAAGTCGGGACAAGTTGGAACAAGTCGGGACAAGTCGAGACAAGTCAGGACAAGTTAGGACAATTCGAGATAAGTCGGGACAAGTCGGGACAATTCTGGACAAGTCGGGACAAGTCGGTACAAGTCGGGACAAGTCGGGAAAGGTTTGGACAATCCGGGACAAGTCGGGACAAGTCGGTACAAGTCTGGTTAAGTCGGTACAAGTCGGGACACGTTTGAACAATACTGGACAAGTCGGGACAAGTCGTTACAAGTCACGACAAGTCGGGAAATGTCGAGACAAGTAGGGACAAGTCGGTACAAGACGAGACAAGTCGGGACAAGTCATGACAAGTATGGACAATCCGGGACAAGTCGAGACAAGTCGGGACAAGTCGAGACAAGTCGGGACAAGTCGAGACAAGTCAAGACAAGTCGGTACAAGTCGGGACAAGTTTGGACAATCCGGGACAAAATGGGATAAGTCGGTACAAGACGGGAAATGTTGGAACAAGTCGAAACAAGTCGGGACAAGTCGAAACAAGTCGTTACCAGACGATACTAGTCGGGTCAAGTTTGGACAATCCGGGCGAGACAAGTCGGGACAAGTCGGTACAATTCGGGACAAGTTTGGACAATTTAGGACAAGTCGGGACAAGTCGAAACAAGTTGGGACAAGTCGAAACAAGTCGGGACAAGTCGGTACAAGTTTGGACAAGTCGGGACAAGTTAGAACAAGTCAAAACAAGTCGGGACAAGTCGGGACTAGTTTGGACAATCCGGGACAAGTCGGGGCAAGTCGGGACAAGTCAATGCAATTTGGGACAAGTTTGGACAATCCGGGACAAGTCAGGACAAGTCGGTACAAGTCGGGACAAGTTTAGACAACTCGGGACAAGTCGGTACAAGTCAAAACAAGTCGGTACAATTCGGGAAGAGTCGGTACAAGTCGGGACAAGTCGGTACAGGTTTGGACAATCTGGGACAAGAAGAGACAAGTTGGGACAAGTCGAAACAAGTCGGGACAAGTTGGTACAAGTCAGGATAAGTTTGGACAATCCGGGACAAGTCAGGACAAGTCGGTACAAGTCGGGACAAGTCGGTACAAGTCGGGACAAGTCGGTACAAGTCGGGACAAATTTGAACAATCCGGGACAAGTCGGGACAAGTCGGGACTAGTCGGTACAAGTCGGGACAAGTCGGTACAAGTCAAGACAATTCGGGACAAGTCGAGACAAGTTGGGACAAGTTTGGACAATCCGGGACAAGTCGGGACAAGTCGGGACAAGTCGGTACAAGTCGAGACAGGTCGGGAAGGGTCGGTACAAGCCGTGACAAGTCAGGACAAGTCGAGACATGTCGGGACAAGACGTGACAAGTCAGAACAAGTCGGGTTAAGTTGGTTCAAGTCAAGACAAGTCGTGACAAGTCGGAACAAGTCTGGACAAGTCGGTACAAGTCGGTACTAAACGGGACAAGTCGGGACATGTCAGGACAAGTAAGGACAAGTCGGGACAAGTCGGGACAAGTCGTGACAAGTCGGGACAATCCGGGACAAGTCGGGACAAGTAGGGACAAGTGGGGACAGGTCAGGACAAGTCGGGACAAGTCAAGACAAGTCAGGACAAGTCGGGACAATTCAGGTCAAGTCGGTACAAGTCGGGACAAACTTGGACAATCCGGGACAAGTCGAAACAAGTCGAGACAAGTCGGGACAAGTCGGGACAAGTCGGGACAAGTCAGGACAAGTTTAGACAATCCGGGACAAGTTGGGACAAGACGGAACAAGTCACGACAAGTTGGGACAAGTCGAAACAAGTCGGGACAAGTTGGTACAAGTCAGGATAAGTTTGGACAATCCGGGACAAGTCAGGACAAGTCGGTACAAGTCGGGACAAGTCGGTACAAGTCGGGACAAGTCGGTACAAGTCGGGACAAATTTGAACAATCCGGGACAAGTCGGGACAAGTCGGGACTAGTCGGTACAAGTCGGGACAAGTCGGTACAAGTCAAGACAATTCAGGACAAGTCGAGACAAGTTGGGACAAGTTTGGACAATCCGGGACAAGTCGGAACAAGTCGGGACAAGTCGGTACAAGTCGAGACAGGTCGGGACAAGACGTGACAAGTCAGAACAAGTCGGGCTAATTTGGTTCAAGTCAAGACAAGTCGTGACAAGTCGGAACAAGTCTGGACAAGTCGGTACAAGTCGGTACAAGTCGGTACTAAACGGGACAAGTCGGGACATGTCAGGACAAGTAAGGACAAGTCGGGACAAGTCGGGACAAGTCGTGACAAGTCGGGACAATCCGGGACAAGTCGGGACAAGTAGGGACAAGTCGGGACAGGTCAGGACAAGTAGGGACAAGTCAAGACAAGTCAGGACAAGTCGGGACAATTCGGGTCAAGTCGGTGCAAGTCGGGACAAACTTGGACAATCCGGGACAAGTCGAAACAAGTCGAGACAAGTCGGGACAAGTCGGGACAAGTCGGGACAAGTCAGGACAAGTTTAGACAATCCGGGACAAGTTGGGACAAGACGGAACAAGTCACGACAAGTCGGGACAAACATGTCGGAACAAGTCGGGACTTTTGGGTCGGGTCGAGGAAAATATTATTGTAAATATATTTTTTGATACAATCATTTTGAATTTAAAATAATTCTGGACTTTTCACCTGGGCTCCTTACCCAGACATTTTATCCTGATTTCATTTGGACATTTTACACGGAATTTCTACCTGGACTTCTTCACTTAGACTTTATTCTTGGAATTTTTTTTGGACTTCTTTGATGTAGTTTGTGGAATAAAATCAAAATTACGAAAAAAAAAAACAAAAGATTTTAACATTTGTTTCGAATATTTTAGCAAAAATTCAATTATCAAAAATTTTTTTTTTAGATTTTTTTTTATTTCATCAAAATTGTGAACTGAAACAACTTTCACGATCCAATTTCTATTCAGGAAGAAACAAAAAATAACTCATTAAACAAAAAAATAAAATAAAAAAATTTTGAAAAAAAAAATCTTGGAAAATTCCTTTTTTCACAAAGAAAATATTGAAGTTAGTCAATTTCTGAATATTTTGGTATCGAATCATCTCGCCTAAATTTCTCATAACGGCATGAAATTTAATTTTATTTTTCTGAAAAAATAATTCACTTCACAAGGTCAAATCGAGTCAATGTTATGGCACTAATATTCATCTTATCGTCTTGGACTCTATTCGCAATTAGTTCGGGTCGGGTAGGGTCGGGAAATGAGCTTTCAGATTTTTTGTCAATCCAACAAATATTATGAACCATAACAAATGTGACAAGTCCGGACAAGTCGGGACAAGTTGGGACAAGTCGGTACAAGACGGGACATGTCGGGACAAGTCGGGACAAGTCGAGACAAGTCGGGACTAGTCGAAACAAGTCGGGACAAGTCGAGACAAGTCAGGACAAGTTAGGACAATTCGAGATAAGTCGGGACAAGTCGGGACAATTCTGGACAAGTCGGGACAAGTCGGTACAAGTCGGGACAAGTCGGGAAAAGTTTGGACAATCCGGGACAAGTCGGGACAAGTCGGTACAAGTCGGGTTAAGTCGGTACAAGTCGGGACAAGTTTAAACAATACTGGACAAGTCGGGACAAGTCGTTACAAGTCACGACAAGTCGGGAAATGTCGAGACAATTAGGGACAAGTCGGTACAAGACGAGACAAGTCGGGACAAGTCATGACAAGTATGGACAATCCGGGACAAGTCGGGACAAGTCGAGACAAGTCGGGACAAGTCGAGACAAGTCGGGACAAGTCGAGACAAGTCAAGACAAGTCGGTACAAGTCGGGACAAGTTTGGACAATCCGGGACAAGTTGGGATAAGTCGGTACAAGACGGGAACTGTTGGGACAAAACGAAACAATTCGGGACAAGTCGAAACAAGTCGTTACCAGACGATACTAGTCGGGTCAAGTTTGGACAATCCGGGCGAGAAAAGTCGGGACAAGTCGGTACAATTCGGGACAAGTTTGGACAATTTAGGACAAGTCGGGACAAGTCGAAACAAGTTGGGACAAGTCGAAACAAGTCGGGACAAGTCGGTACAAGTTTGGACAATTTGGAACAAGTCGGGACAAGTCTGGACAAGTCGGGACAAGTTAGAACAAGTCAAAACAAGTCGGGACAAGTCGGGACTAGTTTGGACAATCCGAGACAAGTCGGGACAAGTCGGGACAAGTCGGGACAAGTCGGGACAAGTCGGGACAAGTCGGGACAAGTCAATGCAATTTGGGACAAGTTTGGACAATCCGGGACAAGTCAGGACAAGTCGGTACAAGTCGGGACAAGTTTAGACAACTCGGGGCAAGTCGGTACAAGTCAAAACAAGTCGGTACAAGTCGGGAAGAGTCGGTACAAGTCGGGACAAGTCGGTACAGGTTTGGACAATCTGGGACAAGAAGAGACAAGTTGGGACAAGTCGAAACAAGTCGGGACAAGTTGGTACAAGTCAGGATAAGTTTGGACAATCCGGGACAAGTCAGGACAAGTCGGTACAAGTCGGGACAAGTCGGTACAAGTCGGGACAAGTCGGTACAAGTCGGGACAAATTTGAACAATCCGGGACAAGTCGGGACAAGTCGGTACAAGTCAAGACAATTCGGGACAAGTCGAGACAAGTTGGGACAAGTTTGGACAATCCGGGACAAGTCGGGACAAGTCGGGACAAGTCGGTACAAGTCGAGACAGGTCGGGAAGGGTCGGTACAAGCCGTGACAAGTCAGGACAAGTCGAGACATGTCGGGACAAGACGTGACAAGTCAGAACAAGTCGGGTTAAGTTGGTTCAAGTCAAGACAAGTCGTGACAAGTCGGAACAAGTCTGGACAAGTCGGTACAAGTCGGTACAAGTCGGTACTAAACGGGACAAGTCGGGACATGTCAGGACAAGTAAGGACAAGTCGGGACAAGTCGGGACAAGTCGTGACAAGTCGGGACAATCCGGGACAAGTCGGGACAAGTAGGGACAAGTGGGGACAGGTCAGGACAAGTCGGGACAAGTCAAGACAAGTCAGGACAAGTGGGGACAATTCGGGTCAAGTCGGTACAAGTCGGGACAAACTTGGACAATCCGGGACAAGTCAGGACAAGTCGGTACAAGTCGGGACAAGTTGGTACAAGTCAGGATAAGTTTGGACAATCCGGGACAAGTCAGGACAAGTCGGTACAAGTCGGGACAAGTCGGTACAAGTCGGGACAAACATGTCGGAACAAGTCGGGACTTTTGGGTCGGGTCGAGGAAAATATTATTGTGAATATATTTTTTGATACAATCATTTTGAATTTAAAACAATTCTGGACTTTTCACCTGGGCTCCTCACCCAGACATTTTATCCTGATTTCATTTGGACATTTTACACGGAATTTCCACCTGGACTTCTTCACTCAGACTTTCTTCTTGGAATTTTATTTGGACTTCTTTGATGTAGTTTGTGAATAAAATCAAAATTACGAAAATAATAAACAAAAGATTTTAATATTTGTTTCGAATATTTCAGCAAAAATTCAATTATCAAAAAATTTTTTTTTTAGATTTTTTTTTATTTTATCGAAATTGTGAACTGAAACAACTTTCACGATCCAATTTCTATTCAGGAAGAAACATAAAAGTATCTCATTAAACAAAGAAATAAAATAAAAAAAAATTAAAAAAAAAAAATCTTGGAAAATTCCTTTTTTCACAAAGAAAATATTGAAGTCAGTAAATTTCTGAATATTTTTGTATCGAATCATCTCGCCTATATTTTTCATAACGGCAAGAAATTTAATTTTATTTTTCTGAAAAAAAAAAATTCACTTCACAAGGTCAAATCGAGTCAATGTAATGGCACTAATATTCATCTTATCGTCTTGGACTCTATTCGCAATTAGTTCGGGTCGGGTAGTGTCGGGAAATGAGCTTTCAGATTTTTTGTCAATCCAACAAATATTATGAACCATAACAAATGTGACAAGTCCGGACAAGTTGGGACAAGTCGGGACAAGTCTGGACAAGTCGGGACAAGTCGGGACAAGTTTGGACAATTCGGGACAAGTCGGGACAAGTCGGGACAAGTCGTTACAAGTCACGACAAGTCGGGAAATGTCGAGACAAGTAGGGACAAGTCGGTACAAGACGAGACAAGTCAGAACAAGTCATGACATGTATGGACAATCCGGGACAAGTCGGGACAAGTCGAGACAAGTCGGGATAAGTTTGGACAATCCGGGACAAGTCGGGACAAGTCGGTACAAGTCGGTACAAGTCGGGACAAGTCGGTACAAGTCGGGACAAGTTTGGACAATCCGGGACAAGTCGGCACAATTCGGGACAAGTCGAGACAAGTCGGGACAAGTCGTGACAAGTCGGTACAAGACTAGACAAGTCGGGACAAGTCGAGACAAGTTTGGACAATCTAGGACAAGTCGGGACAAGTTGGTACAAGTCGGGACGAATCGGGACAAGTCGGTACAATTCGGGACAAGTTTGGACAATCTGGGACAATTCTGGACAAGTCGGTACAAGTCGGGACAATCTGGGACAATTCTGGACAAGTCGGTACAAGTCGGGACAAGTCGAGACAAGTCGGGACAAGTTGGGACAAGTCAGGACAAGTCGGGACAAGTCGGGACAAGTCAGGTCAAGTCGGTACAAGTCGAAACAAGTCAGAACAAGTCGGGACAAGTCGGTACAAGTCGGGACAAGTCGGTACAAGTCAAGACAAGTCGGGACAAGTCAGGACAAGTTTGGACATTCCGGTACAAGTCGGTACAAGTCGGAACATGTCGGGACAATTCGGGACAAGTCAGGACAAGTAGGGACAAGTCGGGACAGGTCAGGACAAGTCGAGACAAGTCGGGACAAGTCAGGACAAGTCAGGACAATTCGGGTCAAGTCGGTACAAGTCGGGACAAGTCGGTACAAGTCAAGACAAGTCGGGACAAGTCGGGACAAGTCGGCACAAGTCGGGACAAACTTGGACAATCCGGGACAAGTCAAAACAAGTCGAGACAAGTCGGGACAAGTCGGGACAAGTCAGGACAAGTTTAGACAATCCGGGGCAAGTTGGGACAAGACGGAACAAGTCACGACAAGTCGGGACAAACATGTCGGGACTTTTGGGTCGGGTCGAGGAAAATATTATTGTTAATATATTTTTTGATACAATCATTTTTAATTTAAAATAATTCTGGACTTTTCACCTGGGCTCCTTACCCAGACATTTTATCCTGATTTCATTTGGACATTTTACACGGAATTTCCATCTGGACTTCTTCACCCAGACTTTATTCTTGGAATTTTATTTGGACTTCTTTGATGTAGTTTGTGGAATAAAATCAAAATTACGAAAAAAAAAACAAAAGATTTTAACATTTGTTTCGAATATTTCAGCAAAAATTCAATTATCAAAATTTTTTTTTTAGATTTTTTTTATTTTATCAAAATTGTGAACTGAAACAACTTTCACGATCCAATTTCTATTCAGGAAGAAACAAAAAAGTATCTCATTAAACAAAGAAATAAAATAAAAAAAAATTTGAAAAAAAAAAATCTTGGAAAATTCCTTTTTTCACAAAGAAAATATTGAAGTCAGTAAATTTCTGAATATTTTGGTATCGAATCATCTCGCCTATATTTTTCATAACGGCAAGAAATTTAATGTTATTTTTCTGAAAAAAAAAATTCACTTCACAAGGTCAAATCGAGTCAATGTAATGGCACTAATATTCATCTTATCGTCTTGGACTCTATTCGCAATTAGTTCGGGTCGGGTAGTGTCGGGAAATGAGCTTTCAGATTTTTTGTCAATCCAACAAATTTTATGAACCATAACAAATGTGACGAGTCCGGACAAGTTGGGACAAGTCGGGACAAGTCTGGACAAGTCGGGACAAGTCGGGACAAGTTTGGACAATTCGGGACAAGTCGGGACAAGTCGGTACAAGTCGGGTTAAGTCGGTACAAGTCGGGACAAGTTTGAACAATACTGGACAAGTCGGGACAAGTCGGGACAAGTCGTTACAAGTCACGACAAGTCGGGAAATGTCGAGACAAGTAGGGACAAGTCGGTACAAGACGAGACAAGTCAGAACAAGTCATGACAAGTATGGACAATCCGGGACAAGTCGGGACAAGTCGAGACAAGTCGGGATAAGTTTGGACAATCCGGGACAAGTCGGGACAAGTCGGTACAAGTCGGGACAAGTCGGTACAAGTCGGGACAAGTTTGGACAATCCGGGACAAGTCGGCACAATTCGGGACAAGTCGAGACAAGTCGGGACAAGTCGTGACAAGTCGGTACAAGACTAGACAAGTCGGGACAAGTCGGGACAAGTATGGACAATCCGGGACATGTCGGAACAAGTCGAGACAAGTTTGGACAGTCCAGGACAAGTCGGGACAAGTCGGTACAAGTCGGGACAAATCGGGACAAGTCGGTACAAGTCGGGACAAGTAGGGACAAGTCGGGACGAGTCGGGACTAGTTTGGACAATCCGGGACAAGTCGGGACAAGTCGGGACAAGTCGGGACAAGTCGGGACAAGTCGGGACAAGTCAGCGCAAGTCGGGACAAGTTTGGACAATCCGGGACAAGTCAGGACAAGTCGGTACAAGTCGGGACAAGTTGGTACAAGTCAGGATAAGTTTGGACAATCCGGGACAAGTCAGGACAAGTCGGTACAAGTCGGGACATGTCGGTACAAGTCGGGACAAACATGTCGGAACAAGTCGGGACTTTTGGGTCGGGTCGAGGAAAATATTATTGTGAATATATTTTTTGATACAATCATTTTGAATTTAAAATAATTCTGGACTTTTCACCTGGGCTCCTCACCCAGACATTTTATCCTGATTTCATTTGGACATTTTACACGGAATTTCCACCTGGACTTCTTCACTCAGACTTTCTTCTTGGAATTTTATTTGGACTTCTTTGATGTAGTTTGTGAATAAAATCAAAATTACGAAAATAATAAACAAAAGATTTTAATATTTGTTTCGAATATTTCAGCAAAAATTCAATTATCAAAAAATTTTTTTTTAGATTTTTTTTTATTTTATCAAAATTGTGAACTGAAACAACTTTCACGATCCAATTTCTATTCAGGAAGAAACATAAAAGTATCTCATTAAACAAAGAAATAAAATAAAAAAAAAATTAAAAAAAAAAAATCTTGGAAAATTCCTTTTTTCACAAAGAAAATATTGAAGTCAGTAAATTTCTGAATATTTTGGTATCGAATCATCTCGCCTATATTTTTCATAACGGCAAGAAATTTAATTTTATTTTTCTGAAAAAAAAAATTCACTTCACAAGGTCAAATCGAGTCAATGTAATGGCACTAATATTCATCTTATCGTCTTGGACTCTATTCGCAATTAGTTCGGGTCGGGTAGTGTCGGGAAATGAGCTTTCAGATTTTTTGTCAATCCAACAAATATTATGAACTATAACAAATGTGACAAGTCCGGACAAGTTGGGACAAGTCGGGACAAGTCTGGACAAGTCGGGACAAGTCGGGACAAGTTTGGACAATTCGGGACAAGTCGAGACAAGTCGGGACAAGTCGTGAAAAGTCGGTACAAGACTAGACAAGTCGGGACAAGTCGGGACAAGTATGGACAATCCGGGACATGTCGGGACAAGTCGAGACAAGTTTGGACAGTCCAGGACAAGTCGGGACAGGTCGGTACAAGTCGGGACGAATCGGGACAAGTAGGTACAAGTCGGGACAAGTAGGGACAAGTCTTGACAAGTCAGGACAAGTTTGGACAATCCGGTACAAGTCGTTACAAGTCGGGACATGTCAGGACAATTCGGGACAAGTCAGGACAAGTAGGGACAAGTCGGGACAGGTCGGGACAAGTCGGTACAAGTCAAGACCAGTCGGGACAAGTCGGGACAAGTCGGTACAAGTCGGGACAATTCGGGACAAGTCGGTACAAGTCGGGACAAACTTGGACAATCTGGGACAAGTCAAAACAAGTCGAGACAAGTCGGGACAAGTCGGTTCAAGTCGGGACAAGTCATGACAAGTCGGGACAAGTAGGGACAAGTCGGGACAAGTTGGAACAAGTCGGGACAAGTCGAGACAAGTCAGGACAAGTTAGGACAATTCGAGATAAGTCGGGACAAGTCGGGACAATTCTGGACAAGTCGGGACAAGTCGGTACAAGTCGGGACAAGTCGGGAAAGGTTTGGACAATCCGGGACAAGTCGGGACAAGTCGGTACAAGTCTGGTTAAGTCGGTACAAGTCGGGACACGTTTGAACAATACTGGACAAGTCGGGACAAGTCGTTACAAGTCACGACAAGTCGGGAAATGTCGAGACAAGTAGGGACAAGTCGGTACAAGACGAGACAAGTCGGGACAAGTCATGACAAGTATGGACAATCCGGGACAAGTCGAGACAAGTCGGGACAAGTCGAGACAAGTCGGGACAAGTCGAGACAAGTCAAGACAAGTCGGTACAAGTCGGGACAAGTTTGGACAATCCGGGACAAAATGGGATAAGTCGGTACAAGACGGGAAATGTTGGAACAAGTCGAAACAAGTCGGGACAAGTCGAAACAAGTCGTTACCAGACGATACTAGTCGGGTCAAGTTTGGACAATCCGGGCGAGACAAGTCGGGACAAGTCGGTACAATTCGGGACAAGTTTGGACAATTTAGGACAAGTCGGGACAAGTCGAAACAAGTTGGGACAAGTCGAAACAAGTCGGGACAAGTCGGTACAAGTTTGGACAAGTCGGGACAAGTTAGAACAAGTCAAAACAAGTCGGGACAAGTCGGGACTAGTTTGGACAATCCGGGACAAGTCGGGGCAAGTCGGGACAAGTCAATGCAATTTGGGACAAGTTTGGACAATCCGGGACAAGTCAGGACAAGTCGGTACAAGTCGGGACAAGTTTAGACAACTCGGGACAAGTCGGTACAAGTCAAAACAAGTCGGTACAATTCGGGAAGAGTCGGTACAAGTCGGGACAAGTCGGTACAGGTTTGGACAATCTGGGACAAGAAGAGACAAGTTGGGACAAGTCGAAACAAGTCGGGACAAGTTGGTACAAGTCAGGATAAGTTTGGACAATCCGGGACAAGTCAGGACAAGTCGGTACAAGTCGGGACAAGTCGGTACAAGTCGGGACAAGTCGGTACAAGTCGGGACAAATTTGAACAATCCGGGACAAGTCGGGACAAGTCGGGACTAGTCGGTACAAGTCGGGACAAGTCGGTACAAGTCAAGACAATTCGGGACAAGTCGAGACAAGTTGGGACAAGTTTGGACAATCCGGGACAAGTCGGGACAAGTCGGGACAAGTCGGTACAAGTCGAGACAGGTCGGGAAGGGTCGGTACAAGCCGTGACAAGTCAGGACAAGTCGAGACATGTCGGGACAAGACGTGACAAGTCAGAACAAGTCGGGTTAAGTTGGTTCAAGTCAAGACAAGTCGTGACAAGTCGGAACAAGTCTGGACAAGTCGGTACAAGTCGGTACTAAACGGGACAAGTCGGGACATGTCAGGACAAGTAAGGACAAGTCGGGACAAGTCGGGACAAGTCGTGACAAGTCGGGACAATCCGGGACAAGTCGGGACAAGTAGGGACAAGTGGGGACAGGTCAGGACAAGTCGGGACAAGTCAAGACAAGTCAGGACAAGTCGGGACAATTCAGGTCAAGTCGGTACAAGTCGGGACAAACTTGGACAATCCGGGACAAGTCGAAACAAGTCGAGACAAGTCGGGACAAGTCGGGACAAGTCGGGACAAGTCAGGACAAGTTTAGACAATCCGGGACAAGTTGGGACAAGACGGAACAAGTCACGACAAGTTGGGACAAGTCGAAACAAGTCGGGACAAGTTGGTACAAGTCAGGATAAGTTTGGACAATCCGGGACAAGTCAGGACAAGTCGGTACAAGTCGGGACAAGTCGGTACAAGTCGGGACAAGTCGGTACAAGTCGGGACAAATTTGAACAATCCGGGACAAGTCGGGACAAGTCGGGACTAGTCGGTACAAGTCGGGACAAGTCGGTACAAGTCAAGACAATTCAGGACAAGTCGAGACAAGTTGGGACAAGTTTGGACAATCCGGGACAAGTCGGAACAAGTCGGGACAAGTCGGTACAAGTCGAGACAGGTCGGGACAAGACGTGACAAGTCAGAACAAGTCGGGCTAATTTGGTTCAAGTCAAGACAAGTCGTGACAAGTCGGAACAAGTCTGGACAAGTCGGTACAAGTCGGTACAAGTCGGTACTAAACGGGACAAGTCGGGACATGTCAGGACAAGTAAGGACAAGTCGGGACAAGTCGGGACAAGTCGTGACAAGTCGGGACAATCCGGGACAAGTCGGGACAAGTAGGGACAAGTCGGGACAGGTCAGGACAAGTAGGGACAAGTCAAGACAAGTCAGGACAAGTCGGGACAATTCGGGTCAAGTCGGTGCAAGTCGGGACAAACTTGGACAATCCGGGACAAGTCGAAACAAGTCGAGACAAGTCGGGACAAGTCGGGACAAGTCGGGACAAGTCAGGACAAGTTTAGACAATCCGGGACAAGTTGGGACAAGACGGAACAAGTCACGACAAGTCGGGACAAACATGTCGGAACAAGTCGGGACTTTTGGGTCGGGTCGAGGAAAATATTATTGTAAATATATTTTTTGATACAATCATTTTGAATTTAAAATAATTCTGGACTTTTCACCTGGGCTCCTTACCCAGACATTTTATCCTGATTTCATTTGGACATTTTACACGGAATTTCTACCTGGACTTCTTCACTTAGACTTTATTCTTGGAATTTTTTTTGGACTTCTTTGATGTAGTTTGTGGAATAAAATCAAAATTACGAAAAAAAAAACAAAAGATTTTAACATTTGTTTCGAAT
The DNA here is from genome assembly GCA_958502065.1 of Chrysolina americana. Classification (NCBI taxonomy): domain Eukaryota; kingdom Metazoa; phylum Arthropoda; class Insecta; order Coleoptera; family Chrysomelidae; genus Chrysolina; species Chrysolina americana. Next base: position 48,384,729 of record OY293415.1, on the reverse strand, counting down.
ATTTTAGCAAAAATTCAATTATCAAAAATTTTTTTTTTAGATTTTTTTTTATTTCATCAAAATTGTGAACTGAAACAACTTTCACGATCCAATTTCTATTCAGGAAGAAACAAAAAATAACTCATTAAACAAAAAAATAAAATAAAAAAATTTTGAAAAAAAAAATCTTGGAAAATTCCTTTTTTCACAAAGAAAATATTGAAGTTAGTCAATTTCTGAATATTTTGGTATCGAATCATCTCGCCTAAATTTCTCATAACGGCATGAAATTTAATTTTATTTTTCTGAAAAAATAATTCACTTCACAAGGTCAAATCGAGTCAATGTTATGGCACTAATATTCATCTTATCGTCTTGGACTCTATTCGCAATTAGTTCGGGTCGGGTAGGGTCGGGAAATGAGCTTTCAGATTTTTTGTCAATCCAACAAATATTATGAACCATAACAAATGTGACAAGTCCGGACAAGTTGGGACAAGTCGGGACAAGTCTGGACATTTCGGGACAAGTTTGGACAATCCGGGACAAGTTGGGACAAGTCGGTACAAGACGGGACATGTCGGGACAAGTCGGGACAAGTCGAGACAAGTCGGGACTAGTCGAAACAAGTCGGGACAAGTCGAGACAAGTCAGGACAAGTTAGGACAATTCGAGATAAGTCGGGACAAGTCGGGACAATTCTGGACAAGTCGGGACAAGTCGGTACAAGTCGGGACAAGTCGGGAAAAGTTTGGACAATCCGGGACAAGTCGGGACAAGTCGGTACAAGTCGGGTTAAGTCGGTACAAGTCGGGACAAGTTTAAACAATACTGGACAAGTCGGGACAAGTCGTTACAAGTCACGACAAGTCGGGAAATGTCGAGACAATTAGGGACAAGTCGGTACAAGACGAGACAAGTCGGGACAAGTCATGACAAGTATGGACAATCCGGGACAAGTCGGGACAAGTCGAGACAAGTCGGGACAAGTCGAGACAAGTCGGGACAAGTCGAGACAAGTCAAGACAAGTCGGTACAAGTCGGGACAAGTTTGGACAATCCGGGACAAGTTGGGATAAGTCGGTACAAGACGGGAACTGTTGGGACAAAACGAAACAATTCGGGACAAGTCGAAACAAGTCGTTACCAGACGATACCAGTCGGGTCAAGTTTGGACAATCCGGGCGAGAAAAGTCGGGACAAGTCGGTACAATTCGGGACAAGTTTGGACAATTTAGGACAAGTCGGGACAAGTCGAAACAAGTTGGGACAAGTCGAAACAAGTCGGGACAAGTCGGTACAAGTTTGGACAATTTGGAACAAGTCGGGACAAGTCTGGACAAGTCGGGACAAGTTAGAACAAGTCAAAACAAGTCGGGACAAGTCGGGACTAGTTTGGACAATCCGGGACAAGTCGGGACAAGTCGGGACAAGTCGGGACAAGTCGGGACAAGTCGGGACAAGTCGGGACAAGTCAATGCAATTTGGGACAAGTTTGGACAATCCGGGACAAGTCAGGACAAGTCGGTACAAGTCGGGACAAGTTTAGACAACTCGGGGCAAGTCGGTACAAGTCAAAACAAGTCGGTACAAGTCGGGAAGAGTCGGTACAAGTCGGGACAAGTCGGTACAGGTTTGGACAATCTGGGACAAGAAGAGACAAGTTGGGACAAGTCGAAACAAGTCGGGACAAGTTGGTACAAGTCAGGATAAGTTTGGACAATCCGGGACAAGTCAGGACAAGTCGGTACAAGTCGGGACAAGTCGGTACAAGTCGGGACAAGTCGGTACAAGTCGGGACAAATTTGAACAATCCGGGACAAGTCGGGACAAGTCGGTACAAGTCAAGACAATTCGGGACAAGTCGAGACAAGTTGGGACAAGTTTGGACAATCCGGGACAAGTCGGGACAAGTCGGGACAAGTCGGTACAAGTCGAGACAGGTCGGGAAGGGTCGGTACAAGCCGTGACAAGTCAGGACAAGTCGAGACATGTCGGGACAAGACGTGACAAGTCAGAACAAGTCGGGTTAAGTTGGTTCAAGTCAAGACAAGTCGTGACAAGTCGGAACAAGTCTGGACAAGTCGGTACAAGTCGGTACAAGTCGGTACTAAACGGGACAAGTCGGGACATGTCAGGACAAGTAAGGACAAGTCGGGACAAGTCGGGACAAGTCGTGACAAGTCGGGACAATCCGGGACAAGTCGGGACAAGTAGGGACAAGTGGGGACAGGTCAGGACAAGTCGGGACAAGTCAAGACAAGTCAGGACAAGTGGGGACAATTCGGGTCAAGTCGGTACAAGTCGGGACAAACTTGGACAATCCGGGACAAGTCAGGACAAGTCGGTACAAGTCGGGACAAGTTGGTACAAGTCAGGATAAGTTTGGACAATCCGGGACAAGTCAGGACAAGTCGGTACAAGTCGGGACAAGTCGGTACAAGTCGGGACAAACATGTCGGAACAAGTCGGGACTTTTGGGTCGGGTCGAGGAAAATATTATTGTGAATATATTTTTTGATACAATCATTTTGAATTTAAAACAATTCTGGACTTTTCACCTGGGCTCCTCACCCAGACATTTTATCCTGATTTCATTTGGACATTTTACACGGAATTTCCACCTGGACTTCTTCACTCAGACTTTCTTCTTGGAATTTTATTTGGACTTCTTTGATGTAGTTTGTGAATAAAATCAAAATTACGAAAATAATAAACAAAAGATTTTAATATTTGTTTCGAATATTTCAGCAAAAATTCAATTATCAAAAAATTTTTTTTTAGATTTTTTTTTATTTTATCAAAATTGTGAACTGAAACAACTTTCACGATCCAATTTCTATTCAGGAAGAAACATAAAAGTATCTCATTAAACAAAGAAATAAAATAAAAAAAAATTTAAAAAAAAAATCTTGGAAAATTCCTTTTTTCACAAAGAAAATATTGAAGTCAGTAAATTTCTGAATATTTTGGTATCGAATCATCTCGCCTATATTTTTCATAACGGCAAGAAATTTAATTTTATTTTTCTGAAAAAAAAAAAATTCACTTCACAAGGTCAAATCGAGTCAATGTAATGGCACTAATATTCATCTTATCGTCTTGGACTCTATTCGCAATTAGTTCGGGTCGGGTAGTGTCGGGAAATGAGCTTTCAGATTTTTTGTCAATCCAACAAATATTATGAACCATAACAAATGTGACAAGTCCGGACAAGTTGGGACAAGTCGGGACAAGTCTGGACAAGTCGGGACAAGTCGGGACAAGTTTGGACAATTCGGGACAAGTCGGGACAAGTCGGGACAAGTCGGGACTAGTTTGGACAATCCGGGACAAGTCGGGACAAGTCGGGACAAGTCGGGACAAGTCGGGACAAGTCGGGACAAGTCGGGACAAGTCGGGACAAGTCGGGACAAGTCGGGACAAGTCAGTGCAAGTCGGGACAAGTTTGGACAATCCGGGACAAGTCAGGACAAGTCGGTACAAGTCGGGACAAGTTGGTACAAGTCAGGATAAGTTTGGACAATCCGGGACAAGTCAGGACAAGTCGGTACAAGTCGGGACAAGTCGGTACAAGTCGGGACAAACATGTCGGAACAAGTCGGGACTTTTGGGTCGGGTCGAGGAAAATATTATTGTGAATATATTTTTTGATACAATCATTTTGAATTTAAAATAATTCTGGACTTTTCACCTGGGCTCCTCACCCAGACATTTTATCCTGATTTCATTTGGACATTTTACACGGAATTTCCACCTGGACTTCTTCACTCAGACTTTCTTCTTGGAATTTTATTTGGACTTCTTTGATGTAGTTTGTGAATAAAATCAAAATTACGAAAATAATAAACAAAAGATTTTAATATTTGTTTCGAATATTTCAGCAAAAATTCAATTATCAAAAAATTTTTTTTTTAGATTTTTTTTTATTTTATCAAAATTGTGAACTGAAACAACTTTCACGATCCAATTTCTATTCAGGAAGAAACATAAAAGTATCTCATTAAACAAAGAAATAAAATAAAAAAAAATTAAAAAAAAAAAAATCTTGGAAAATTCCTTTTTTCACAAAGAAAATATTGAAGTCAGTAAATTTCTGAATATTTTGGTATCGAATCATCTCGCCTATATTTTTCATAACGGCAAGAAATTTAATTTTATTTTTCTGAAAAAAAAAAATTCACTTCACAAGGTCAAATCGAGTCAATGTAATGGCACTAATATTCATCTTATCGTCTTGGACTCTATTCGCAATTAGTTCGGGTCGGGTAGTGTCGGGAAATGAGCTTTCAGATTTTTTGTCAATCCAACAAATATTATGAACCATAACAAATGTGACAAGTCCGGACAAGTTGGGACAAGTCGGGACAAGTCTGGACAAGTCGGGACAAGTCGGGACAAGTTTGGACAATTCGGGACAAGTCGGGACAAGTCGGGACAAGTCGTTACAAGTCACGACAAGTCGGGAAATGTCGAGACAAGTAGGGACAAGTCGGTACAAGACGAGACAAGTCAGAACAAGTCATGACATGTATGGACAATCCGGGACAAGTCGGGACAAGTCGAGACAAGTCGGGATAAGTTTGGACAATCCGGGACAAGTCGGGACAAGTCGGTACAAGTCGGTACAAGTCGGGACAAGTCGGTACAAGTCGGGACAAGTTTGGACAATCCGGGACAAGTCGGCACAATTCGGGACAAGTCGAGACAAGTCGGGACAAGTCGTGACAAGTCGGTACAAGACTAGACAAGTCGGGACAAGTCGAGACAAGTTTGGACAATCTAGGACAAGTCGGGACAAGTTGGTACAAGTCGGGACGAATCGGGACAAGTCGGTACAATTCGGGACAAGTTTGGACAATCTGGGACAATTCTGGACAAGTCGGTACAAGTCGGGACAATCTGGGACAATTCTGGACAAGTCGGTACAAGTCGGGACAAGTCGAGACAAGTCGGGACAAGTTGGGACAAGTCAGGACAAGTCGGGACAAGTCGGGACAAGTCAGGTCAAGTCGGTACAAGTCGAAACAAGTCAGAACAAGTCGGGACAAGTCGGTACAAGTCGGGACAAGTCGGTACAAGTCAAGACAAGTCGGGACAAGTCAGGACAAGTTTGGACATTCCGGTACAAGTCGGTACAAGTCGGAACATGTCGGGACAATTCGGGACAAGTCAGGACAAGTAGGGACAAGTCGGGACAGGTCAGGACAAGTCGAGACAAGTCGGGACAAGTCAGGACAAGTCAGGACAATTCGGGTCAAGTCGGTACAAGTCGGGACAAGTCGGTACAAGTCAAGACAAGTCGGGACAAGTCGGGACAAGTCGGCACAAGTCGGGACAAACTTGGACAATCCGGGACAAGTCAAAACAAGTCGAGACAAGTCGGGACAAGTCGGGACAAGTCAGGACAAGTTTAGACAATCCGGGGCAAGTTGGGACAAGACGGAACAAGTCACGACAAGTCGGGACAAACATGTCGGGACTTTTGGGTCGGGTCGAGGAAAATATTATTGTTAATATATTTTTTGATACAATCATTTTTAATTTAAAATAATTCTGGACTTTTCACCTGGGCTCCTTACCCAGACATTTTATCCTGATTTCATTTGGACATTTTACACGGAATTTCCATCTGGACTTCTTCACCCAGACTTTATTCTTGGAATTTTATTTGGACTTCTTTGATGTAGTTTGTGGAATAAAATCAAAATTACGAAAAAAAAAACAAAAGATTTTAACATTTGTTTCGAATATTTCAGCAAAAATTCAATTATCAAAATTTTTTTTTTTAGATTTTTTTTATTTTATCAAAATTGTGAACTGAAACAACTTTCACGATCCAATTTCTATTCAGGAAGAAACAAAAAAGTATCTCATTAAACAAAGAAATAAAATAAAAAAAAATTTGAAAAAAAAAAATCTTGGAAAATTCCTTTTTTCACAAAGAAAATATTGAAGTCAGTAAATTTCTGAATATTTTGGTATCGAATCATCTCGCCTATATTTTTCATAACGGCAAGAAATTTAATGTTATTTTTCTGAAAAAAAAAATTCACTTCACAAGGTCAAATCGAGTCAATGTAATGGCACTAATATTCATCTTATCGTCTTGGACTCTATTCGCAATTAGTTCGGGTCGGGTAGTGTCGGGAAATGAGCTTTCAGATTTTTTGTCAATCCAACAAATTTTATGAACCATAACAAATGTGACGAGTCCGGACAAGTTGGGACAAGTCGGGACAAGTCTGGACAAGTCGGGACAAGTCGGGACAAGTTTGGACAATTCGGGACAAGTCGGGACAAGTCGGTACAAGTCGGGTTAAGTCGGTACAAGTCGGGACAAGTTTGAACAATACTGGACAAGTCGGGACAAGTCGGGACAAGTCGTTACAAGTCACGACAAGTCGGGAAATGTCGAGACAAGTAGGGACAAGTCGGTACAAGACGAGACAAGTCAGAACAAGTCATGACAAGTATGGACAATCCGGGACAAGTCGGGACAAGTCGAGACAAGTCGGGATAAGTTTGGACAATCCGGGACAAGTCGGGACAAGTCGGTACAAGTCGGGACAAGTCGGTACAAGTCGGGACAAGTTTGGACAATCTGGGACAAGTCGGCACAATTCGGGACAAGTCGAGACAAGTCGGGACAAGTCGTGACAAGTCGGTACAAGACTAGACAAGTCGGGACAAGTCGGGACAAGTATGGACAATCCGGGACATGTCGGAACAAGTCGAGACAAGTTTGGACAGTCCAGGACAAGTCGGGACAAGTCGGTACAAGTCGGGACAAATCGGGACAAGTCGGTACAAGTCGGGACAAGTAGGGACAAGTCGGGACAAGTCGGGACTAGTTTGGACAATCCGGGACAAGTCGGGACAAGTCGGGACAAGTCGGGACAAGTCGGGAAGAGTCGGGACAAGTCGGGACAAGTCGGGACAAGTCAGCGCAAGTCGGGACAAGTTTGGACAATCCGGGACAAGTCAGGACAAGTCGGTACAAGTCGGGACAAGTTGGTACAAGTCAGGATAAGTTTGGACAATCCGGGACAAGTCAGGACAAGTCGGTACAAGTCGGGACATGTCGGTACAAGTCGGGACAAACATGTCGGAACAAGTCGGGACTTTTGGGTCGGGTCGAGGAAAATATTATTGTGAATATATTTTTTGATACAATCATTTTGAATTTAAAATAATTCTGGACTTTTCACCTGGGCTCCTCACCCAGACATTTTATCCTGATTTCATTTGGACATTTTACACGGAATTTCCACCTGGACTTCTTCACTCAGACTTTCTTCTTGGAATTTTATTTGGACTTCTTTGATGTAGTTTGTGAATAAAATCAAAATTACGAAAATAATAAACAAAAGATTTTAATATTTGTTTCGAATATTTCAGCAAAAATTCAATTATCAAAAAATTTTTTTTTAGATTTTTTTTTATTTTATCAAAATTGTGAACTGAAACAACTTTCACGATCCAATTTCTATTCAGGAAGAAACATAAAAGTATCTCATTAAACAAAGAAATAAAATAAAAAAAAATTAAAAAAAAAAAATCTTGGAAAATTCCTTTTTTCACAAAGAAAATATTGAAGTCAGTAAATTTCTGAATATTTTGGTATCGAATCATCTCGCCTATATTTTTCATAACGGCAAGAAATTTAATTTTATTTTTCTGAAAAAAAAAATTCACTTCACAAGGTCAAATCGAGTCAATGTAATGGCACTAATATTCATCTTATCGTCTTGGACTCTATTCGCAATTAGTTCGGGTCGGGTAGTGTCGGGAAATGAGCTTTCAGATTTTTTGTCAATCCAACAAATATTATGAACCATAACAAATGTGACAAGTCCGGACAAGTTGGGACAAGTCGGGACAAGTCTGGACAAGTCGGGACAAGTCGGGACAAGTTTGGACAATTCGGGACAAGTCGAGACAAGTCGGGACAAGTCGTGACAAGTCGGTACAAGACTAGACAAGTCGGGACAAGTCGGGACAAGTATGGACAATCCGGGACATGTCGGGACAAGTCGAGACAAGTTTGGACAGTCCAGGACAAGTCGGGACAAGTCGGTACAAGTCGGGACGAATCGGGACAAGTAGGTACAAGTCGGGACAAGTAGGGACAAGTCTTGACAAGTCAGGACAAGTTTGGACAATCCGGTACAAGTCGTTACAAGTCGGGACATGTCAGGACAATTCGGGACAAGTCAGGACAAGTAGGGACAAGTCGGGACAGGTCGGGACAAGTCGGTACAAGTCAAGACCAGTCGGGACAAGTCGGGACAAGTCGGTACAAGTCGGGACAATTCGGGACAAGTCGGTACAAGTCGGGACAAACTTGGACAATCTGGGACAAGTCAAAACAAGTCGAGACAAGTCGGGACAAGTCGGTTCAAGTCGGGACAAGTCATGACAAGTCGGGACAAGTAGGGACAAGTCGGGACAAGTTGGAACAAGTCGGGACAAGTCGAGACAAGTCAGGACAAGTTAGGACAATTCGAGATAAGTCGGGACAAGTCGGGACAATTCTGGACAAGTCGGGACAAGTCGGTACAAGTCGGGTTAAGTCGGTACAAGTCGGGACAAGTTTGAACAATACTGGACAAGTCGGGACAAGTCGTTACAAGTCACGACAAGTCGGGAAATGTCGAGACAAGTAGGGACAAGTCGGTACAAGACGAGACAAGTCGGGACAAGTCATGACAAGTATGGACAATCCGGGACAAGTCGAGACAAGTCGGGACAAGTCGAGACAAGTCGGGACAAGTCGAGACAAGTCAAGACAAGTCGGTACAAGTCGGGACAAGTTTGGACAATCCGGGACAAAATGGGATAAGTCGGTACAAGACGGGAAATGTTGGAACAAGTCGAAACAAGTCGGGACAAGTCGAAACAAGTCGTTACCAGACGATACTAGTCGGGTCAAGTTTGGACAATCCGGGCGAGACAAGTCGGGACAAGTCGGTACAAGTCGGGACAAGTTTGGACAATCCGGGACAAGTCGGCACAATTCGGGACAAGTCGAGACAAGTCGGGACAAGTCGTGACAAGTCGGTACAAGACTAGACAAGTCGGGACAAGTCGAGACAAGTTTGGACAATCTAGGACAAGTCGGGACAAGTTGGTACAAGTCGGGACGAATCGGGACAAGTCGGTACAATTCGGGACAAGTTTGGACAATCTGGGACAATTCTGGACAAGTCGGTACAAGTCGGGACAATCTGGGACAATTCTGGACAAGTCGGTACAAGTCGGGACAAGTCGAGACAAGTCGGGACAAGTTGGGACAAGTCAGGACAAGTCGGGACAAGTCGGGACAAGTCAGGTCAAGTCGGTACAAGTCGAAACAAGTCAGAACAAGTCGGGACAAGTCGGTACAAGTCGGGACAAGTCGGTACAAGTCAAGACAAGTCGGGACAAGTCAGGACAAGTCGGTACAAGTCGGAACATGTCGGGACAATTCGGGACAAGTCAGGACAAGTAGGGACAAGTCGGGACAGGTCAGGACAAGTCGAGACAAGTCGGGACAAGTCAGGACAAGTCAGGACAATTCGGGTCAAGTCGGTACAAGTCGGGACAAGTCGGTACAAGTCAAGACAAGTCGGGACAAGTCGGGACAAGTCGGCACAAGTCGGGACAAACTTGGACAATCCGGGACAAGTCAAAACAAGTCGAGACAAGTCGGGACAAGTCGGGACAAGTCAGGACAAGTTTAGACAATCCGGGGCAAGTTGGGACAAGACGGAACAAGTCACGACAAGTCGGGACAAACATGTCGGGACTTTTGGGTCGGGTCGAGGAAAATATTATTGTTAATATATTTTTTGATACAATCATTTTTAATTTAAAATAATTCTGGACTTTTCACCTGGGCTCCTTACCCAGACATTTTATCCTGATTTCATTTGGACATTTTACACGGAATTTCCATCTGGACTTCTTCACCCAGACTTTATTCTTGGAATTTTATTTGGACTTCTTTGATGTAGTTTGTGGAATAAAATCAAAATTACGAAAAAAAAAACAAAAGATTTTAACATTTGTTTCGAATATTTCAGCAAAAATTCAATTATCAAAATTTTTTTTTTTAGATTTTTTTTATTTTATCAAAATTGTGAACTGAAACAACTTTCACGATCCAATTTCTATTCAGGAAGAAACAAAAAAGTATCTCATTAAACAAAGAAATAAAATAAAAAAAAATTTGAAAAAAAAAAATCTTGGAAAATTCCTTTTTTCACAAAGAAAATATTGAAGTCAGTAAATTTCTGAATATTTTGGTATCGAATCATCTCGCCTATATTTTTCATAACGGCAAGAAATTTAATGTTATTTTTCTGAAAAAAAAATTCACTTCACAAGGTCAAATCGAGTCAATGTAATGGCACTAATATTCATCTTATCGTCTTGGACTCTATTCGCAATTAGTTCGGGTCGGGTAGTGTCGGGAAATGAGCTTTCAGATTTTTTGTCAATCCAACAAATTTTATGAACCATAACAAATGTGACGAGTCCGGACAAGTTGGGACAAGTCGGGACAAGTCTGGACAAGTCGGGACAAGTCGGGACAAGTTTGGACAATTCGGGACAAGTCGGGACAAGTCGGTACAAGTCGGGTTAAGTCGGTACAAGTCGGGACAAGTTTGAACAATACTGGACAAGTCGGGACAAGTCGGGACAAGTCGTTACAAGTCACGACAAGTCGGGAAATGTCGAGACAAGTAGGGACAAGTCGGTACAAGACGAGACAAGTCAGAACAAGTCATGACAAGTATGGACAATCCGGGACAAGTCGGGACAAGTCGAGTCAAGTCGGGATAAGTTTGGACAATCCGGGACAAGTCGGGACAAGTCGGTACAAGTCGGGACAAGTCGGTACAAATCGGGACAAGTTTGGACAATCTGGGACAAGTCGGCACAATTCGGGACAAGTCGAGACAAGTCGGGACAAGTCGTGACAAGTCGGTACAAGACTAGACAAGTCGGGACAAGTCGGGACAAGTATGGACAATCCGGGACATGTCGGAACAAGTCGAGACAAGTTTGGACAGTCCAGGACAAGTCGGGACAAGTCGGTACAAGTCGGGACAAATCGGGACAAGTCGGTACAAGTCGGGACAAGTAGGGACAAGTCGGGACAAGTCGGGACTAGTTTGGACAATCCGGGACAAGTCGGGACAAGTCGGGACAAGTCGGGACAAGTCGGGACAAGTCGGGACAAGTCGGGACAAGTCGGGACAAGTCAGCGCAAGTCGGGACAAGTTTGGACAATCCGGGACAAGTCAGGACAAGTCGGTACAAGTCGGGACAAGTTGGTACAAGTCAGGATAAGTTTGGACAATCCGGGACAAGTCAGGACAAGTCGGTACAAGTCGGGACATGTCGGTACAAGTCGGGACAAACATGTCGGAACAAGTCGGGACTTTTGGGTCGGGTCGAGGAAAATATTATTGTGAATATATTTTTTGATACAATCATTTTGAATTTAAAATAATTCTGGACTTTTCACCTGGGCTCCTCACCCAGACATTTTATCCTGATTTCATTTGGACATTTTACACGGAATTTCCACCTGGACTTCTTCACTCAGACTTTCTTCTTGGAATTTTATTTGGACTTCTTTGATGTAGTTTGTGAATAAAATCAAAATTACGAAAATAATAAACAAAAGATTTTAATATTTGTTTCGAATATTTCAGCAAAAATTCAATTATCAAAAAATTTTTTTTTAGATTTTTTTTTATTTTATCAAAATTGTGAACTGAAACAACTTTCACGATCCAATTTCTATTCAGGAAGAAACATAAAAGTATCTCATTAAACAAAGAAATAAAATAAAAAAAAATTAAAAAAAAAAAAATCTTGGAAAATTCCTTTTTTCACAAAGAAAATATTGAAGTCAGTAAATTTCTGAATATTTTGGTATCGAATCATCTCGCCTATATTTTTCATAACGGCAAGAAATTTAATTTTATTTTTCTGAAAAAAAAATTCACTTCACAAGGTCAAATCGAGTCAATGTAATGGCACTAATATTCATCTTATCGTCTTGGACTCTATTCGCAATTAGTTCGGGTCGGGTAGTGTCGGGAAATGAGCTTTCAGATTTTTTGTCAATCCAACAAATATTATGAACCATAACAAATGTGACAAGTCCGGACAAGTTGGGACAAGTCGGGACAAGTCTGGACAAGTCGGGACAAGTCGGGACAAGTTTGGACAATTCGGGACAAGTCGAGACAAGTCGGGACAAGTCGTGACAAGTCGGTACAAGACTAGACAAGTCGGGACAAGTATGGACAATCCGGGACATGTCGGGACAAGTCGAGACAAGTTTGGACAGTCCAGGACAAGTCGGGACAAGTCGGTACAAGTCGGGACGAATCGGGACAAGTAGGTACAAGTCGGGACAAGTAGGGACAAGTCTTGACAAGTCAGGACAAGTTTGGACAATCCGGTACAAGTCGTTACAAGTCGGGACATGTCAGGACAATTCGGGACAAGTCAGGACAAGTAGGGACAAGTCGGGACAGGTCGGGACAAGTCGGTACAAGTCAAGACCAGTCGGGACAAGTCGGGACAAGTCGGTACAAGTCGGGACAATTCGGGACAAGTCGGTACAAGTCGGGACAAACTTGGACAATCTGGGACAAGTCAAAACAAGTCGAGACAAGTCGGGACAAGTCGGTTCAAGTCGGGACAAGTCATGACAAGTCGGGACAAGTAGGGACAAGTCGGGACAAGTTGGAACAAGTCGGGACAAGTCGAGACAAGTCAGGACAAGTTAGGACAATTCGAGATAAGTCGGGACAAGTCGGGACAATTCTGGACAAGTCGGGACAAGTCGGTACAAGTTGGGTTAAGTCGGTACAAGTCGGGACAAGTTTGAACAATACTGGACAAGTCGGGACAAGTCGTTACAAGTCACGACAAGTCGGGAAATGTCGAGACAAGTAGGGACAAGTCGGTACAAGACGAGACAAGTCGGGACAAGTCATGACAAGTATGGACAATCCGGGACAAGTCGAGACAAGTCGGGACAAGTCGAGACAAGTCGGGACAAGTCGAGACAAGTCAAGACAAGTCGGTACAAGTCGGGACAAGTTTGGACAATCCGGGACAAAATGGGATAAGTCGGTACAAGACGGGAAATGTTGGAACAAGTCGAAACAAGTCGGGACAAGTCGAAACAAGTCGTTACCAGACGATACTAGTCGGGTCAAGTTTGGACAATCCGGGCGAGACAAGTCGGGACAAGTCGGTACAATTCGGGACAAGTTTGGACAATTTAGGACAAGTCGGGACAAGTCGAAACAAGTTGGAACAAGTCGAAACAAGTCGGGACAAGTCGAAACAAGTCGTTACCAGACGATACTAGTCGGGTCAAGTTTGGACAATCCGGGCGAGACAAGTCGGGACAAGTCGGTGCAATTCGGGACAAGTTTGGACAATTTAGGACAAGTCGGGACAGGTCGAAACAAGTTGGGACAAGTCGAAACAAGTCGGGACAAGTCGGTACAAGTTTGGACAATTTGGAACAAGTCGGGACAAGTCTGGACAAGTCGGGACAAGTTAGAACAAGTCAAAACAAGTCGGGACAAGTCGGGACTAGTTTGGACAATCCGGGACAAGTCGGGACAAGTCGGGACAAGTCGGGACAAGTCGGGACAAGTCGGGACAAGTCGGGACAAGTCGGGACAAGTCAATGCAATTTGGGACAAGTTTGGACAATCCGGGACAAGTCAGGACAAGTCTGTACAAGTCGGGACAAGTCGGTACAAGTCGGGACAAGTCGGTACAAGTCGGGACTAGTCGGTACAAGTCGGGACAAGTCGGTACAAGTCAAGACAATTCAGGACAAGTCGAGACAAGTTGGGACAAGTTTGGACAATCCGGGACAAGTCGGGACAAGTCGGGACAAGTCGGTACAAGTCGAGACAGGTCGGGACAAGACGTGACAAGTCAGAACAAGTCGGGTTAATTTGGTTAAAGTCAAGACAAGTCGTGACAAGTCGGAACAAATCTGGACAAGTCGGTACAAGTCGGTACAAGTCGGTACTAAACGGGACAAGTCGGGACATGTCAGGACAAGTAAGGACAAGTCGGGACAAGTCGGGACAAGTCGTGACAAGTCGGGACAATCCGGGACAAGTCGGGACAAGTAGGGACAAGTCGGGACAGGTCAGGACAAGTCGGGATAAGTCAAGACAAGTCAGGACAAGTCGGGACAATTCGGGTCAAGTCGGTACAAGTCGGGACAAACTTGGACAATCCGGGACAAGTCGAAACAAGTCGAGACAAGTCGGGACAAGTCGGGACAAGTCGGGACAAGTCAGGACAAGTTTAGACAATCCGGGACAAGTTGGGACAAGACGGAACAAGTCACGACAAGTCGGGACAAACATGTCGGAACAAGTCGGGACTTTTGGGTCGGGTCGAGGAAAATATTATTGTAAATATATTTTTTGATACAATCATTTTGAATTTAAAATAATTCTGGACTTTTCACCTGGGCTCCTTACCCAGACATTTTATCCTGATTTCATTTGGACATTTTACACGGAATTTCCACCTGGACTTCTTCACCCAGACTTTCTTCTTGGAATTTTATTTGGACTTCTTTGATGTAGTTTGTGAAATAAAATCAAAATTACGAAAAAAAAAAACAAAAGATTTTAATATTTGTTTCGAATATTTCAGCAAAAAGTCAATTATCAAAAAATTTTTTTTTTAGATTTTTTTTTATTTCATCAAAATTGTGAACTGATACAACTTTCACGATCCAATTTCTATTCAGGAAGAAACAAAAAAGTATCTCATTAAACAAAGAAATAAAAAAAAAAAAATTGAAAAAAAAAATCTTGGAAAATTCCTTTTTTCACAAAGAAAATATTGAAGTCAGTAAATTTCTGAATATTTTGGTATCGAATCATCTCGCCTAAATTTTTCATAACGGCAAGAAATTTAATTTTATTTTTCTGAAAAAAAAAAATTCACTTCACAAGGTCAAATCGAGTCAATGTAATGGCACTAATATTCATCTTATCGTCTTGGACTCTATTCGCAATTAGTTCGGGTCGGGTAGTGTCGGGAAATGAGCTTTCGGATTTTTTGTCAATCCAACAAATATTATGAACCATAACAAATGTGACAAGTCCGGACAAGTTGGGACAAGTCGGGACAAGTCTAGACAAGTCGGGACAAGTTGGGACAAATCGGGACTAGCCGGGATATTTTGAAAAAAAAGAAAGCTACAAAAATTTTATAAACAAAAAATTTGATTTTTTTTTAATATTTCAGACAAAATTTACACAGTTTTGAGAAAATAAGCTTACAGATTTTTTGTCAATCCAACCAAAATTATGAACCAAAACAAGTGTGACAATCAATATTTGTTCGAACTGATATTGACAAGTCGAAACAAGTCGGGACAAGTATGGTCAAGTCGGGACATGTCAGGACAAGTCGGGACAAGTCGAGACAGGTCGGGACAAGACGTGACAAGTCAGAACAAGTCGGGTTAATTTGGTTCAAGTCAAGACAAGTCGTGACAAGTCGGAACAAGTCTGGACAAGTCGGTACAAGTCGGTACAAGTCGGTACTAAACGGGACAAGTCGGGACATGTCAGGACAAGTAAAGACAAGTCGGGACAAGTCGGGACAAGTCGTGACAAGTCGGGACAATCCGGGACAAGTCGGGACAAGTAGGGACAAGTCGGGACAGGTCAGGACAAGTCGGGACAAGTCAAGACAAGTCAGGACAAGTCGGGACAATTCGGGTCAAGTCGGTACAAGTCGGGACAAACTTGGACAATCCGGGACAAGTCGAAACAAGTCGAGACAAGTCGGGACAAGTCGGGACAAGTCGGGACAAGTCAGGACAAGTTTAGACAATCCGGGACAAGTTGGGACAAGACGGAACAAGTCACGACAAGTCGGGACAAACATGTCGGAACAAGTCGGGACTTTTGGGTCGGGTCGAGGAAAATATTATTGTAAATATATTTTTTGATACAATCATTTTGAATTTAAAATAATTCTGGACTTTTCACCTGGGCTCCTTACCCAGACATTTTATCCTGATTTCATTTGGACATTTTACACGGAATTTCCACCTGGACTTCTTCACCCAGACTTTCTTCTTGGAATTTTATTTGGACTTCTTTGATGTAGTTTGTGAAATAAAATCAAAATTACGAAAAAAAAAAACAAAAGATTTTAATATTTGTTTCGAATATTTCAGCAAAAAGTCAATTATCAAAAAATTTTTTTTTTAGATTTTTTTTTATTTTATCAAAATTGTGAACTGATACAACTTTCACGATCCAATTTCTATTCAGGAAGAAACAAAAAAGTATCTCATTAAACAAAGAAATAAAAAAAAAAAATTTGAAAAAAAAAATCTTGGAAAATTCCTTTTTTCACAAAGAAAATATTGAAGTCAGTAAATTTCTGAATATTTTGGTATCGAATCATCTCGCCTAAATTTTTCATAACGGCAAGAAATTTAATTTTATTTTTCTGAAAAAAAAAATTCACTTCACAAGGTCAAATCGAGTCAATGTAATGGCACTAATATTCATCTTATCGTCTTGGACTCTATTCGCAATTAGTTCGGGTCGGGTAGTGTCGGGAAATGAGCTTTCGGATTTTTTGTCAATCCAACAAATATTATGAACCATAACAAATGTGACAAGTCCGGACAAGTTGGGACAAGTCGGGACAAGTCTAGACAAGTCGGGACAAGTTGGGACAAATCGGGACTAGCCAGGATATTTTGATAAAAAAGAAAGCTACAAAAATTTTATAAACAAAAAATTTGATTTTTTTTTAATATTTCAGACAAAATTTACACAGTTTTGAGAAAATAAGCTTACAGATTTTTTGTCAATCCAACCAAAATTATGAACCAAAACAAGTGTGACAATCAATATTTGTTCGAACTGATATTGACAAGTCGAAACAAGTCGGGACAAGTATGGTCAAGTCGGGACATGTCAGGACAAGTCGGGACAAGTCGAGACAGGTCGGGACAAGACGTGACAAGTCAGAACAAGTCGGGTTAATTTGGTTCAAGTCAAGACAAGTCGTGACAAGTCGGAACAAGTCTGGACAAGTCGGTACAAGTCGGTACAAGTCGGTACTAAACGGGACAAGTCGGGACATGTCAGGACAAGTAAGGACAAGTCGGGACAAGTCGGGACAAGTCGTGACAAGTCGGGACAATCCGGGACAAGTCGGGACAAGTAGGGACAAGTCGGGACAGGTCAGGACAAGTCGGGACAAGTCAAGACAAGTCAGGACAAGTCGGGACAATTCGGGTCAAGTCGGTACAAGTCGGGACAAACTTGGACAATCCGGGACAAGTCGAAACAAGTCGAGACAAGTCGGGACAATTCGGGACAAGTCGGGACAAGTCAGGACAAGTTTAGACAATCCGGGACAAGTTGGGACAAGACGAAACAAGTCACGACAAGTCGGGACAAACATGTCGGAACAAGTCGGGACTTTTGGGTCGGGTCGAGGAAAATATTATTGTAAATATATTTTTTGATACAATCATTTTGAATTTAAAATAATTCTGGACTTTTCACCTGGGCTCCTTACCCAGACATTTTATCCTGATTTCATTTGGACATTTTACACGGAATTTCCACCTGGACTTCTTCACCCAGACTTTCTTCTTGGAATTTTATTTGGACTTCTTTGATGTAGTTTGTGAAATAAAATCAAAATTACGAAAAAAAAAAACAAAAGATTTTAATATTTGTTTCGAATATTTCAGCAAAAAGTCAATTATCAAAAAATTTTTTTTTTAGATTTTTTTTTATTTTATCAAAATTGTGAACTGATACAACTTTCACGATCCAATTTCTATTCAGGAAGAAACAAAAAAGTATCTCATTAAACAAAGAAATAAAAAAAAAAAATTTGAAAAAAAAAATCTTGGAAAATTCCTTTTTTCACAAAGAAAATATTGAAGTCAGTAAATTTCTGAATATTTTGGTATCGAATCATCTCGCCTAAATTTTTCATAACGGCAAGAAATTTAATTTTATTTTTCTGAAAAAAAAAAATTCACTTCACAAGGTCAAATCGAGTCAATGTAATGGCACTAATATTCATCTTATCGTCTTGGACTCTATTCGCAATTAGTTCGGGTCGGGTAGTGTCGGGAAATGAGCTTTCGGATTTTTTGTCAATCCAACAAATATAATGAACCATAACAAATGTGACAAGTCCGGACAAGTTGGGACAAGTCGGGACAAGTCTAGACAAGTCGGGACAAGTTGGGACAAATCGGGACTAGCCGGGATATTTTGATAAAAAAGAAAGCTACAAAAATTTTATAAACAAAAAATTTGATTTTTTTTTAATATTTCAGACAAAATTTACACAGTTTTGAGAAAATAAGCTTACAGATTTTTTGTCAATCCAACCAAAATTATGAACCAAAACAAGTGTGACAATCAATATTTGTTCGAACTGATATTGACAAGTCGAAACAAGTCGGGACAAGTATGGTCAAGTCGGGACATGTCAGGACAAGTCGGGACAAGTCGAGACAGGTCGGGACAAGACGTGACAAGTCAGAACAAGTCGGGTTAATTTGGTTCAAGTCAAGACAAGTCGTGACAAGTCGGAACAAGTCTGGACAAGTCGGTACAAGTCGGTACAAGTCGGTACTAAACGGGACAAGTCGGGACATGTCAGGACAAGTAAGGACAAGTCGGGACAAGTCGGGACAAGTCGTGACAAGTCGGGACAATCCGGGACAAGTCGGGACAAGTAGGGACAAGTCGGGACAGGTCAGGACAAGTCGGGACAAGTCAAGACAAGTCAGGACAAGTCGGGACAATTCGGGTCAAGTCGGTACAAGTCGGGACAAACTTGGACAATCCGGGACAAGTCGAAACAAGTCGAGACAAGTCGGGACAAGTCGGGACAAGTCGGGACAAGTCAGGACAAGTTTAGACAATCCGGGACAAGTTGGGACAAGACGGAACAAGTCACGACAAGTCGGGACAAACATGTCGGAACAAGTCGGGACTTTTGGGTCGGGTCGAGGAAAATATTATTGTAAATATATTTTTTGATACAATCATTTTGAATTTAAAATAATTCTGGACTTTTCACCTGGGCTCCTTACCCAGACATTTTATCCTGATTTCATTTGGACATTTTACACGGAATTTCCACCTGGACTTCTTCACCCAGACTTTCTTCTTGGAATTTTATTTGGACTTCTTTGATGTAGTTTGTGAAATAAAATCAAAATTACGAAAAAAAAAACAAAAGATTTTAATATTTGTTTCGAATATTTCAGCAAAAA
Source organism: Chrysolina americana (assembly GCA_958502065.1). NCBI lineage: Eukaryota > Metazoa > Arthropoda > Insecta > Coleoptera > Chrysomelidae > Chrysolina > Chrysolina americana. The sequence goes on along the minus strand of OY293415.1, from coordinate 48,365,408 downwards.
TTCAATTATCAGAAAATTTTTTTTTTAGATTTTTTTTTTATTTTATCAAATTTGTGAACTGAAACAACTTTCACGATCCAATTTCTATTCAGGAAGAAACAAAAAAGTATCTCATTAAAAAAAGAAATAAAATAAAAAAAAATTTGAAAAAAAAAATCTTGGAAAATTCCTTTTTTCACAAAGAAAATATTGAAGTCAGTAAATTTCTGAATATTTTGGTATCGAATCATCTCGCCTAAATTTTTCATAACGGCAAGAAATTTAATTTTATTTTTCTGAAAAAAAAAAATTCACTTCACAAGGTCAAATCGAGTCAATGTAATGGCACTAATATTCATCTTATCGTCTTGGACTCTATTCGCAATTAGTTCGGGTCGGGTAGTGTCGGGAAATGAGCTTTCAGATTTTTTGTCAATCCAACAAATATTATGAACCATAACAAATGTGACAAGTCCGGACAAGTTGGGACAAGTCGGGACAAGTCTAGACAAGTCGGGACAAGTTGGGACAAATCGGGACTAGCCGGGATATTTTGAAAAAAAAGAAAGCTACAAAAATTTTATAAACAAAAAATTTGATTTTTTTTTAATATTTCAGACAAAATTTACACAGTTTTGAGAAAATAAGCTTACAGATTTTTTGTCAATCCAACCAAAATTATGAACCAAAACAAGTGTGACAATCAATATTTGTTCGAACTGATATTGACAAGTCGAAACAAGTCGGGACAAGTATGGTCAAGTCGGGACATGTCAGGACAAGTCGGGACAAGTCGGGACAAGTCGGGACAAGTCGGAAAAGTCGGGACAGGTCGGGACAAGTCGATACAAGTCGGGACAAGTCGGTACAAGTCGGTACAAGTCGGGACAAGTCGGTACAAGTCGTGACAAGTCGGGACAAGTAGGGACAAGTCGAGACAAGTTGGAACAAGTCGGGACAAGTCGAGACAAGTCAGGACAAGTCAGGACAATTCGAGATAAGTCGGGACAAGTCGGGACAAGTCTGGACAAGTCGGGACAAGTCGGTTCAAGTCGGGACAAGTCGTGACAAGTCGGAACAAGTCTGGACAAGTCGGTACAAGTCAAGACAGGTCGGGACAAGTCGGGACAATTCGGTACAAGTCGTGAAAAGTCAGGACAAGTCGAGACATGTCGGGACAAGACGTGACAAGTTAGAACAAGTCGGGTTAAGTTGGTTCAAGTAAAGACAAGTCGTGACAAGTCGGAACAAGTCTGTACAAGTCGGTACAAGTCGGTACGAGTCGGTACTAAACGGGACAAGTCGGGACATGTCAGGACAAGTAAGGACAAGTCGGGACAAGTCGGGACAAGTCGTGACAAGTCGGGACAATCCGGGACAAGTCGGGACAAGTAGGGACAAGTCGGGACAGGTCAGGACAAGTCGGGACAAGTCAAGACAAGTCAGGACAAGTCGGGACAATTCGGGTCAAGTCGGTACAAGCCGGGACGAGTCGGTACAAGTCAAGACAAGTCGGGACAAGTCGGGACAAGTCGGTACAAGTCGGGACAATTCGGGACAAGTCGGTACAAGTCGGGACAAGTCGGGAAAAGTTTGGACAATCCGGGACAAGTCGGGACAAGTCGGTACAAGTCGGGTTAAGTCGGTACAAGTCGGTACAAGTCGGTACAAGTTTGAACAATACTGGACAAGTCGGGACAAGTCGTTACAAGTCACGACAAGTCGGGAAATGTCGAGACAAGTAGGGACAAGTCGGTACAAGACGAGACAAGTCGGGACAAGTCATGACAAGTATGGACAATCCGGGACAAGTCGGGACAAGTCGAGACAAGTCGGGACAAGTCGAGACAAGTCGGGACAAGTCGAGACAAGTCAAGACAAGTCGGTACAAGTCGGTACAAGTCGGGACAAGTTTGGACAATTCGGGACAAGTTGGGATAAGTCGGTACAAGACGGGAAATGTTGGAACAAGTCGAAACAAGTCGGGACAAGTCGAAACAAGTCGTTACCAGACGATACTAGTCGGGTCAAGTTTGGACAATCCGGGCGAGACAAGTCGGGACAAGTCGGTACAATTCGGGACAAGTTTGGACAAATTAGGACAAGTCGGGACAAGTCGAAACAAGTTGGGACAAGTCGAAACAAGTCGGGACAAGTCGGTACAAGTTTGGACAATTTGGAACAAGTCGGGACAAGTCTGGACAAGTCGGGACAAGTTAGAACAAGTCAAAACAAGTCAGGACAAGTCGGGACTAGTTTGGACAATCCGGGACAAGTCGGGACAAGTCGGGACAAGTCAATGCAATTTGGGACAAGTTTGGACAATCCGGGACAAGTCAGGACAAGTCGGTACAAGTCGGGACAAGTTTAGACAACTCGGGGCAAGTCGGTACAAGTCAAAACAAGTCGGTACAAGTCGGGAAGAGTCGGTACAAGTCGGGACAAGTCGGTACAGGTTTGGACAATCTGGGACAAGAAGAGACAAGTTGGGACAAGTCGAAACAAGTCGGGACAAGTTGGTACAAGTCAGGATAAGTTTGGACAATCCGGGACAAGTCAGAACAAGTCGGTACAAGTCGGGACAAGTCGGTACAAGTCGGGACAAGTCGGTACAAGTCGGGACAAATTTGAACAATCCGGGACAAGTCGGGACAAGTCGGGACTAGTCGGTACAAGTCGGGACAAGTCGGTACAAGTCAAGACAATTCAGGACAAGTCGAGACAAGTTGGGACAAGTTTGGACAATCCGGGACAAGTCGGGACAAGTCGGGACAAGTCGGTACAAGTCGAGACAGGTCGGGACAAGACGTGACAAGTCAGAACAAGTCGGGTTAATTTGGTTCAAGTCAAGACAAGTCGTGACAAGTCGGAACAAGTCTGGACAAGTCGGGACAAGTCGGGACAAGTCGGGACAAGTCAGGACAAGTTTAGACAATCCGGGACAAGTTGGGACAAGACGGAACAAGTCACGACAAGTCGGGACAAACATGTCGGAACAAGTCGGGACTTTTGGGTCAGGTCGAGGAAAATATTATTGTAAATATATTTTTTGATACAATCATTTTGAATTTAAAATAATTCTGGACTTTTCACCTGGGCTCCTTACCCAGACATTTTATCCTGATTTCATTTGGACATTTTACACGGAATTTCCACCTGGACTTCTTCACCCAGACTTTCTTCTTGGAATTTTATTTGGACTTCTTTGATGTAGTTTGTGAAATAAAATCAAAATTACGAAAAAAAAAAACAAAAGATTTTAATATTTGTTTCGAATATTTCAGCAAAAATTCAATTATCAAAAAATTTTTTTTTAGATTTTTTTTTATTTTATCAAAATTGTGAACTGAAACAACTTTCACGATCCAATTTCTATTCAGGAAGAAACAAAAAATTATCTCATTAAACAAAGAAATTAAATAAAAAAAAATTTGAAAAAAAAAATCTTGGAAAATTCCTTTTTTCACAAAGAAAATATTGAAGTCAGTAAATTTCTGAATATTTTGGTATCGAATCATCTCGCCTAAATTTTTCATAACGGCAAGAAATTTAATTTTATTTTTCTGAAAAAAAAAAAATTCACTTCACAAGGTCAAATCGAGTCAATGTAATGGCACTAATATTCATCTTATCGTCTTGGACTCTATTCGCAATTAGTTCGGGTCGGGTAGTGTCGGGAAATGAGCTTTCAGATTTTTTGTCAATCCAACAAATATTATGAACCATAACAAATGTGACAAGTCCGGACAAGTTGGGACAAGTCGGGACAAGTCTAGACAAGTCGGGACAAGTTGGGACAAATCGGGACTAGCCGGGATATTTTGAAAAAAAAGAAAGCTACAAAAATTTTATAAACAAAAAATTTGATTTTTTTTTAATATTTCAGACAAAATTTACACAGTTTTGAGAAAATAAGCTTACAGATATTTTGTCAATCCAACCAAAATTATGAACCAAAACAAGTGTGACAATCAATATTTGTTCGAACTGATATTGACAAGTCGGAACAAGTCGGGACAAGTATGGTCAAGTCGGGACATGTCAGGACAAGTCGGGACAAGTCGGGACAAGTCGGGACAAGTCGGAAAAGTCGGGACAGGTCGGGACAAGTCGATACAAGTCAAGACAAGTCGGTACAAGTCGGTACAAGTCGGGACAAGTCGGTACAAGTCGTGACAAGTCGGGACAAGTAGGGACAAGTCGGGACAAGTTGGAACAAGTCGGGACAAGTCGAGACAAGTCAGGACAAGTCAGGACAATTCGAGATAAGTCGGGACAAGTCGGGACAAGTCTGGACAAGTCGGGACAAGTCGGTTCAAGTCGGGACAAGTCGTGACAAGTCGGAACAAGTCTGGACAAGTCGGTACAAGTCAAGACAGGTCGGGACAAGTCGGGACAATTCGGTACAAGTCGTGAAAAGTCAGGACAAGTCGAGACATGTCGGGACAAGACGTGACAAGTTAGAACAAGTCGGGTTAAGTTGGTTCAAGTCAAGACAAGTCGTGACAAGTCGGAACAAGTCTGGACAAGTCGGTACAAGTCTGGACAAGTCTGGACAAGTCGAGACAAGTTGGGACAAATCGGGACTAGCCGGGATATTTTGAAAAAAAAGAAAGCTACAAAAGTTTTATAAACAAAAAATTTGATTTTTTTTTTAATATTTCAGACAAGTCTGGACAAGTCGGGACAAGTCGGTTCAAGTCGGGACAAGTCGTGACAAGTCGGAACAAGTCTGGACAAGTCGGTACAAGTCAAGACAGGTCGGGACAAGTCGGGACAATTCGGTACAAGTCGTGAAAAGTCAGGACAAGTCGAGACATGTCGGGACAAGACGTGACAAGTTAGAACAAGTCGGGTTAAGTTGGTTCAAGTCAAGACAAGTCGTGACAAGTCGGAACAAGTCTGGACAAGTCGGGACAAGTCTGGACAAGTCTGGACAAGTCGAGACAAGTTGGGACAAATCGGGACTAGCCGGGATATTTTGAAAAAAAAGAAAGCTACAAAAGTTTTATAAACAAAAAATTTGATTTTTTTTTTAATATTTCAGACAAAATTTACACAGTTTTGAGAAAATAAGCTTACAGATTTTTTGTCAATCCAACCAAAATTATGAACCAAAACAAATGTGACAATCAATTTTTGTTCGAACTGATATTGACAAGTCGGAACAAGTCGGGACAAGTATGGTCAAGTCGGGACATGTCAGGACAAGTCGGGACAAGTCGGGACAAGTCGGGACAAGACGGGACAAGTCGGGACAAGTCGGAAAAGTCGGGACAGGTCGGGACAAAACGGGACAAGTCGGGACAAGTCGGTACAAGTCGGTACAAGTCGGGACAAGTCGGTACTAGTCGTGACAAGTCGGGACAAGTATGGACAATCCGGGACAAGTCTAGACAAGTTTGGCCAATCTGGGACAAGTCGCGACAAGTCGGGACAAGTCGAGACAAGTCAAGATAAGTCAGGACAAGTCGGGATAAGTTTGGACAATCCAAGACAAGTCGGGACAAGTCGGGACAAGTTGGTACAAGTCGGGACTAGTTTGGACAATCCGGGACAAGTCGGCACAATTCGGGACAAGTCGAGACAAGTCGGGACAAGTCGTGACAAGTCGGTACAAGACTAGACAAGTCGGGACAAGTCGGGACAAGTCGGGACAAGTATGGACAATCCGGGACATGTCGGGATAAGTCGAGACAAGTTTGGACAGTCCAGGACAAGTCGGGACAAGTCGGTACAAGTCGGGACGAATCGGGACAAGTCGGTACAAGTCGGGACAAGTAGGGACAAGTCGGGACAAGTCAGGACAAGTTTGGACAATCCGGTACAAGTCGTTACAAGTCGGGACATGTCAGGACAATTCGGGACAAGTCAGGACAAGTAGGGACAAGTCGGGACAGGTCGGGACAAGTCGGTACAAGTCAAGACCAGTCGGGACAAGTCGGGACAAGTCGGTACAAGTAGGGACAAGTTGGAACAAGTCGGGACAAGTCGAAACAAGTCAGGACAAGTTAGGACAATTCGAGATAAGTCGGGACAAGTCGGGACAATTCTGGACAAGTCGGGACAAGTCGGTACAAGTCGGGACAAGTCGGGAAAAGTTTGGACAATCCGGGACAAGTCGGGACAAGTCGGTACAAGTCGGGTTATGTCGGTACAAGTCGGGACAAGTTTGAACAATACTGGACAAGTCGGGACAAGTCGTTACAAGTCACGACAAGTCGGGAAATGTCGAGACAAGTAGGGACAAGTCGGTACAAGACGAGACAAGTCGGGACAAGTCATGACAAGTATGGACAATCCGGGACAAGTCGGGACAAGTCGAGACAAGTCGGGACAAGTCGAGACAAGTCGGGACAAGTCGAGACAAGTCAAGACAAGTCGGTACAAGTCGGTACAAGTCGGGACAAGTTTGGACAATTCGGGACAAGTTGGGTTAAGTCGGTACAAGACGGGAAATGTTGGAACAAGTCGAAACAAGTCGGGACAAGTCGAAACAAGTCGTTACCAGACGATACTAGTCGAGTCAAGTTTGGACAATCTGGGCGAGACAAGTCGGGACAAGTCGGTACAATTCGGGACAAGTTTGGACAATTTAGGACAAGTCGGGACAGGTCGAAACAAGTTGGGACAAGTCGAAACAAGTCGGGACAAGTCGGTACAAGTTTGGACAATTTGGAACAAGTCGGGACAAGTCTGGACAAGTCGGGACAAGTTAGAACAAGTCAAAATAAGTCGGGACAAGTCGGGACTAGTTTGGACAATCCGGGACAAGTCGGGACAAGTCGGGACAAGTCGGGACAAGTCGGGACAAGTCGGGACAAGTCGGGACAAGTCGGGACAAGTCAATGCAATTTGGGACAAGTTTGGACAATCCGGGACAAGTCAGGACAAGTCGGTACAAGTCGGGACAAGTTTAGACAACTCGGGGCAAGTCGGTACAAGTCAAAACAAGTCGGTACAAGTCGGGAAGAGTCGGTACAAGTCGGGACAAGTCGGTACAGGTTTGGACAATCTGGGACAAGAAGAGACAAGTTGGGACAAGTCGAAACAAGTCGGGACAAGTTGGTACAAGTCAGGATAAGTTTGGACAATCCGGGACAAGTCAGGACAAGTCGGTACAAATCGGGACAAGTCGGTACAAGTCGGGACAAGTCGGTACAAGTCGGGACAAATTTGAACAATCCGGGACAAGTCGGGACAAGTCGGGACTAGTCGGTACAAGTCGGGACAAGTCGGTACAAGTCAAGACAATTCAGGACAAGTCGAGACAAGTTGGGACAAGTTTGGACAATCCGGGACAAGTCGGGACAAGTCGGGACAAGTCGGTACAAGTCGAGACAGGTCGGGACAAGACGTGACAAGTCAGAACAAGTCGGGTTAATTTGGTTCAAGTCAAGACAAGTCGTGACAAGTCGGAACAAGTCTGGACAAGTCGGTACAAGTCGGTACAAGTCGGTACTAAACGGGACAAGTCGGGACATGTCAGGACAAGTAAGGACAAGTCGGGACAAGTCGGGACAAGTCGTGACAAGTCGGGACAATCTGGGACAAGTCGGGACAAGTAGGGACAAGTCGGGACAGGTCAGGACAAGTCGGGACAAGTCAAGACAAGTCAGGACAAGTCGGGACAATTCGGGTCAAGTCGGTACAAGTCGGGACAAACTTGGACAATCCGGGACAAGTCGAAACAAGTCGAGACAAGTCGGGACAAGTCGGGACAAGTCGGGACAAGTCAGGACAAGTTTAGACAATCCGGGACAAGTTGGGACAAGACGGAACAAGTCACGACAAGTCGGGACAAACATGTCGGAACAAGTCGGGACTTTTGGGTCGGGTCGAGGAAAATATTATTGTAAATATATTTTTTGATACAATCATTTTGAATTTAAAATAATTCTGGACTTTTCACCTGGGCTCCTTACCCAGACATTTTATCCTGATTTCATTTGGACATTTTACACGGAATTTCCACCTGGACTTCTTCACCCAGACTTTCTTCTTGGAATTTTATTTGGACTTCTTTGATGTAGTTTGTGAAATAAAATCAAAATTACGAAAAAAAAAAACAAAAGATTTTAATATTTGTTTCGAATATTTCAGCAAAAAGTCAATTATCAAAAAATTTTTTTTTTAGATTTTTTTTTATTTTATCAAAATTGTGAACTGATACAACTTTCACGATCCAATTTCTATTCAGGAAGAAACAAAAAAGTATCTCATTAAACAAAGAAATAAAAAAAAAAATTTGAAAAAAAAAATCTTGGAAAATTCCTTTTTTCACAAAGAAAATATTGAAGTCAGTAAATTTCTGAATATTTTGGTATCGAATCATCTCGCCTAAATTTTTCATAACGGCAAGAAATTTAATTTTATTTTTCTGAAAAAAAAAAATTCACTTCACAAGGTCAAATCGAGTCAATGTAATGGCACTAATATTCATCTTATCGTCTTGGACTCTATTCGCAATTAGTTCGGGTCGGGTAGTGTCGGGAAATGAGCTTTCAGATTTTTTGTCAATCCAACAAATATTATGAACCATAACAAATGTGACAAGTCCGGACAAGTTGGGACAAGTCGGGACAAGTCTAGACAAGTCGGGACAAGTTGGGACATATCGGGACTAGCCGGGATATTTTGAAAAAAAAGAAAGCTACAAAAATTTTATAAACAAAAAATTTGATTTTTTTTTAATATTTCAGACAAAATTTACACAGTTTTGAGAAAATAAGCTTACAGATTTTTTGTCAATCCAACCAAAATTATGAACCAAAACAAGTGTGACAATCAATATTTGTTCGAACTGATATTGACAAGTCGAAACAAGTCGGGACAAGTATGGTCAAGTCGGGACATGTCAGGACAAGTCGGGACAAGTCGGGACAAGTCGGGACAAGTCGGAAAAGTCGGGACAGGTCGGGACAAGTCGATACAAGTCGGGACAAGTCGGTACAAGTCGGTACAAGTCGGGACAAGTCGGTACAAGTCGTGACAAGTCGGGACAAGTAGGGACAAGTCGAGACAAGTTGGAACAAGTCGGGACAAGTCGAGACAAGTCAGGACAAGTCAGGACAATTCGAGATAAGTCGGGACAAGTCGGGACAAGTCTGGACAAGTCGGGACAAGTCGGTTCAAGTCGGGACAAGTCGTGACAAGTCGGAACAAGTCTGGACAAGTCGGTACAAGTCAAGACAGGTCGGGACAAGTCGGGACAATTCGGTACAAGTCGTGAAAAGTCAGGACAAGTCGAGACATGTCGGGACAAGACGTGACAAGTTAGAACAAGTCGGGTTAAGTTGGTTCAAGTCAAGACAAGTCGTGACAAGTCGGAACAAGTCTGGACAAGTCGGTACAAGTCGGTACGAGTCGGTACTAAACGGGACAAGTCGGGACATGTCAGGACAAGTAAGGACAAGTCGGGACAAGTCGGGACAAGTCGTGACAAGTCGGGACAATCCGGGACAAGTCGGGACAAGTAGGGACAAGTCGGGACAGGTCAGGACAAGTCGGGACAAGTCAAGACAAGTCAGGACAAGTCGGGACAATTCGGGTCAAGTCGGTACAAGCCGGGACGAGTCGGTACAAGTCAAGACAAGTCGGGACAAGTCGGGACAAGTCGGTACAAGTCGGGACAAGTCGTGACAAGTCGGAACAAGTCTGGACAAGTCGGTACAAGTCAAGACAGGTCGGGACAAGTCGGGACAATTCGGTACAAGTCGTGAAAAGTCAGGACAAGTCGAGACATGTCGGGACAAGACGTGACAAGTTAGAACAAGTCGGGTTAAGTTGGTTCAAGTAAAGACAAGTCGTGACAAGTCGGAACAAGTCTGTACAAGTCGGTACAAGTCGGTACGAGTCGGTACTAAACGGGACAAGTCGGGACATGTCAGGACAAGTAAGGACAAGTCGGGACAAGTCGGGACAAGTCGTGACAAGTCGGGACAATCCGGGACAAGTCGGGACAAGTAGGGACAAGTCGGGACAGGTCAGGACAAGTCGGGACAAGTCAAGACAAGTCAGGACAAGTCGGGACAATTCGGGTCAAGTCGGTACAAGCCGGGACGAGTCGGTACAAGTCAAGACAAGTCGGGACAAGTCGGGACAAGTCGGTACAAGTCGGGACAATTCGGGACAAGTCGGTACAAGTCGGGACAAGTCGGGAAAAGTTTGGACAATCCGGGACAAGTCGGGACAAGTCGGTACAAGTCGGGTTAAGTCGGTACAAGTTTGAACAATACTGGACAAGTCGGGACAAGTCGTTACAAGTCACGACAAGTCGGGAAATGTCGAGACAAGTAGGGACAAGTCGGTACAAGACGAGACAAGTCGGGACAAGTCATGACAAGTATGGACAATCCGGGACAAGTCGGGACAAGTCGAGACAAGTCGGGACAAGTCGAGACAAGTCGGGACAAGTCGAGACAAGTCAAGACAAGTCGGTACAAGTCGGTACAAGTCGGGACAAGTTTGGACAATTCGGGACAAGTTGGGATAAGTCGGTACAAGACGGGAAATGTTGGAACAAGTCGAAACAAGTCGGGACAAGTCGAAACAAGTCGTTACCAGACGATACTAGTCGGGTCAAGTTTGGACAATCCGGGCGAGACAAGTCGGGACAAGTCGGTACAATTCGGGACAAGTTTGGACAATTTAGGACAAGTCGGGACAAGTCGAAACAAGTTGGGACAAGTCGAAACAAGTCGGGACAAGTCGGTACAAGTTTGGACAATTTGGAACAAGTCGGGACAAGTCTGGACAAGTCGGGACAAGTTAGAACAAGTCAAAACAAGTCGGGACAAGTCGGGACTAGTTTGGACAATCCGGGACAAGTCGGGACAAGTCGGGACAAGTCAATGCAATTTGGGACAAGTTTGGACAATCCGGGACAAGTCAGGACAAGTCGGTACAAGTCGGGACAAGTTTAGACAACTCGGGGCAAGTCGGTACAAGTCAAAACAAGTCGGTACAAGTCGGGAAGAGTCGGTACAAGTCGGGACAAGTCGGTACAGGTTTGGACAATCTGGGACAAGAAGAGACAAGTTGGGACAAGTCGAAACAAGTCGGGACAAGTTGGTACAAGTCAGGATAAGTTTGGACAATCCGGGACAAGTCAGAACAAGTCGGTACAAGTCGGGACAAGACGGTACAAGTCGGGACAAGTCGGTACAAGGCGGGACAAATTTGAACAATCCGGGACAAGTCGGGACAAGTCGGGACTAGTCGGTACAAGTCGGGACAAGTCGGTACAAGTCAAGACAATTCAGGACAAGTCGAGACAAGTTGGGACAAGTTTGGACAATCCGGGACAAGTCGGGACAAGTCGGGACAAGTCGGTACAAGTCGAGACAGGTCGGGACAAGACGTGACAAGTCAGAACAAGTCGGGTTAATTTGGTTCAAGTCAAGACAAGTCGTGACAAGTCGGAACAAGTCTGGACAAGTCGGGACAAGTCGGGACAAGTCGGGACAAGTCAGGACAAGTTTAGACAATCCGGGACAAGTTGGGACAAGACGGAACAAGTCACGACAAGTCGGGACAAACATGTCGGAACAAGTCGGGACTTTTGGGTCGGGTCGAGGAAAATATTATTGTAAATATATTTTTTGATACAATCATTTTGAATTTAAAATAATTCTGGACTTTTCACCTGGGCTCCTTACCCAGACATTTTATCCTGATTTCATTTGGACATTTTACACGGAATTTCCACCTGGACTTCTTCACCCAGACTTTCTTCTTGGAATTTTATTTGGACTTCTTTGATGTAGTTTGTGAAATAAAATCAAAATTACGAAAAAAAAAACAAAAGATTTTAATATTTGTTTCGAATATTTCAGCAAAAATTCAATTATCAAAAAATTTTTTTTTAGATTTTTTTTTATTTTATCAAAATTGTGAACTGAAACAACTTTCACGATCCAATTTCTATTCAGGAAGAAACAAAAAAGTATCTCATTAAACAAAGAAATAAAATAAAAAAAAATTTGAAAAAAAAAATCTTGGAAAATTCCTTTTTTCACAAAGAAAATATTGAAGTCAGTAAATTTCTGAATATTTTGGTATCGAATCATCTCGCCTAAATTTTTCATAACGGCAAGAAATTTAATTTTATTTTTCTGAAAAAAAAAAATTCACTTCACAAGGTCAAATCGAGTCAATGTAATGGCACTAATATTCATCTTATCGTCTTGGACTCTATTCGCAATTAGTTCGGGTCGGGTAGTGTCGGGAAATGAGCTTTCAGATTTTTTGTCAATCCAACAAATATTATGAACCATAACAAATGTGACAAGTCCGGACAAGTCGGGACAAGTCTAGACAAGTCGGGACAAGTTGGGACAAATCGGGACTAGCCGGGATATTTTGAAAAAAAAGAAAGCTACAAAAATTTTATAAACAAAAAATTTGATTTTTTTTTAATATTTCAGACAAAATTTACACAGTTTTGAGAAAATAAGCTTACAGATTTTTTGTCAATCCAACCAAAATTATGAACCAAAACAAGTGTGACAATCAATATTTGTTCGAACTGATATTGACAAGTCGGAACAAGTCGGGACAAGTATGGTCAAGTCGGGACATGTCAGGACAAGTCGGGACAAGTCGGGACAAGTCGGGACAAGTCGGAAAAGTCGGGACAGGTCGGGACAAGTCGATACAAGTCGGGACAAGTCGGTACAAGTAGGTACAAGTCGGGACAAGTCGGTACAAGTCGTGACAAGTCGGGACAAGTAGGGACAAGTCGGGACAAGTTGGAACAAGTCGGGACAAGTCGAGACAAGTCAGGACAAGTCAGGACAATTCGAGATAAGTCGGGACAAGTCGGGACAAGTCTGGACAAGTCGGGACAAGTCGGTTCAAGTCGGGACAAGTCGTGACAAGTCGGAATAAGTCTGGACAAGTCGGTACAAGTCAAGACAGGTCGGGACAAGTCGGGACAATTCGGTACAAGTCGTGAAAAGTCAGGACAATTCGAGACATGTCGGGACAAGACGTGACAAGTTAGAACAAGTCGGGTTAAGTTGGTTCAAGTCAAGACAAGTCGTGACAAGTCGGAACAAGTCTGGACAAGTCGGTACAAGTCTGGACAAGTCTGGACAAGTCGAGACAAGTTGGGACAAATCGGGACTAGCCGGGATATTTTGAAAAAAAAGAAAGCTACAAAAGTTTTATAAACAAAAAATTTGATTTTTTTTTTAATATTTCAGACAAGTCTGGACAAGTCGGGACAAGTCGGTTCAAGTCGGGACAAGTCGTGACAAGTCGGAACAAGTCTGGACAAGTCGGTACAAGTCAAGACAGGTCGGGACAAGTCGGGACAATTCGGTACAAGTCGTGAAAAGTCAGGACAAGTCGAGACATGTCGGGACAAGACGTGACAAGTTAGAACAAGTCGGGTTAAGTTGGTTCAAGTCAAGACAAGTCGTGACAAGTCGGAACAAGTCTGGACAAGTCGGGACAAGTCTGGACAAGTCTGGACAAGTCGAGACAAGTTGGGACAAATCGGGACTAGCCGGGATATTTTGAAAAAAAAGAAAGCTACAAAAGTTTTATAAACAAAAAATTTGATTTTTTTTTTAATATTTCAGACAAAATTTACACAGTTTTGAGAAAATAAGCTTACAGATTTTTTGTCAATCCAACCAAAATTATGAACCAAAACAAGTGTGACAATCAATTTTTGTTCGAACTGATATTGACAAGTCGGAACAAGTCGGGACAAGTATGGTCAAGTCGGGACATGTCAGGACAAGTCGGGACAAGTCGGGACAAGTCGGGACAAGACGGGACAAGTCGGGACAAGTCGGAAAAGTCGGGACAGGTCGGGACAAAACGGGACAAGTCGGGACAAGTCGGTACAAGTCGGTACAAGTCGGGACAAGTCGGTACAAGTCGTGACAAGTCGGGACAAGTATGGACAATCCGGGACAAGTCTAGACAAGTTTGGCCAATCTGGGACAAGTCGCGACAAGTCGGGACAAGTCGAGACAAGTCAAGATAAGTCAGGACAAGTCGGGATAAGTTTGGACAATCCAAGACAAGTCGGGACAAGTCGGGACAAGTTGGTACAAGTCGGAACAAGTCGGGACAAGTTTGTACAATCCGGGACATGTCGGGACAAGTCGGTTCAAGTCGGGGCAAGTCGGTACAAGTCGGGACAAATTTGAACAATACTGGACAAGTCAGGACAAGTCGTTACAAGTCGGGACAAGTCGGGAAAAGTCGAGACAAGTAGGGACAAGTCGGGACAAGTCGGTACAAGACGAGACAAGTCGGGACAAGGCATGACAAGTTTGGATAATCCGAGACAAGTCGGGACAAGTCGAGACAAGTTTGGACAATCTGGGGCAAGTCGGGACAAGTCGGTACAAGACGGGAAAAGTTTGGACAATCCGGGACAAGTAAGGTTCTAGTCGGTTCAAGTCGGGACAAGTCGGGACAAGTCGAGACAAGTCGGGACAAGTCGAATCAAGTCGGGACGAGTCAGGACAAATCGGGACAAGTCGGGACAAGTCAGGACATGTCAGTACAAATCGGGACAAGTCGCTTGAAGTCGGGACAAATCAGGACAAGTCGGGACAAGTCGAGACAAGTCGGGACAAGTCGGGACAAGTCAGGACAAGTCGGCACAAGTCGGGACAAGTCGGGAAAAATCGGTACAAGTCAAGACAAGTCGTGACAAGTCGGGACAAGTCGGTACAAGTCAAGACAAGTCGGGACAAGTCGGGACAAGTTTGTACAAGTCGGTACAAGTCGGGACAAGTCGAAACAAGTCGGGACAAGTCAGGACAAGTCGGGACAAGTCTGGACAAGTCGGTACAAGTCGGTACAAGTCGGGACAAGTCGGGACAAGTTGGGACAAGTCAGGACAAGTCGGGACAAGTCGGGACAAGTCAGGTCAAGTCGGGACAAGTCGAAACAAGTCAGAACAAGTTGGGACAAGTCGGTACAAGTCGGGACAAGTCGGTACAAGTCAAGACAAGTCGGGACAAGTCAGGACAAGTTTGGACAATCCGGTACAAGTCGGTACAAGTCGGAACATGTCGGGACAATTCGGGACAAGTCAGGACAAGTAGGGACAAGTCGGGACAGGTCAGGACAAGTCGGGACAAGTCGGGACAAGTCAGGACAAGTCAGGACAATTCGGGTCAAGTCGGTACAAGTCGGGACAAGTCGGTACAAGTCAAGACAAGTCGGGACAAGTCGGGACAAGTCGGTACAAGTCGGGACAATTCGGGACAAGTCGGCACAAGTCGGGACAAACTTGGACAATCTGGGATAAGTCAAAACAAGTCGAGACAATTCGGGACAAGTCGGGACAAGTCGGGACAAGTCAGGACAATCTGGGACAAGAAGAGACAAGTTGGGACAAGTCGAAACAAGTCGGGACAAGTTGGTACAAGTCAGGATAAGTTTGGACAATCCGGGACAAGTCAGGACAATTCGGTACAAGTCGGGACAAGTCGGTACAAGTCGGGACAAGTCGGTACAAGTCGGGACAAGTTTGAACAATCCGGGACAAGTCGGGACAAGTCGGGACTAGTCGGTACAAGTCGGGACAAGTCGGTACAAGTCAAGACAAGTCGGGACAAGTCGAGACAAGTTGGGACAAGTTTGGACAATTCGGGACAAGTCGGGACAAGTCGGGACAAGTCGGTACAAGTCGAGACAGGTCGGGACAAGTCGGGACAAGTTGGTACAAGTCGTGAAAAGTCAGGACAAGTCGAGACATGTCGGGACAAGACGTGACAAGTCAGAACAAGTCGGGTTAAGTTGGTTCAAGTCAAGACAAGTCGTGACAAGTCGGAACAAGTCTGGACAAGTCGGTACAAGTCGGTACAAGTCGGTACTAAACGGGACAAGTCGGGACATGTCAGGACAAGTCAGGACAAGTCGGGACAAGTCGGGACAAGTCGTGACAAGTCGGGACAATCCGGGACAAGTCGGGACAGGTCAGGACAAGTCGGGACAAATCGGGACAAGTCAGGACAAGTCGGGACAATTCGGGTCAAGTCGGTACAAGTCAGGACAAGTCGGTACAAGTCAAGACAAGTCGGGACAAGTCGGGACAAGTCGGTACAAGTCGGGACAATTCGGGACAAGTCGGTACAAGTCGGGACAAACTTGGACAATCCGGGACAAGTCAAAACAAGTCGAGACAAGTCGGGACAAGTCGGGACAAGTCAGGACAAGTTTAGACAATCCGGGACAAGTTGGGACAAGACGGAACAAGTCACGACAAGTCGGGACAAACATGTCGGAATAAGTCGGGACTTTTGGGTCGGGTCGAGGAAAATATTATTGTAAATATATTTTTTGATACAATCAATTTGAATTTAAAACAATTCTGGACTTTTCACTTGGGCTCCTTACCCAGACATTTTATCCTGATTTCATCTGGACATTTTACACGGAATTTCCACCTGGACTTCTTCACCCAGACTTTCTTCTTGGAATTTTATTTGGACTTCTTTGATGTAGTTTGTGAAATAAAATCAAAATTACGAAAAAAAAAAACAAAAGATTTTAATATTTGTTTCGAATATTTCAGCAAAAATTCAATTATCAAAAATTTTTTTTTTTAGATTTTTTTTTATTTTATCAAAATTGTGAACTTTCACGATCCAATTTCTATTCAGGAAGAAACAAAAAAGTGTCTCATTAAACAAAGAAATGAAATAAAAAAAAATTTGAAAAAAAAATCCTTTTTTCACAAAGAAAATATTGAAGTCAGTAAATTTCTGAATATTTTGGTATCGAATCATCTCGCCTAAATTTTTCATAACGGCAAGAAATTTAATTTTATTTTTCTGAAAAAAAAAAATTCACTTCACAATGTCAAATCGAGTCAATGTAATGGCACTAATATTCATCTCATCGTCTTGGACTCTATTCGCAATTAGTTCGGGTCGGGTAGTGTCGGGAAATGAGCTTTCAGATTTTTTGTCAATCCAACAAATATTATGAACCATAACAAATGTGACAAGTCCGGACAAGTTGGGACAAGTCGGGACAAGTCTGGACAAGTCGGGACAAGTTGGGACAAATCGGGACTAGCCGGGATATTTTGAAAATAAAGAAAGCTACAAAAATTTAATAAACAAAAAATTTGATTTTTTTTTTTAAATTTCAGACAAAATTTACACAGTTTTGAGAAAATAAGCTTACAGATATTTTGTCAATCCAACCAAAATTATGAACCAAAACAAGTGTGACAATCAATTTTTGTTCGAACTGATATTGACAAGTCGGAACAAGTCGGGACAAGTATGGTCAAGTCGGGACATGTCAGGACAAGTCGGAACAAGTCGGGACAAGTCGGGACAAGACGGGACAAGTCGGGACAAGTCGGAAAAGTCGGGACAGGTCAGGACAAAACGGGACAAGTCGGGACAAGTCGGTACAAGTCGGGACAAGTCGGTACAAGTCGTGACAAGTCGGGACAAGTAGGGACAAGTCGGGACAAGTTGGAACAAGTCGGGACAAGTCGAGACAAGTCAGGACAAGTCAGGACAATTCGAGATAAGTCAAGACAAGTCGGGACAAGTCTGGACAAGTCGGGACAAGTCGGTTCAAGTCGGGACAAGTCGTGGCAAGTCGGGACAAGTAGGGACAAGTCGGGACAAGTTGGAACAAGTCGGGACAAGTCGAGACAAGTCAGGACAAGTTAGGACAATTCGAGATAAGTCGGGACAAGTCGGGACAATTCTGGACAAGTCGGGACAAGTCGGTACAAGTCGGGACAAGTCGGGACAAGTTTGGACAATCCGGGACAAGTCGGGACAAATCGGTACAAGTCGGGACAAGTATGAACAATACTGGACAAGTCGGGACAAGTCGTTACAAGTCACGACAAGTCGGGAAATGTCGAGACAAGTAGGGACAAGTCGGTACAAGACGAGACAAGTCGGGACAAGTCATGGCAAGTATGGACAATCCGGGACAAGTCGGGACAAGTCGAGACAAGTCGGGATAAGTTTGGACAATCCGGGACAAGTCGGGACAAGTCGGTACAAGTCGGGACAAGTCGGTACAAGTCGGGATAAGTTTGGACAATCCGGGACAAGTCGGGACAATTCGGGACAAGTCGAGACAAGTCGGTACAAGACTAGACAAGTCGGGACAAGTCGGGACAAGTATGGACATACCGGGACATGTCGGGACAAGTCGAGACAAGTTTGGACAATCCAGGACAAGTCGGTATAAGTCGGGACGAATCGGGACAAGTCGGTACAATTTGGGACAAATTTGGACAATCTGGGACAATTCTGGACAAGTCGGTACAAGTCGGGACAAGTAGGGACAAGTCGGTACAAGTCGGGACAAGTCGGATCAAGTCGGGGCAAGTTTGGACAATCCGGGACAAGTCAGGACAAGTCGGGATAAGTCAGGACAAGTCGGTTCAAGTTCGGTCAAGTTTGAACAATACGGGACAAGTGGGGACAAGTCGTTACAAATCGGGACAAGTCGGGACAAGTCGAGACAAGTCGGGACAAGTCGGGACAAGTCGGGACAAGTATGGACAATCTGGGACAAGTTAGGACAAGTCTAGACAAGTTTGGCCAATCCGGGACAAGTCGGGACAAGTCGAGACAAGTCGGTACAAGTCGGGACAAGTCGGGACAAGTCGGTACAAGTCGGGACAAGTCGGGACAAGTCGAGAAAAGTCGGGATACGTCAGGACAAGTCGGTTCAAGATCGGTCAAGTTTGAACAATACGGGACAAGTGGGGACAAGTTGTTTTAAGTCGGGACAAGTCGGGACAAGTCGAGACAAGTCGGGACAAGCCCGGACAAGTCGGGATAAGTCAGGACAAGTCGGTTCAAGTTCGGTCAAGTTTGAACAATACGGGACAAGTGGGGACAAGTCGTTACAAGTCGGGACAAGTCGGGAAAAGTCGAGACAAGTCGGGACAAGTCGGGAAAAGTCGGGACAAGTATGGACAATCCGGGACATGTCGGGACAAGTCTAGACAAGTTTGGCCAATCCGGGACAAGTCGGGACAAGTCGGGACAAGTCGGGACAAGTCGGGACAAGTCGAGACAAGTCGGGACAAGTCGGGACAAGTGGGGACAAGTCGTTACAAGTCGGGACAAGTCGGGACAAGTCGGGACAAGTCGAGAGAAGTCGGGACAGGTCGGGACAAGTCGGGACAAGTCGGTACAAGTCGGTACAAGTCGGGACAAGTCGGTTAAAGTCGGGACAAATCAGGACAATCCGGGACAATTTGGGACAAGTCGGTACAAGTCGAGACAGGTCGGGACAAGTAGGTACAAGTCGTGACAAGTCAGGACAAGTCGAGACATGTCGGGACAAGACGTGACAAGTCAGAACAAGTCGGGTTAAGTTGGTTCAAGTCAAGACAAGTCGTGACAAGTCGGAACAAGTCTGGACAAGTCGGTACAAGTCGGTACAAGTCGGTACTAAACGGGACAAGTCGGGACATGTCAGGACAAGTAAGGACAAGTCGGGACAAGTCGGGACAAGTCGTGACAAGTCGGGACAATCCAAGACAAGTCGGGACAAGTAGGGACAAGTCGGGACAGGTCAGGACAAGTCGGGACAAGTCAAGACAAGTCAGGACAAGTCGGGACAATTCGGGTCAAGTCGGTACAAGTCGGGACGTGTCGGTACAAGTCAAGACAAGTCGGGACAAGTCGGGACAAGTTGGTACAAGTCGGGACAATTCGGGACAAGTCGGTACAAGTCGGGACAAACTTGGACAATCCGGGACAAGTCGAAACAAGTCGAGACAAGTCGGGACAAGTCGGGACAAGTCGGGACAAGTCGGGACAAGTCAGGACAAGTTTAGACAATCCGGGACAAGTTGGGACAAGACGGAACAAGTTACGACAAGTCGGGACAAACATGTCGGAACAAGTCGGGACTTTTGGGTTGGGTCGAGGAAAATATTATTGTAAATATATTTTTTGATACAATCATTTTGAATTTAAAATAATTCTGGACTTTTCACCTGGGCTCCTTACCCAGACATTTTATCCTGATTTCATTTGGACATTTTACACGGAATTTTCACCTGGACTTCTTCACCCAGACTTTCTTCTTGGAATTTTATTTGGACTTCTTTGAAGTAGTTTGTGAAATAAAATCAAAATTACAAAAAAAAAACTCAAAAGATTTTAATATTTGTTTCGAATATTTCAGCAAAAATTCAATTATCAAAAAATTTTTTTTTTAGATTTTTTTTTTTATTTTATCAAAATTGTGAACTGAAACAACTTTCACGATCCAATTTCTATTCAGGAAGAAACAAAAAAGTATCTCATTAAACAAAGAAATAAAATAAAAAAAAATTTGAAAAAAAAAATCTTGGAAAATTCCTTTTTTCACAAAGAAAATATTGAAGTCAGTAAATTTCTGAATATTTTGGTATCGAATCATCTCGCCTAAATTTTTCATAACGGCAAGAAATTTAATTTTATTTTTCTGATAAAAAAAATTCACTTCACAAGGTCAAATCGAGTCAATGTAATGGCACTAATATTCATCTTATCGTCTTATACTCTATTCGCAATTAGTTCGGGTCGGGTAGTGTCGGGAAATGAGCTTTCAGATTTTTTGTCAATCCAAGAAATATTATGAACCATAACAAATGTGACAAGTCCGGACAAGTTGGGACAAGTCGGGACAAGTCTGGACAAGTCGGGACAAGTTGGGACAAATCGGGACTAGCCGGGATATTTTGAAAAAAAAGAAAGCTACAAAAATTTTATAAACAAAAAATTTGATTTTTTTTTTAATATTTCAGACAAAATTTACACAGTTTTGAGAAAATAAGCTTACAGATTTTTTGTCAATCCAACCAAAATTATGAACCAAAACAAGTGTGACAATCAATATTTGTTCGAACTGATATTGACAAGTCGGAACAAGTCGGGACAAGTATGGTCAAGTCGGGACATGTCAGGACAAGTCGGGACAAGTCGGGACAAGTCGGGACAAGTCGGAAAAGTCGGGACAGGTCGGGACAAGTCGGGACAAGTCGGGACAAGTCGGTACAAGTCGGTACAAGTCGGGACAAAACGGTACAAGTCGTGACAAGTCGGGACAAGTAGGGACAAGTCGGGACAAGTTGGAACAAGTCGGGACAAGTCGAGACAAGTCAGGACAAGTCAGGACAATTCGAGATAAGTCGGGACAAGTCGGGACAATTCTGGACAAGTCAGGACAAGTCGGTACAACTCGGAACAAGTCGGGACAAGTTTGGACAATCCGGGACAAGTCGGTTCAAGTCGGGACAAGTCGTGACAAGTCAGGACAAGTAGGGACAAGTCGGGACAAGTTGGAACAAGTCGGGACAAGTCGAGACAAGTCAGGACAAGTTAGGACAATTCGAGATAAGTCGGGACAAGTCGGGACAATTCTGGACAAGTCAGGACAAGTCGGTACAACTCGGAACAAGTCGGGACAAGTTTGGACAATCCGGGACAAGTCGGGACAAGTTGGAACAAGTCGGCACAAGTCGAGACAAGTCAGGACAAGTCAGGACAATTCGAGATAAGTCGGGACAAGTCGGGACAAGTCTGGACAAGTCGGGACAAGTCGGTTCAAGTCGGGACAAGTCGTGACAAGTCGGGACAAGTAGGGACAAGTCGGGACAAGTTGGAACAAGTCGGGACAAGTCGAGACAAGTCAGGACAAGTCAGGACAATTCGAGATAAGTCGGGACAAGTCGGGACAATTCTGGACAAGTTGGGACAAGTCGGTACAAGTCGGGACAAGTTTGGACAATACGGGACAAGTCGTGACAAGTCGGTACAAGTCGGGTTAAGTCGGTACAAGTCGGGACCAGTTTGAACAATACTGGACAAGTCGGGACAAGTCGTTACAAGTCACGACAAGTCGGGAAATGTCGAGACAAGTAGGGACAAGTCGGTACAAGACGAGACAAGTCGGGACAAGTCATGACAAGTATGGACAATTTGGGACAAGTCGGGACAAGTCGAGACAAGTCGGGATAAGTTTGGACAATCCGGGACAAGTCGGGACAAGTCGGTACAAGTCGGGACAAGTCGGTACAAGTCGGGACAAGTTTGGACAATCCGGGACAAGTCGGGACAATTCGGGACAAGTCGAGACAAGTCGGGACAAGTCGGGACAAGTCGGGACAAGTCGGGACAAGTCGGTACAAGACTAGACAAGTCGGGACAAGTCAGGACAAGTATGGACAATCCGGGACATGTCGGGACAAGTCGAGACAAGTTTGGACAATCCAGGACAAGTCGGGACAAGTCGGTACAAGTCGGGACGAATCGGGACAAGTCGGTACAATTCGGGACAAGTTTGGACAAACTGGGACAATTCTGGACAAGTCGGTACAAGTCGGGACAAGTAGTGACAAGTCGGTACAAGTCGGGACAAGTCGGATCAAGTCGGGGCAAGTTTGGACAATCCGGGACAAGTCAGGACAAGTCGGGATAAGTCAGGACAAGTCGGTTCAAGTTCGGTCAAGTTTGAACAATACGGGACAAGTGGGGACAAGTCGTTACAAATCGGGACAAGTCGGGACAAGTCGAGACAAGTCGGGACAAGTAGGGACAAGTCGGGACAAGTATGGACAATCCGGGACAAGTCTAGACAAGTTTGGCCAATCCGGGACAAGTCGAGACAAGTCGGTACAAGTCGGGACAAGTCGGGACAAGTCGGGACAAGTCAGGACAAGTCGGGACAAGTCGGGACAAGTCGGGACAAGTCGGGACAAGTCGAGAAAAGTCGGGATAAGTCAGGACAAGTCGGTTCGAGTTCGGTCAAGTTTGAACAATACGGGACAAGTGGGGACAAGTCGTTACAAGTCGGGACAAGTCGGGACAAGTCGAGACAAGTCGGGACAAGCCCGGACAAGTCGGGATAAGTCAGGACAAGTCGGTTCAAGTTCGGTCAAGTTTGAACAATACGGGACAAGTGGGGACAAGTCGTTACAAGTCGGGACAAGTCGGGACAAGTCGAGACAAGTCGGGACAAGTCGGGACAAGTCGGGACAAGTATGGACAATTTAGGACAAGTCGGGACAAGTCGAGACAAGTCGGGACAAGTCGAAACAAGTCGGGACAAGTCAGGACCAGTTGGGACAAGTCGGGACATGT
This sequence comes from Chrysolina americana, assembly GCA_958502065.1. Lineage (NCBI taxonomy): Eukaryota > Metazoa > Arthropoda > Insecta > Coleoptera > Chrysomelidae > Chrysolina > Chrysolina americana. Next base: position 48,342,324 of record OY293415.1, on the reverse strand, counting down.
CGGACAAGTCGGTACAAGTCGGGACAGGTCGGGACAAGTCGGGACAAGTCGGGACATGTCGGGTAAAGACGTGACAAGTCAGAACAAATCGGGTCATGTTGGTTCAAGTCAAGACAAGTCGGTACAAGTCGAGACAAGTCGGGACAAGTCGGGACAAGTCAGAACATGTCAGTACAAGTCGGGACAAGTCGCTTGAAGTCGGGACAAATCAGGACAAGTCGGGACAAGTCGAGACAAGTCGGGACAAGTCGAAACAAGTCGGGACAAGTCAGGACAAGTCGGAACAAGTCGGGACAAGTCGGAACAAGTCGGGACAAGTCGGGACTTTTGGGTCGGGTCGAGGAAAATATTATTGTAAATATATTTTTTGATAGAATCATTTTGAATTTAATATAATTCTGGACTTTTCACCTGAGCTCTTTACCCAGACATTTTATCCTGATTTCATTTGGACATTTTACACGGAATTTCCACTTGGACTTCTTCACCCAGACTTTCTTCTTGGAATTTTATTTGGACTTCTTTGAAGTAGTTTGTGAAATAAAGTCAAAATTACAAAAAAAAACTCAAAAGATTTCGAATATTTCAGCAAAAATTCAATTATCAAAATTTTTTTTTTTAAATTTTTTTTAATTTTATCAAAATTGTGAACTGAAACAACTTTCACAATCCAATTTCTATTCAGGAAGAAACAAAAAATAACTCATTAAACAAAAAAATAAAATAAAAAAATTTTGAAAAAAAAAATCTTGGAAAATTCCTTTTTTCACAAAGAAAATATTGAAGTCAGTCAATTTCTGAATATTTTGGTATCGAATCATCTCGCCTAAATTTCTCATAACGGCATGAAATTTAATTTTATTTTTCTGAAAAAATAATTCACTTCACAAGGTCAAATCGAGTCAATGTTATTGCACTAATATTCATCTTATCGTCTTGGACTCTATTCGCAATTAGTTCGGGTCGGGTAGGGTCGGGAAATGAGCTTTCAGATTTTTTGTCAATCCAACAAATATTATGAACCATAACAAATGTGACAAGTCCGGACAAGTTGGGACAAGTCGGGACAAGTCTGGACAAGTCGGGACAAGTTTGGACAATCCGGGACAAGTTGGGACAAGTCGGTACAAGACGGGACATGTCGGGACAAGTCGGGACAAGTCGAGACAAGTCGGGACTAGTCGAAACAAGTCGGGACAAGTCGGTACAAGTCGAGACAAGTTTAGACAATCGGGGACAAGTCGGGACAAGTCGGTACAAGTCGGGACAAGTCGGGACCAGACGGTACAAGTCGGGACAAGTTTGGACAATCCGGGACAAGTCGGGACAAGTCGGTACAAGTCGGGACCAGACGGTACAAGTCGGGACAAGTATGGACAATCCGAGACAAGTCGGGACAAGTCGGGACAAGTCGAGACAAGTCGGGACAAATCGAAACAAGTCGGGACAAGTCGGTACAAGTCGGGACAAGTTTGGACAATTTGGGACAAGTCGGGACAAGTCGAGACAAGTCGGGACAAGTCGAGACAAGTCAAGACAAGTCGGTACAAGTCGGGACAAGTTTGGACAATTCGGGACAAGTTGGGATAAGTCGGTACAAGACGGGAAATGTTGGGACAAGTCGTAACAAGTCGAGACAAGTCGAAACAAGTCGGGACAAGTCGGTACAAGTCGGAACAAGTTTGGACAATTCGGGACAAGTCGGGACAAGTTGGGACAAGTCGGGACAAGTCGGTACAAGACGAGACAAGTCGGGACAAGTCGGGACAAGTCGGGACAAGTATGGACAAACCGGGACAAGACGGGACAAGTCGAGACAAGTTTGGACAATCCGGGACAAGCCGGGACAAGTTGGTACAAGTCGGGTCAAGTTGGGACCAGACGGGACAATTTTGGACAATCCGGGACAAGTCGGTACAAGTAGGGACAAGTCGTTACCAGACGATACAAGTTGGGTCAAGTTTGGACAATCCGGGACAAGTCGAGACAAGTCGGGACAAGTCGGTACAATTCGGGACAAGTTTGGACAATTTAGGACAAGTCGGGACAAGTCGAGACAAGTCGGGACAAGTCGAAACATGTCGGGACAAGTCGGTACAAGTTTGGACAATTTGGGACGAGTCGGGACAAGTCTGGACAAGTTGGGACAAGTAAGAACAAGTCAAAACGAGTCGGGACAAGTCGGGACAAGTCGGGACTAGTTTGGACAATCCGGGACAAGTCGGGACAAGTCGGGACAAGTCGGGACAAGTCGGGACAAGTCGGGACAAGTCGGGACAAGTCAGTGCAAGTCGGGACAAGTTTGGACAATCCGGGACAAGTCAGGATAAGTCGGTACAAGTCGGGACAAGTTGGTACAAGTCAGGATAAGTTTGGACAATCCGGGACAAGTCAGGACAAGTCGGTACAAGTCGGGACAAGTCGGTACAAGTCGGGACAAACATGTCGGAACAAGTCGGGACTTTTGGGTCGGGTCGAGGAAAATATTATTGTGAATATATTTTTTGATACAATCATTTTGAATTTAAAATAATTCTGGACTTTTCACCTGGGCTCCTCACCCAGACATTTTATCCTGATTTCATATGGACATTTTACACGGAATTTCCACCTGGACTTCTTCACTCAGACTTTCTTCTTGGAATTTTATTTGGACTTCTTTGATGTAGTTTGTGAATAAAATCAAAATTACGAAAATAAAAAACAAAAGATTTTAATATTTGATTCGAATATTTCAGCAAAAATTCAATTATCAAAAAATTTTTTTTTAGATTTTTTTTTATTTTATCAAAATTGTGAACTGAAACAACTTTCACGATCCAATTTCTATTCAGGAAGAAACATAAAAGTATCTCATTAAACAAAGAAAGAAATTTAATTTTATTTTTCTGAAAAAAAAAAATCACTTCACAAGGTCAAATCGAGTCAATGTAATGGCACTAATATTCATCTTATCGTCTTGGACTCTATTCGCAATTAGTTCGGGTCGGGTAGTGTCGGGAATTCAGCTTTCAGATTTTTTGTCAATCCAACAAATATTATGAACCATAACAAATGTGACAAGTCCGGACAAGTAGGGACAAGTCGGGACAAGTCTGGACAAGTCGGGACAAGTCGGGACAAGTTTGGACAATTCGGGACAAGTCGGGACAAGTCGGGACAAGTCGTTACAAGTCACGACAAGTCGGGAAATGTCGAGACAAGTAGGGACAAGTCGGTACAAGACGAGACAAGTCAGAACAAGTCATGACATGTATGGACAATCCGGGACAAGTCGGGACAAGTCGAGACAAGTCGGGATAAGTTTGGACAATCCGGGACAAGTCGGGACAAGTCGGTACAAGTCGGTACAAGTCGGGACAAGTCGGTACAAGTCGGGACAAGATTGGACAATCCGGGACAAGTCGGCACAATTCGGGACAAGTCGAGACAAGTCGGGACAAGTCGTGACAAGTCGGTACAAGACTAGACAAGTCGGGACAAGTCGAGACAAGTTTGGACAATCTAGGACAAGTCGGGACAAGTTGGTACAAGTCGGGACGAATCGGGACAAGTCGGTACAATTCGGGACAAGTTTGGACAATCTGGGACTATTCTGGACAATCTGGGACAATTCTGGACAAGTCGGTACAAGTCGGGACAAGTCGGGACAAGTCGGGACAAGTTGGGACAAGTCAGGACAAGTCGGGACAAGTCGGGACAAGTCAGGTCAAGTCGGTACAAGTCGAAACAAGTCAGAACAAGTCGGGACAAGTCGGTACAAGTCGGGACAAGTCGGTACAAGTCAAGACAAGTCGGGACAAGTCAGGACAAGTTTGGACATTCCGGTACAAGTCGGTACAAGTCGAAACATGTCGGGACAATTCGGGACAAGTCAGGACAAGTAGGGACAAGTCGGGACAGGTCAGGACAAGTCGAGACAAGTCGGGACAAGTCAGGACAAGTCAGGACAATTCGGGTCAAGTTGGTACAAGTCGGGACAAGTCGGTACAAGTCAAGACAAGTCGGGACAAGTCGGGACAAGTCGGGACAAGTCGGCACAAGTCGGGACAAGTCAGGACAAGTTTAGACAATCCGGGGCAAGTTGGGACAAGACGGAACAAGTCACGACAAGTCGGGACAAACATGTCGGAACAAGTCGGGACTTTTGGGTCGGGTCGAGGAAAATATTATTGTAAATATATTTTTTGATACAATCATTTTTAATTTAAAATAATTCTGGACTTTTCACCTGGGCTCCTTACCCAGACATTTTATCCTGATTTCATTTGGACATTTTACACGGAATTTCCACCTGGACTTCTTCACCCAGACTTTATTCTTGGAATTTTATTTGGACTTCTTTGATGTAGTTTGTGGAATAAAATCAAAATTACGAAAAAAAAAACAAAAGATTTTAACATTTGTTTCGAATATTTCAGCAAAAATTCAATTATCAAAAATTTTTTTTTTAGATTTTTTTTATTTTATCAAAATTGTGAACTGAAACAACTTTCACGATCCAATTTCTATTCAGGAAGAAACAAAAAAGTAACTCATTAAACAAAGAAATAAAATAAAAAAAAATTTGAAAAAAAAAATCTTGGAAAATTCCTTTTTTCACAAAGAAAATATTGAAGTCAGTAAATTTCTAAATATTTTGGTATCGAATCATCTCGCCTATATTTTTCATAACGGCAAGAAATTTAATGTTATTTTTCTGAAAAAAAAAATTCACTTCACAAGGTCAAATCGAGTCAATGTAATGGCACTAATATTCATCTTATCGTCTTGGACTCTATTCGCAATTAGTTCGGGTCGGGTAGTGTCGGGAAATGAGCTTTCAGATTTTTTGTCAATCCAACAAATATTATGAACCATAACAAATGTGACAAGTCCGGACAAGTTGGGACAAGTCGGGACAAGTCTGGACAAGTCGGGACAAGTCGGGACAAGTTTGGACAATTCGGGACAAGTCGGGACAAGTCGGCACAAGTCGGGTTAAGTCGGTACAAGTCGGGCCAAGTTTGAACAATACTGGACAAGTCGGGACAAGTCATTACAAGTCACGACAAGTCGGGAAATGTCGAGACAAGTAGGGACAAGTCGGTACAAGACGAGACAAGTCAGAACAAGTCATGACAAGTATGGACAATCCGGGACAAGTCGGGACAAGTCGAGACAAGTCGGGATAAGTTTGGACAATCCGGGACAAGTCGGGACAAGTCGGTACAAGTCGGGACAAGTCGGTACAAGTCGGGACAAGTTTGGACAATCCGGGACAAGTCGGCACAATTCGGGACAAGTCGAGACAAGTCGGGACAAGTCGTGACAAGTCGGTACAAGACTAGACAAGTCGGGACAAGTCGGGACAAGTATGGACAATCCGGGACATGTCGGGACAAGTCGAGACAAGTTTGGACAGTCCAGGACAAGTCGGGACAAGTCGGTACAAGTCGGGACGAATCGGGACAAGTCGGTACAAGTCGGGACAAGTAGGGACAAGTCGGGACAAGTCAGGACAAGTTTGGACAATCCGGTACAAGTCGTTACAAGTCGGGACATGTCAGGACAATTCGGGACAAGTCAGGACAAGTAGGGACAAGTCGGGACAGGTCGGGACAAGTCGGTACAAGTCAAGACCAGTCGGGACAAGTCGGGACAAGTCGGTACAAGTCGGGACAATTCGGGACAAGTCGGTACAAGTCGGGACAAACTTGGACAATCCGGGACAAGTCAAAACAAGTCGAGACAAGTCGGGACAAGTCGGTTCAAGTCGGGACAAGTCATGACAAGTCGGGACAAGTAGGGACAAGTCGGGACAAGTTGGAACAAGTCGGGACAAGTCGAGACAAGTCAGGACAAGTTAGGACAATTCGAGATAAGTCGGGACAAGTCGGGACAATTCTGGACAAGTCGGGACAAGTCGGTACAAGTCGGGACAAGTCGGGAAAAGTTTGGACAATCCGGGACAAGTCGGGACAAGTCGGTACAAGTCGGGTTAAGTCGGTACAAGTCGGGACAAGTTTGAACAATACTGGACAAGTCGGGACAAGTCGTTATAAGTCACGACAAGTCGGGAAATGTCGAGACAAGTAGGGACAAGTCGGTACAAGACGAGACAAGTCGGGACAAGTCATGACAAGTATGGACAATCCGGGACAAGTCGGGACAAGTCGAGACAAGTCGGGACAAGTCGAGACAAGTCGGGACAAGTCGAGACAAGTCAAGACAAGTCGGTACAAGTCGGGACAAGTTTGGACAATCCGGGACAAGTTGGGATAAGTCGGTACAAGACGGGAAATGTTGGGACAAGTCGAAACAAGTCGGGACAAGTCGAAACAAGTCGTTACCAGACGATACTAGTCGGGTCAAGTTTGGACAATCCGGGCGAGACAAGTCGGGACAAGTCGGTACAATTCGGGACAAGTTTGGACAATTTAGGTTAAGTCGGGACAAGTCGAAACAAGTTGGGACAAGTCTAAACAAGTCGGGACAAGTCGGTACAAGTTTGGACAATTTGGAACAAGTCGGGACAAGTCTGGACAAGTCGGGACAAGCTAGAACAAGTCAAAACAAGTCGGGACAAGTCGGGACTAGTTTGGACAATCCGGGACAAGTCGGGACAAGTCGGGACAAGTCGGGACAAGTCGGGACTAGTTTGGACAATCCGGGACAAGTCGGGACAAGTCGGGACAAGTCGGGACAAGTCATTGCAATTTGGGACAAGTTTGGACAATCCGGGACAAGTCAGGACAAGTCGGTACAAGTCGGGACAAGTTTAGACAACTCGGGGCAAGTCGGTACAAGTCAAAACAAGTCGGTACAAGTCGGGAAGAGTCGGTACAAGTCGGGACAAGTCGGTACAGGTTTGGACAATCTGGGACAAGAAGAGACAAGTTGGGACAAGTCGAAACAAGTCGGGACAAGTTGGTACAAGTCAGGATAAGTTTGGACAATGCGGGACAAGTCAGGACAAGTCGGTACAACTCGGGACAAGTCGGTACAAGTCGGGACAAGTCGGTACATGTCGGGACAAATTTGAACAATCCGGGACAAGTCGGGACAAGTCGGGACTAGTCGGTACAAGTCGGGACAAGTCGGTACAGGTCAAGACAATTCGGGACAAGTCGAGACAAGTTGGGACAAGTTTGGACAATCCGGGACAAGTCGGGACAAGTCGGGACAAGTCGGTACAAGTCGAGACAGGTCGGGAAGGGTCGGTACAAGTCGTGACAAGTCAGGACAAGTCGAGACATGTCGGGACAAGACGTGACAAGTCAGAACAAGTCGGGTTAAGTTGGTTCAAGTCAAGACAAGTCGTGACAAGTCGGAACAAGTCTGGACAAGTCGGTACAAGTCGGTACAAGTCGGTACTAAACGGGACAAGTCGGGACATGTCAGGACAAGTAAGGACAAGTCGGGACAAGTCGGGACAAGTCGTGACAAGTCGGGACAATCCGGGACAAGTCGGGACAAGTAGGGACAAGTCGGGACAGGTCAGGACAAGTCGGGACAAGTCAAGACAAGTCAGGACAAGTCGGGACAATTCGGGTCAAGTCGGTACAAGTCGGGACAAACTTGGACAATCCGGGACAAGTCGAAACAAGTCGAGACAAGTCGGGACAAGTCGGGACAAGTCGGGACAAGTCAGGACAAGTTTAGACAATCCGGGACAAGTTGGGACAAGACGGAACAAGTCACGACAAGTCGGGACAAACATGTCGGAACAAGTCGGGACTTTTGGGTCGGGTCGAGGAAAATATTATTGTAAATATATTTCATGATACAATCATTTTGAATTTAAAATAATTCTGGACTTTTCACCTGGGCTCCTTACCCAGACATTTTATCCTGATTTCATTTGGACATTTTACACGGAATTTCCACCTGGACTTCTTCACCCAGACTTTCTTCTTGGAATTTTATTTGGACTTCTTTGATGTAGTTTGTGAAATAAAATCAAAATTACGAAAAAAAAAACAAAAGATTTTAATACTTGTTTCGAATATTTCAGCAAAATTCAATTATCAAAAAATTTTTTTTTAGATTTTTTTTTTTATTTTATCAAAATTGTGAACTGAAACAACTTTCACGATCCAATTTCTATTCAGGAAGAAACAAAAAAGTATCTCATTAAACAAAGAAATAAAATAAAAAAAAATTTGTAAAAAAAAATCTTGGAAAATTCCTTTTTTCACAAAGAAAATATTGAAGTCAGTAAATTTCTGAATATTTTGGTATCGAATCATCTCGCCTAAATTTTTCATAACGGCAAGAAATTTAATTTTATTTTTCTGAAAAAAAAAAATTCACTTCACAAGGTCAAATCGAGTCAATGTAATGGCACTAATATTCATCTTATCGTCTTGGACTCTATTCGCAATTAGTTCGGGTCGGGTAGTGTCGGGAAATGAGCTTTCAGATTTTTTGTCAATCCAACAAATATTATGAACCATAACAAATGTGACAAGTCCGGACAAGTTGGGACAAGTCGGGACAAGTCTGGACAAGTCGGGACAAGTTGGGATAAATCGGGACTAGCCGGGATATTTTGAAAAAAAATAAAGCTACAAAAATTTTATAAACAAAAAATTTGATTTTTTTTTAATATTTCAGACAAAATTTACACAGTTTTGAGAAAATAAGCTTACAGATTTTTTGTCAATCCAACCAAAATCATGAACCAAAACAAGTGTGACAATCAATATTTGTTCGAACTGATATTGACAAGTCGGAACAAGTCGGGACAAGTATGGTCAAGTCGGGACATGTCAGGACAAGTCGGGACAAGTCGAAACAAGTCGGGACAAGTCGGAAAAGTCGGGACAGGTCGGTACAAGTCGGGACAAGTCGGGACAAGTCGGTACAAGTCGGTACAAGTCGGGACAAGTCGGTACAAGTCGTGACAAGTCGGGACAAGTAGGGACAAGTCGGGACAAGTTGGAACAAGTCAGGACAAGTTAGGACAATTCGAGATAAGTCGGGACAATTCTGGACAAGTCAGGACAAGTCGGTACAAGTCGGAACAAGTCGGGACAAGTTTGGACAATCCGGGACAAGTCGGGACAAGTTGGAACAAGTCGGGACAAGTCGAGACAAGTCAGGACAAGTCAGGACAATTCGAGATAAGTCGGGACAAGTCGGGACAAGTCTGGACAAGTCGGTTCAAGTCGGGACAAGTCGTGACAAGTCGGGACAAGTAGGGACGAGTCGGGACAAGTTGGAACAAGTCGGGACAAGTCGAGACAAGTCAGGACAAGTTAGGACAATTCGAGATAAGTCGGGACAAGTCGGGACAATTCTGGACAAGTCGGGACAAGTCGGTACAAGTCGGGACAAGTTTGGACAATCCGGGACAAGTCGGGACAAGTCGGTACAAGTCGGGTTAAGTCGGTACAAGTCGGGACCAGTTTGAACAATACTGGACAAGTCGGGACAAGTCGTTACAAGTCACGACAAGTCGGGAAATGTCGAGACAAGTAGGGACAAGTCGGTACAAGTCGGGACAAGTCGGGACCAGACGGTACAAGTCGGGACAAGTTTGGACAATCCGGGACAAGTCGGGACAAGTCGGTACAAGTCGGGACAAGTCGGGACCAGACGGTACAAGTCGGGACAAGTATGGACAATCCGAGACAAGTCGGGACAAGTCGGGACAAGTCGAGACAAGTCGGGACAAGTCGAAACAAGTCATGACAAGTCGGTAAAAGTCGGGACAAGTTTGGACAATTTGGGACAAGTCGGGACAAGTCGAGACAAGTCGGGACAAGTCGAGACAAGTCAAGACAAGTCGGTACAAGTCGGGACAAGTTTGGACAATTCGGGACAAGTTGGGATAAGTCGGTACAAGACGGGAAATGTTGGGACAAGTCGTAACAAGTCGAGACAAGTCGAAACAAGTCGGGACAAGTCGGTACAAGTCGGAACAAGTTTGGACAATTCGGGACAAGTCGGGACAAGTTGGGACAAGTCGGGACAAGTATGGACAAACCGGGACAAGACGGGACAAGTCGAGACAAGTTTGGACAATCCGGGACAAGCCGGGACAAGTTGGTACAAGTCGGGTCAAGTTGGGACCAGACGGGACAAGTTTGGACAATCCGGGACAAGTCGGTACAAGTAGGGACAAGTCGTTACCAGACGATACAAGTCGGGTCAAGTTTGGACAATCCGGGACAAGTCTAAATTTCTCAAAACGGCATGAAACTTAATTTTATTTTTCTGAAAAAATAATTCACTTCACAAGGTCAAATCGAGTCAATGTTATGGCACTAATATTCATCTTATCGTCTTGGACTCTATTCGCAATTAGTTCGGGTCGGGTAGGGTCGGGAAATGAGCTTTCAGATTTTTTGTCAATCCAACAAATATTATGAACCATAACAAATGTGACAAGTCCGGACAAGTTGGGACAAGTCGGGACAAGTCTGGACAAGTCGGGACAAGTTTGGACAATCCGGGACAAGTTGGGACAAGTCGGTACAAGACGGGACATGTCGGGACAAGTCGGGACAAGTCGAGACAAGTCGGGACTAGTCGAAACAAGTCGGGACAAGTCGGTACAAGTCGAGACAAGTTTGGACAATCGGGGACAAGTCGGGACAAGTCGGTACAAGTCGGGACAAGTCGGGACCAGACGGTACAAGTCGGGACAAGTTTGGACAATCCGGGACAAGTCGGGACAAGTCGGTACAAGTCGGTACAAGTCGGGACAAGTCGGGACCAGACGGTACAAGTCGGTACAAGTCGGAACATGTCGGGACAATTCGGGACAATTCAGGACAAGTAGGGACAAGTCGGGACAAGTCAGGACAAGTCGAGACAAGTCGGGACAAGTCAGGACAAGTCAGGACAATTCGGGTCAAGTCGGTACAAGTCGGGACAAGTCGGTACAAGTCAAGACAAGTCGGGACAAGTCGGGACAAGTCGGGACAAGTCGGCACAAGTCGGGACAAACTTGGACAATCCGGGACAAGTCAAAACATGTCGGAACAAGTCGGGACTTTTGGGTCGGGTCGAGGAAAATATTATTGTAAATATATTTTTTGATACAATCATTTTGAATTTAAAATAATTCTGGACTTTTCACCTGGGCTCCTTACCCAGACATTTTATCCTGATTTCATTTGGACATTTTACACGGAATTTCTACCTGGATTTCTTCACTTAGACTTTATTCTTGGAATTTTATTTGGACTTCTTTGATGTAGTTTGTGGAATAAAATCAAAATTACGAAAAAAAAAACAAAAGATTTTAACATTTGTTTCGAATATTTCAGCAAAAATTCAATTATCAAAAAATTTTTTTTTAGATTTTTTTTATTTCATCAAAATTGTGAACTGAAACAACTTTCACGATCCAATTTCTATACAGGAAGAAACAAAAAAGTATCTCATTAAACAAAGAAATAAAATAAAAAAAAATTTGAAAAAAAAAATCTTGGAAAATTCCTTTTTTCACAAAGAAAATATTGAAGTCAGTAAATTTCTGAATATTTTGGTATCGAATCATCTCGCCTATATTTTTCATAACGGCAAGAAATTTAATTTTATTTTTCTGAAAAAAAAAATTCACTTCACAAGGTCAAATCGAGTCAATGTAATGGCACTAATATTCATCTTATCGTCTTGGACTCTATTCGCAATTAGTTCAGGTCGGGTAGTGTCGGGAAATGAGCTTTCAGATTTTTTGTCAATCCAACAAATATTATGAACCATAACAAATGTGACAAGTCCGGACAAGTTGGGACAAGTCGGGACAAGTCTGGACAAATCGGGACAAGTCGGGACAAGTTTGGACAATTCGGGACAAGTCGGTACAAGTCGGGTTAAGTCGGTACAAGTCGAGACAAGTTTGAACAATACTGGACAAGTCGGGACAAGTCGGGACAAGTCATTACAAGTCACGACAAGTCGGGAAATGTCGAGACAAGTAGGGACAAGTCGGTACAAGACGAGGCAAGTCAGAACAAGTCATGACAAATATGGACAATCCGGGACAAGTCGGGACAAGTCGAGCCAAGTCGGGATAAGTTTGGACAATCCGGGACAAGGCGGGACAAGTCGGTACAAGTCGGGACAAGTCGGTACAAGTCGGGACAAGTTTGGACAATCCGGGACAAGTCGGCACAATTCGGGACAAGTCGAGACAAGTCGGGACAAGTCGTGACAAGTCGGTACAAGACTAGACAAGTCGGGACAAGTCGGGACAAGTCGGGACAAGTATGGACAATCCAGGACATGTCGGGACAAGTCGAGACAAGTTTGGACAGTCCAGGACAAGTCGGTACAAGTCGGTACAAGTCGGGACGAATCGGGACAAGTTTGGACAATGCGGTACAAGTCGGTACAAGTCGGGACATGTCGGGACAATTCGGGACAAGTCAGGACAAGTAGGGACAAGTCGGGACAGGTCGGGACAAGTCGGTACAAATCAAGACAAGTCGGGACAAGTCGGGACAAGTCGGTACAAGTCGGGACAATTCGGGACAAGTCGGTACAAGTCGGGACAAACTTGGACAATCCGGGACAAGTCAAAACAAGTCGGGACAAGTCGGTTCAAGTCGGGACAAGTCATGACAAGTCGGGACAAGTAGGGACAAGTCGGGACAAGTCAGGACAAGTTTGGACAATGCGGTACAAGTCGGTACAAGTCGGGACATGTCGGGACAATTCGGGACAAGTCAGGACAAGTAGGGACAAGTCGGGACAGGTCGGGACAAGTCGGTACAAATCAAGACAAGTCGGGACAAGTCGGGACAAGTCGGTACAAGTCGGGACAATTCGGGACAAGTCGGTACAAGTCGGGACAAACTTGGACAATCCGGGACAAGTCAAAACAAGTCGGGACAAGTCGGTTCAAGTCGGGACAAGTCATGACAAGTCGGGACAAGTAGGGACAAGTCGGGACAAGTTGGAACAAGTCGGGACAAGTCGAGACAAGTCAGGACAAGTTAGGACAATTCGAGATAAGTCGGGACAAGTCGGGACAATTCTGGACAAGTCGGGACAAGTCGGTACAAGTCGGGACAAGTCGGGAAAAGTTTGGACAATCCGGGACAAGTCGGGACAAGTCGTTATAAGTCGGGTTAAATCGGTACAAGTCGGGACAAATTTAAACAATACTGGACAAGTCGGGACAAGTCGTTACAAGTCACGACAAGTCGGGAAATGTCGAGACAATTAGGGACAAGTCGGTACAAGACGAGACAAGTCGGGACAAGTCATGACAAGTATGGACAATCCGGGACAAGTCGGGACAAGTCGAGACAAGTCGGGACAAGTCGAGACAAGTCGGGACAAGTCGAGACAAGTCAAGACAAGTCGGTACAAGTCGGGACAAGTTTGGACAATCCGGGACAAGTTGGGATAAGTCGGTACAAGACGGGAACTGTTGGGACAAGTCGAAACAAGTCGGGACAAGTCGAAACAAGTCGTTACCAGACGATACTAGTCTGGTCAAGTTTGGACAATCCGGGCGAGACAAGTCGGGACAAGTCGGTACAATTCGGGACAAGTTTGGACAATTGAGGACAAGTCGGGACAAGTCGAAACAAGTTGGGACAAGTCGAAACAAGTCGGGACAAGTCGGTACAAGTTTGGACAATTTGGAACAAGTCGGGACAAGTCTGGACAAGTCGGGACAAGTTAGAACAAGTCAAAACAAGTCGGGACAAGTCGGGACTAGTTTGGACAATCCGGGACAAGTCGGGACAAGTCGGGACAAGTCAATGCAATTTGGGACAAGTTTGGACAATCCGGGACAAGTCGGGACAAGTCGGTACAAGTCGGGACAAGTTTAGACAACTCGGAACAAGTCGGTACAAGTCAAAACAAGTCGGTACAAGTCGGGAACAGTCGGTACAAGTCGGGACAGGTCGGTACAGGTTTGGCAATCTGGGACAAGAAGAGACAAGTTGGGACAAGTCGAAACAAGTCGAAACAAGTCGGGACAAGTCGGTACAAGTCGGGACAAATCGGTACAAGTCGCGACAAATTTGAACAATCCGGGACAAGTCGGGACAAGTCGGGATTAGTCGGTAAAAGTCGGGACAAGTCGGTACAAGTCAAGACAATTCGGGACAAGTCGAGACAAGTTGGGACAAGTTTGGACAATCCGGGACAATTCGGGACAAGTCGGTACAAGTCGAGACAGGTCGGGACAAGTCGTGACAAGTCAGAACAAGTCGGGTTAAGTTGGTTCAAGTCAAGACAAGTCGTGACAAGTCGGAACAAGTCTGGACAAGTCGGTACAAGTCGGTACAAGTCGGTACTAAACGGGACAAGTCGGGACATGTCAGGACAAGTAAGGACAAGTCGGGACAAGTCGGGACAAGTCGTGACAAGTCGGGACAATCCGGGACAAGTCGGGACAAGTAGGGACAAGTCGGGACAGGTCAGGACAAGTCGGGACAAGTCAAGACAAGTCAGGACAAGTCGGGACAATTCGGGTCAAGTCGGTACAAGTCGGGACGTGTCGGTACAAGTCAAGACAAGTCGGGACAAGTCGGGACAAGTTGGTACAAGTCGGGACAATTCGGGACAAGTCGGTACAAGTCGGGACAAACTTGGACAATCCGGGACAAGTCGAAACAAGTCGAGACAAGTCGGGACAAGTCGGGACAAGTCGGGACAAGTCAGGACAAGTTTAGACAATCCGGGACAAGTTGGGACAAGACGGAACAAGTTACGACAAGTCGGGACAAACATGTAGGAACAAGTCGGGACTTTTGGGTCGGGTCGAGGAAAATATTATTGTAAATATATTTTTTTATACAATCATTTTGAATTTAAAATAATTCTGGACTTTTCACCTGGGCTCTTTACCCAGAAATTTTATCCTGATTTCATTTGGACATTTTACACGGAATTTCCACCTGGACTTCTTCACCCAGACTTTCTTCTTGGAATTTTATTTGGACTTCTTTGATGTAGTTTGTGAAATAAAATCAAAATTACGAAAAAAAAAACAAAAGATTTTAATATTTGTTTCGAATATTTCAGCAAAAATTCAATTATCAAAAAATTTTTTTTTTAGATTTTTTTTTATTTTATCAAAATTGTGAACTGAAACAACTTTCACGATCCAATTTCTATTCAGGAAGAAACAAAAAAGTATCTCATTAAACAAAGAAATAAAATAAAAAAAAATTTGAAAAAAAAAATCTTGGAAAATTCCTTTTTTCACAAAGAAAATATTGAAGTCAGTAAATTTCTGAATATTTTGGTATCGAATCATCTCGCCTAAATTTTTCATAACGGCAAGAAATTTAATTTTATTTTTCTGATAAAAAAAAATTCACTTCACAAGGTCAAATCGAGTCAATGTAATGGCACTAATATTCATCTTATCGTCTTGGACTCTATTCGCAATTAGTTCGGGTCGGGTAGTGTCGGGAAATGAGCTTTCAGATTTTTTGTCAATCCAACAAATATTATGAACCATAACAAATGTGACAAGTCCGGACAAGTTGGGACAAGTCGGGACAAGTCTGGACAAGTCGGGACAAGTTGGGACAAATCGGGACTAGCCGGGATATTTTGAAAAAAAAGAAAGCTACAAAAATTTTATAAACAAAAAATTTGATTTTTTTTTAATATTTCAGACAAAATTTACACAGTTTTGAGAAAATAAGCTTACAGATTTTTTGTCAATCCAACCAAAATTATGAACCAAAACAAGTGTGACAATCAATATTTGTTCGAACTGATATTGACAAGTCGGAACAAGTCGGGACAAGTATGGTCAAGTCGGGACATGTCAGGACAAGTCGGGACAAGTCGGGACAGGTCGGGACAAGTCGGGACAAGTCGGGACAAGTCGGTACAAGTCGGTACAAGTCGGGACAAGTCGGTACAGGTCGTGACAAGTCGGGACAAGTAGGGACAAGTCGGGACAAGTTGGAACAAGTCGGGACAAGTCGAGACAAGTCAGGACAAGTCAGGACAATTCGAGATAAGTCGGGACTAGTCGGGACAAGTCTGGACAAGTCGGGACAAGTCGGTTCAAGTCGGGACAAGTCGTGACAAGTCGGGACAAGTAGGGACAAGTCGGGACAAGTTGGAACAAGTCGGGACAAGTCGAGACAAGTCAGGACAAGTTAGGACAATTCGAGATAAGTCGGGACAAGTCGGGACAATTCTGGACAAGTCAGGACAAGTCGGTGCAAGTCGGAACAAGTCGGGACAAGTTTGGACAATCCGGGACAAGTCGGGACAAGTTGAAACAAGTCGGGACAAGTCGGGACAAGTCGAGACAAGTCAGGACAAGTCAGGACAATTCGAGATAAGTCGGGACAAGTCGGGACAAGTCTGGACAAGTCGGGACAAGTCGGTTTAAGTCGGGACAAGTCGTGACAAGTCGGGACAAGTAGGGACAAGTCGGGACAAGTTAGAACAAGTCGGGACAAGTCAAGACAAGTCAGGACAAGTCAGGACAATTCGAGATAAGTCGGGACAAGTCGGGACAATTCTGGACAAGTCAGGACAAGTCGGTACAAGTCGGGACAAGTTTGGACAATCCGGGACAAGTCGGGACAAGTTGCAACAAGTCGGGACAAGTCGAGACAAGTCAGGACAAGTCAGGACAATTCGAGATAAGTCGGGACAAGTCGGGACAAGTCTGGACAAGTCGGGACAAGTCGGTTCAAGTCGGGACAAGTCGTGACAAGTCGGGACAAGTAGGGACAAGTCGGGACATGTTGGAACAAGTCGGGACAAGTCGAGACAAGTCAGGACAAGTCAGGACAAGTCAGGACAATTCGAGATAAGTCGGGACAATTCTGGACAAGTCGGGACAAGTCGGTACAAGTCGGGACAAGTTTGGACAATACGGGACAAGTCGTGACAAGTCGGTACAAGTCGGGTTAAGTCGGTACAAGTCGGGACCAGTTTGAACAATACTGGACAAGTCGGGACAAGTCGTTACAAGTCACGACAAGTCGGGAAATGTCGAGACAAGTAGGGACAAGTCGGTACAAGACGAGACAAGTCGGGACAAGTCATGACAAGTATGGACAATATGGGACAAGTCGGGACAAGTCGAGACAAGTTGGGATAAGTTTGGACAATCCGGGACAAGTCGGGACAAGTCGGTACAAGTCGGGACAAGTCGGTACAAGTCGGGACAAGTTTGGACAATCCGGGACAAGTCGGGACAATTCGGGACAAGTCGAGACAAGTCGGGACAAGTCGGGACAAGTCGGGACAATTCGGTACAAGACTAGACAAGTCGGGACAAGTCAGGACAAGTATGGACAATCCGGGACATGTCGGGACAAGTCGAGACAAGTTTGGACAATCCAGGACAAGTCGGGACAAGTCGGTACAAGTCGGGACGAATCGGGACAAGTCGGTACAATTCGGGACAAGTTTGGACAATCTGGGACAATTCTGGACAAGTCGGTACAAGACGGGACAAGTAGGGACAAGTCGGTACAAGTCGGGACAAGTCGGATCAAGTCGGGGCAAGTTTGGACAATCCGGGACAAGTCAGGACAAGTCGGGATAAGTCAGGACAAGTCGGTTCAAGTTCGGTCAAGTTTGAACAATACGGGACAAGTGGGGACAAGTCGTTACAAATCTGGACAAGTCGGGACAAGTCGAGACAAGTCGGGACAAGTAGGGACAAGTCGGGACAAGTATGGACAATCCGGGACAAGTTTGGCCAATCCGGGACAAGTCGAGACAAGTCGGTACAAGTCGGGACAAGTCGGGACAAGTCGGGACAAGTCGGGACAAGTCGGGACAAGTCGGGACAAGTCGGGACAAGTCGAGAAAAGTCGGGATAAGTCAGGACAAGTCGGTTCGAGTTCGGTCAAGTTTGAACAATACGGGACAAGTGGGGACAAGTCGTTACAAGTCGGGACAAGTCGGGACAAGTCGAGACAAGTCGGGACAAGCCCGGACAAGTCGGGATAAGTCAGGACAAGTCGGTTCAAGTTCGGTCAAGTTTGAACAATACGGGACAAGTGGGGACAAGTCGTTACAAGTCGGGACAAGTCGGGACAAGTCGAGACAAGTCGGGACAAGTCGGGACAAGTATGGACAATTTAGGACAAGGCGGGACAAGTCGAGACAAGTCGGGACAAGTCGAAACAAGTCGGGACAAGTCAGGACCAGTTGGGACAAGTCGGGACATGTCGGACAAGTCGGTACAAGTCGGGACAGGTCGGGACAGGTCGGGACAAGTCGGGACAAGTCGGGTAAAGACGTGACAAGTCAGTACAAGTCGGGTCATGTTGGTTCAAGTCAAGACAAGTCGGTACAAGTCGAGACAAGTCGGGACAAGTCGGGACAAGTCAGAACATGTCAGTACAAGTCGGGACAAGTCGCTTGAAGTCGGGACAAATCAGGACAAGTCGGGACAAGTCGAGACAAGTCGGGACAAGTCGAAACAAGTCGGGACAAGTCAGGACAAGTCGGAACAAGTCGGGACAAGTCGGAACAAGTCGGGACAAGTCGGGACTTTTGGGTCGGGTCGAGGAAAATATTATTGTAAATATATTTTTTGATAGAATCATTTTGAATTTAATATAATTCGGGACTTTTCACCTGAGCTCCTTACCCAGACATTTTATCCTGATTTCATTTGGACATTTTACACGGAATTTCCACCTGGACTTCTTCACCCAGACTTTCTTCTTGGAATTTTATTTGGACTTCTTTGAAGTAGTTTGTGAAATAAAGTCAAAATTACAAAAAAAAAACTCAAAAGATTTCGAATATTTCAGCAAAAATTCAATTATCAAAAATTTTTTTTTTATATTTTTTTTAATTTTATCAAAATTGTGAACTGAAACAACTTTCACAATCCAATTTCTATTCAGGAAGAAACAAAAAATAACTCATTAAACAAAAAAATAAAATAAAAAAATTTTGAAAAAAAAAATCTTGGAAAATTCCTTTTTTCACAAAGAAAATATTGAAGTCAGTCAATTTCTGAATATTTTGGTATCGAATCATCTCGCCTAAATTTCTCATAACGGCATGAAATTTAATTTTATTTTTCTGAAAAAATAATTCACTTCACAAGGTCAAATCGAGTCAATGTTATGGCACTAATATTCATCTTATCGTCTTGGACTCTATTCGCAATTAGTTCGGGTCGGGTAGGGTCGGGAAATGAGCTTTCAGATTTTTTGTCAATCCAACAAATATTATGAACCATAACAAATGTGACAAGTCCGGACAAGTTGGGACAAGTCGGGACAAGTCTGGACAAGTCGGGACAAGTTTGGACAATCCGGGACAAGTTGGGACAAGTCGGTACAAGACGGGACATGTCGGGACAAGTCGGGACAAGTCGAGAAGACAAGTCGGGACTAGTCGAAACAAGTCGGGACAAGTCGGTACAAGTCGAGACAAGTTTGGACAATCGGGGACAAGTCGGGACAAGTCGGTACAAGTCGGGACAAGTCGTTACAAGTCACGACAAGTCGGGAAATGTCGAGACAATTAGGGACAAGTCGGTACAAGACGAGACAAGTCGGGACAAGTCATGACAAGTATGGACAATCCGGGACAAGTCGGGACAAGTCGAGACAAGTCGGGACAAGTCGAGACAAGTCGGGACAAGTCGAGACAAGTCAAGACAAGTCGGTACAAGTCGGGACAAGTTTGGACAATCCGGGACAAGTTGGGATAAGTCGGTACAAGACGGGAACTGTTGGGACAAGTCGAAACAAGTCGGGACAAGTCGAAACAAGTCGTTACCAGACGATACTAGTCGGGTCAAGTTTGGACAATCCGGGCGAGACAAGTCGGGACAAGTCGGTACAATTCGGGACAAGTTTGGACAATTGAGGACAAGTCGGGACAAGTTGGAACAAGTCGGGACAAGTCGAGACAAGTCAGGACAAGTCAGGACAATTCGAGATAAGTCGGGACAAGTCGGGACAATTCTGGACAAGTCGGGACAAGTCGGTACAAGTCGGGACAAGTTTGGACAATACGGGACAAGTCGTGACAAGTCGGTACAAGTCGGGTTAAGTCGGTACAAGTCGGGACCAGTTTGAACAATACTGGACAAGTCGGGACAAGTCGTTACAAGTCACGACAAGTCGGGAAATGTCGAGACAAGTAGGGACAAGTCGGTACAAGACGAGACAAGTCGGGACAAGTCATGACAAGTATGGACAATATGGGACAAGTCGGGACAAGTCGAGACAAGTTGGGATAAGTTTGGACAATCCGGGACAAGTCGGGACAAGTCGGTACAAGTCGGGACAAGTCAGTACAAGTCGGGACAAGTTTGGACAATCCGGGACAAGTCGGGACAATTCGGGACAAGTCGAGACAAGTCGGGACAAGTCGGGACAAGTCGGGACAAGTCGGTACAAGACTAGACAAGTCGGAACAAGTCAGGACAAGTATGGACAATCCGGGACATGTCGGGACAAGTCGAGACAAGTTTGGACAATCCAGGACAAGTCGGGACAAGTCGGTACAAGTCGGGACGAATCGGGACAAGTCGGTACAATTCGGGACAAGTTTGGACAATCTGGGACAATTCTGGACAAGTCGGTACAAGTCGGGACAAGTAGGGACAAGTCGGTACAAGTCGGGACAAGTCGGATCAAGTCGGGGCAAGTTTGGACAATCCGGGACAAGTCAGGACAAGTCGGGATAAGTCAGGACAAGTCGGTTCAAGTTCGGTCAAGTTTGAACAATACGGGACAAGTGGGGACAAGTCGTTACAAATCTGGACAAGTCGGGACAAGTCGAGACAAGTCGGGACAAGTAGGGACAAGTCGGGACAAGTATGGACAATCCGGGACAAGTTTGGCCAATCCGGGACAAGTCGAGACAAGTCGGTACAAGTCGGGACAAGTCGGGACAAGTCGGGACAAGTCGGGACAAGTCGGGACAAGTCGGGACAAGTCGGGACAAGTCGGGACAAGTCGAGAAAAGTCGGGATAAGTCAGGACAAGTCGGTTCGAGTTCGGTCAAGTTTGAACAATACGGGACAAGTGGGGACAAGTCGTTACAAGTCGGGACAAGTCGGGACAAGTCGAGACAAGTCGGGACAAGTCCGGACAAGTCGGGATAAGTCAGGACAAGTCGGTTCAAGTTCGGTCAAGTTTGAACAATACGGGACAAGTGGG
The DNA here is from genome assembly GCA_958502065.1 of Chrysolina americana. Taxonomy (NCBI): domain Eukaryota; kingdom Metazoa; phylum Arthropoda; class Insecta; order Coleoptera; family Chrysomelidae; genus Chrysolina; species Chrysolina americana. The sequence continues at coordinate 48,321,238 of OY293415.1, read as the reverse complement.
GACAAGTCGTTACAAGTCGGGACAAGTCGGGACAAGTCGAGACAAGTCGGGACAAGTCGGGACAAGTCGGGACAAGTATGGACAATTTAGGACAAGTCGGGACAAGTCGAGACAAGTCGGGACAAGTCGAAACAAGTCGGGACAAGTCAGGACCAGTTGGGACAAGTCGGGACATGTCGGACAAGTCGGTACAAGTCGGGACAGGTCGGGACAGGTCGGGACAAGTCGGGACAAGTCGGGTAAAGACGTGACAAGTCAGTACAAGTCGGGTCATGTTGGTTCAAGTCAAGACAAGTCGGTACAAGTCGAGACAAGTCGGGACAAGTCGGGACAAGTCAGAACATGTTAGTACAAGTCGGGACAAGTCGCTTGAAGTCGGGACAAATCAGGACAAGTCGGGACAAGTCGAGACAAGTCGGGACAAGTCGAAATAAGTCGGGACAAGTCAGGACAAGTCGGAACAAGTCGGGACAAGTCGGAACAAGTCGGGACAAGTCGGGACTTTTGGGTCGGGTCGAGGAAAATATTATTGTAAATATATTTTTTGATAGAATCATTTTGAATTTAATATAATTCTGGACTTTTCACCTGAGCTCCTTACCCAGACATTTTATCCTGATTTCATTTGGAAATTTTACACGGAATTTCCACCTAGACTTCTTCACCCAGACTTTCTTCTTGGAATTTTATTTGGACTTCTTTGAAGTAGTTTGTGAAATAAAGTCAAAATTACAAAAAAAAAACTCAAAAGATTTCGAATATTTCAGCTAAAATTCAATTATCAAAAATTTTTTTTTTAGATTTTTTTTAATTTCATCAAAATTGTGAACTGAAACAACTTTCACAATCCAATTTCTATTCAGGAAGAAACAAAAAATAACTCATTAAACAAAAAAATAAAATAAAAAAATTTTGAAAAAAGAAATCTTGGAAAATTCCTTTTTTCACAAAGAAAATATTGAAGTCAGTCAATTTCTGAATATTTTGGTATCGAATCATCTCGCCTAAATTTCTCATAACGGCATGAAATTTAATTTTATTTTTCTGAAAAAATAATTCACTTCACAAGGTCAAATCGAGTCAATGTTATGGCACTAATATTCATCTTATCGTCTTGGACTCTATTCGCAATTAGTTCGGGTCGGGTAGGGTCGGGAAATGAGCTTTCAGATTTTTTGTCAATCCAACAAATATTATGAACCATAACAAATGTGACAAGTCCGGACAAGTTGGGACAAGTCGGGACAAGTCTGGACAAGTCGGGACAAGTTTGGACAATCCGGGACAAGTTGGGACAAGTCGGTACAAGACGGGACATGTCGGGACAAGTCGGGACAAGTCGAGAAGACAAGTCGGGACTAGTCGAAACAAGTCGGGACAAGTCGGTACAAGTCGAGACAAGTTTGGACAATCGGGGACAAGTCGGGACAAGTCGGTACAAGTCGGGACAAGTCGGGACCAGACGGTACAAGTCGGGACAAGTTTGGACAATCCGGGACAAGTCGGGACAAGTCGGTACAAGTCGGGACAAGTCGGGACCAGACGGTACAAGTCGGGACAAGTATGGACAATCCGAGACAAGTCGGGACAAGACGGGACAAGTCGAGACAAGTCGGGACAAGTCGAAACAAGTCGGGACAAGTCGGTACAAGTCGGGACAAGTTTGGACAATTTGGGACAAGTCGGGACAAGTCGAGACAAGTCGGGACAAGTCGAGACAAGTCAAGACAAGTCGGTACAAGTCGGGACAAGTTTGGACAATTCGGGACAAGTTGGGATAAGTCGGTACAAGACGGGAAATGTTGGGACAAGTCGTAACAAGTCGAGACAAGTCGAAACAAGTCGGGACAAGTCGGTACAAGTCGAAACAAGTTTGGACAATTCGGGACAAGTCGGGACAAGTTGGGACAAGTCGGGACAAGTCGGGACAAGTATGGACAAACCGGGACAAGACGGGACAAGTCGAGACAAGTTTGGACAATCCGGGACAAGCTGGGACAAGTTGGTACAAGTCGGGTCAAGTTGGGACCAGACGGGACAATTTTGGACAATCCAGGACAAGTCGGTACAAGTAGGGACAAGTCGTTACCAGACGATACAAGTCGGGTCAAGTTTAACAATCCGGGACAAGTCGAGACAAGTCGGGACAAGTCGGTACAATTCGGGACAAGTTTGGACAATTTAGGACAAGTCGGGACAAGTCGAGACAAGTCGGGACAAGTCGAAACATGTCGGGACAAGTCGGTACAAGTTTGGACAATTTGGGACAAGTCGGGACAAGTCTGGACAAGTTGGGACAAGTAAGAACAAGTCAAAACGAGTCGGGACAAGTCGGGACAAGTCGGGACTAGTTTGGACAATCCGGGACAAGTCGGGACAAGTCGGGACAAGTCGGGACAAGTCGGGACAAGTCGGGACAAGTCGGGACAAGTGAGTGCAAGTCGGGACAAGTTTGGACAATCCGGGACAAGTCAGGACAAGTCGGTACAAGTCGGGACAAGTTGGTACAAGTCAGGATAAGTTTGGACAATCCGGGACAAGTCAGGACAAGTCGGTACAAGTCGGGACAAGTCGGTACAAGTCGGGACAAACATGTCGGAACAAGTCGGGACTTTTGGGTCGGGTCGAGGAAAATATTATTGTGAATATATTTTTTGATACAATCATTTTGAATTTAAAATAATTCTGGACTTTTCACCTGGGCTCCTCACCCAGACATTTTATCCTGATTTCATTTGGACATTTTACACGGAATTTCCACCTGGACTTCTTCACTCAGACTTTCTTCTTGGAATTTTATTTGGACTTCTTTGATGTAGTTTGTGAATAAAATCAAAATTACGAAAATAATAAACAAAAGATTTTAATATTTGTTTCGAATATTTCAGCAAAAATTCAATTATCAAAAAATTTTTTTTTAGATTTTTTTTTATTTTATCAAAATTGTGAACTGAAACAACTTTCACGATCCAATTTCTATTCAGGAAGAAACATAAAAGTATCTCATTAAACAAAGAAATAAAATAAAAAAAAAATTAAAAAAAAAAATCTTGGAAAATTCCTTTTTTCACAAAGAAAATATTGAAGTCAGTAAATTTCTGAATATTTTGGTATCGAATCATCTCGCCTATATTTTTCATAACGGCAAGAAATTTAATTTTATTTTTCTGAAAAAAAAAATTCACTTCACAAGGTCAAATCGAGTCAATGTAATGGCACTAATATTCATCTTATCGTCTTGGACTCTATTCGCAATTAGTTCGGGTCGGGTAGTGTCGGGAAATGAGCTTTCAGATTTTTTGTCAATCCAACAAATATTATGAACCATAACAAATGTGACAAGTCCCGACAAGTTGGGACAAGTCGGGACAAGTCTGGACAAGTCGGGACAAGTCGGGACAAGTTTGGACAATTCGGGACAAGTCGGGACAAGTCGGGACAAGTCGTTACAAGTCACGACAAGTCGGGAAATGTCGAGACAAGTAGGGACAAGTCGGTACAAGACGAGACAAGTCAGAACAAGTCATGACATGTATGGACAATCCGGGACAAGTCGGGACAAGTCGAGACAAGTCGGGATAAGTTTGGACAATCCGGGACAAGTCGGGACAAGTCGGTACAAGTCGGTACAAGTCGGGACAAGTCGGTACAAGTCGGGACAAGTTTGGACAATCCGGGACAAGTCGGCACAATTCGGGACAAGTCGAGACAAGTCGGGACAAGTCGTGACAAGTCGGTACAAGACTAGACAAGTCGGGACAAGTCGAGACAAGTTTGGACAATCTAGGACAAGTCGGGACAAGTTGGTACAAGTCGGGACGAATCGGGACAAGTCGGTACAATTCGGGACAAGTTTGGACAATCTGGGACAATTCTGGACAAGTCGGTACAAGTCGGGACAATCTGGGACAATTCTGGACAAGTCGGTACAAGTCGGGACAAGTCGGGACAAGTCGGGACAAGTTGGGACAAGTCAGGACAAGTCGGGACAAGTCGGGACAAGTCAGGTCAAGTCGGTACAAGTCGAAACAAGTCAGAACAAGTCGGGACAAGTCGGTACAAGTCGGGACAAGTCGGGACAAGTCGGTACAAGTCAAGACAAGTCGGGACAAGTCAGGACAAGTTTGGACATTCCGGTACAAGTCGGTACAAGTCGGAACATGTCGGGACAATTCGGGACAAGTCAGGACAATTAGGGACAAGTCGGGACAGGTCAGGACAAGTCGAGACAAGTCGGGACAAGTCAGGACAAGTCAGGACAATTCGGGTCAAGTCGGTACAAGTCGGGACAAGTCGGTACAAGTCAAGACAAGTCGGGACAAGTCGGGACAAGTCGGGACAAGTCGGGACAAGTCGGGACAAGTCGGCACAAGTCGGGACAAACTTGGACAATCCGGGACAAGTCAAAACAAGTCGAGACAAGTCGGGACAAGTCGGGACAAGTCGGGACAAGTCAGGACAAGTTTAGACAATCCGGGGCAAGTTGGGACAAGACGGAACAAGTCACGACAAGTCGGGACAAACATGTCGGAACAAGTCGGGACTTTTGGGTCGGGTCGAGGAAAATATTATTGTTAATATATTTTTTGATACAATCATTTTTAATTTAAAATAATTCTGGACTTTTCACCTGGGCTCCTTACCCAGACATTTTATCCTGATTTCATTTGGACATTTTACACGGAATTTCCATCTGGACTTCTTCACCCAGACTTTATTCTTGGAATTTTATTTGGACTTCTTTGATGTAGTTTGTGGAATAAAATCAAAATTACGAAAAAAAAAACAAAAGATTTGAACATTTGTTTCGAATATTTCAGCAAAAATTCAATTATCAAAATTTTTTTTTTTAGTTTTTTTTATTTTATCAAAATTGTGAACTGAAACAACTTTCACGATCCAATTTCTATTCAGGAAGAAACAAAAAAGTATCTCATTAAACAAAGAAATAAAATAAAAAAAAATTTGAAAAAAAAAATCTTGGAAAATTCCTTTTTTCACAAAGAAAATATTGAAGTCAGTAAATTTCTGAATATTTTGGTATCGAATCATCTCGCCTATATTTTTCATAACGGCAAGAAATTTAATGTTATTTTTCTGAAAAAAAAAATTCACTTCACAAGGTCAAATCGAGTCAATGTAATGGCACTAATATTCATCTTATCGTCTTGGACTCTATTCGCAATTAGTTCGGGTCGGGTAGTGTCGGGAAATGAGCTTTCAGATTTTTTGTCAATCCAACAAATATTATGAACCATAACAAATGTGACGAGTCCGGACAAGTTGGGACAAGTCGGGACAAGTCTGGACAAGTCGGGACAAGTCGGGACAAGTTTGGACAATTCGGGACAAGTCGGGACAAGTCGGTACAAGTCGGGTTAAGTCGGTACAAGTCGGGACAAGTTTGAACAATACTGGACAAGTCGGGACAAGTCGGGACAAGTCGGGACAAGTCGTTACAAGTCACGACAAGTCGGGAAATGTCGAGACAAGTAGGGACAAGTCGGTACAAGACGAGACAAGTCAGAACAAGACATGACAAGTATGGACAATCCGGGACAAGTCGGGACAAGTCGAGACAAGTCGGGATAAGTTTGGACAATCCGGGACAAGTCGGGACAAGTCGGTACAAGTCGGGACAAGTCGATACAAGTCGGGACAAGTTTGGACAATCCGGGACAAGTCGGCACAATTCGGGACAAGTCGAGACAAGTCGGGACAAGTCGTGACAAGTCGGTACAAGACTAGACAAGTCGGGACAAGTCGGGACAAGTATGGACAATCCGGGACATGTCGGGACAAGTCGAGACAAGTTTGGACAGTCCAGGACAAGTCGGGACAAGTCGGTACAAGTCGGGACGAATCGGGACAAGTCGGTACAAGTCGGGACAAGTAGGGACAAGTCGGGACAAGTCGGGACTAGTTTGGACAATCCGGGACAAGTCGGGACAAGTCGGGACAAGTCGGGACAAGTCGGGACAAGTCGGGACAAGTCAGTGCAAGTCGGGACAAGTTTGGACAATCCGGGACAAGTCAGGACAAGTCGGTACAAGTCGGGACAAGTTGGTACAAGTCAGGATAAGTTTGGACAATCCGGGACAAGTCAGGACAAGTCGGTACAAGTCGGGACAAGTCGGTACAAGTCGGGACAAACATGTCGGAACAAGTCGGGACTTTTGGGTCGGGTCGAGGAAAATATTATTGTGAATATATTTTTTGATACAATCATTTTGAATTTAAAATAATTCTGGACTTTTCACCTGGGCTCCTCACCCAGACATTTTATCCTGATTTCATTTGGACATTTTACACGGAATTTCCACCTGGACTTCTTCACTCAGACTTTCTTCTTGGAATTTTATTTGGACTTCTTTGATGTAGTTTGTGAATAAAATCAAAATTACGAAAATAATAAACAAAAGATTTTAATATTTGTTTCGAATATTTCAGCAAAAATTCAATTATCAAAAAATTTTTTTTTAGATTTTTTTTTATTTTATCAAAATTGTGAACTGAAACAACTTTCACGATCCAATTTCTATTCAGGAAGAAACATAAAAGTATCTCAATAAACAAAGAAATAAAATAAAAAAAAATTAAAAAAAAAAAATCTTGGAAAATTCCTTTTTTCACAAAGAAAATATTGAAGTCAGTAAATTTCTGAATATTTTGGTATCGAATCATCTCGCCTATATTTTTCATAACGGCAAGAAATTTAATTTTATTTTTCTGAAAAAAAAATTCACTTCACAAGGTCAAATCGAGTCAATGTAATGGCACTAATATTCATCTTATCGTCTTGGACTCTATTCGCAATTAGTTCGGGTCGGGTAGTGTCGGGAAATGAGCTTTCAGATTTTTTGTCAATCCAACAAATATTATGAACCATAACAAATGTGACCAGTCCGGACAAGTTGGGACAAGTCGGGACAAGTCTGGACAAGTCGGGACAAGTCGGGACAAGTTTGGACAATTCGGGACAAGTCGGGACAAGTCGGTACAAGTCGGGTTAAGTCGGTACAAGTCGGGACAAGTTTGAACAATACTGGACAAGTCGGGACAAGTCGGGACAAGTCGTTAAAAGTCACGACAAGTCGGGAAATGTCGAGACAAGTAGGGACAAGTCGGTACAAGACGAGACAAGTCAGAACAAGTCATGACAAGTATGGACAATCCGGGACAAGTCGGGACAAGTCGAGACAAGTCGGGATAAGTTTGGACAATCCGGGACAAGTCGGGACAAGTCGGTACAAGTCGGGACAAGTCGTGACAAGTCGGTACAAGACTAGACAAGTCGGGACAAGTCGGGACAAGTATGGACAATCCGGGACATGTCGGGACAAGTCGAGACAAGTTTGGACAGTCCAGGACAAGTCGGGACAAGTCGGTACAAGTCGGGACGAATCGGGACAAGTAGGTACAAGACGGGACAAGTAAGGACAAGTCGGGACAAGTCAGGACAAGTTTGGACAATCCGGTACAAGTCGTTACAAGTCGGGACATGTCAGGACAATTCGGGACAAGTCAGGACAAGTAGGGACAAGTCGGGACAGGTCGGGACAAGTTGGTACAAGTCAAGACCAGTCGGGACAAGTCGGGACAAGTCGGTACAAGTCGGGACAATTCGGGACAAGTCGGTACAAGTCGGGACAAACTCGGACAATCTGGGACAAGTCAAAACAAGTCGAGACAAGTCGGGACAAGTCGGTTCAAGTCGGGACAAGTCATGACAAGTCGGGACAAGTAGGGACAAGTCGGGACAAGTTGGAACAAGTCGGGACAAGTCGAGACAAGTCAGGACAAGTTAGGACAATTCGAGATAAGTCGGGACAAGTCGGGACAAGTCGGGACAATTCTGGACAAGTCGGGACAAGTCGGTACAAGTCGGGACAAGTCGGGAAAGGTTTGGACAATCCGGGACAAGTCGGGACAAGTCGGTACAAGTCGGGTTAAGTCGGTACAAGTCGGGACAAGTTTGAACAATACTGGACAAGTCGGGACAAGTCGTTACAAGTCACGACAAGTCGGGAAATGTCGAGAAAAGTAGGGACAAGTCGGTACAAGACGAGACAAGTCGGGACAAGTCATGACAAGTATGGACAATCCGGGACAAGTCGAGACAAGTCGGGACAAGTCGAGACAAGTCGGGACAAGTCGAGACAAGTCAAGACAAGTCGGTACAAGTCGGGACAAGTTTGGACAATCCGGGACAAAATGGGATAAGTCGGTACAAGACGGGAAATGTTGGAACAAGTCGAAACAAGTCGGGACAAGTCGAAACAAGTCGTTACCAGACGATACCAGTCGGGTCAAGTTTGGACAATCCGGGCGAGACAAGTCGGGACAAGTCGGTACAATTCGGGACAAGTTTGGACAATTTAGGACAAGTCGGGACAAGTCGAAACAAGTTGGGACAAGTCGAAACAAGTCGGGACAAGTCGGTACAAGTTTGGACAAGTCGGGACAAGTTAGAACAAGTCAAAACAAGTCGGGACAAGTCGGGACTAGTTTGGACAATCCGGGACAAGTCGGGACAAGTCAATGCAATTTGGGACAAGTTTGGACAATCCGGGACAAGTCAGGACAAGTCGGTACAAGTCGGGACAAGTTTAGACAACTCGGGGCAAGTCGGTACAAGTCAAAACAAGTCGGTACAATTCGGGAAGAGTCGGTACAAGTCGGGACAAGTCGGTACAGGTTTGGACAATCTGGGACAAGAAGAGACAAGTTGGGACAAGTCGAAACAAGTCGGGACAAGTTGGTACAAGTCAGGATAAGTTTGGACAATCCGGGACAAGTCAGGACAAGTCGGTACAAGTCGGGACAAGTCGGTACAAGTCGGGACAAGTCGGTACAAGTCGGGACAAATTTGAACAATCCGGGACAAGTCGGGACAAGTCGGGACTAGTCGGTACAAGTCGGGACAAGTCGGTACAAGTCAAGACAATTCGGGACAAGTCGAGACAAGTTGGGACAAGTTTGGACAATCCGGGACAAGTCGGGACAAGTCGGGACAAGTCGGTACAAGTCGAGACAGGTCGGGAAGGGTCGGTACAAGCCGTGACAAGTCAGGACAAGTCGAGACATGTCGGGACAAGACGTGACAAGTCAGAACAAGTCGGGTTAAGTTGGTTCAAGTCAAGACAAGTCGTGACAAGTCGGAACAAGTCTGGACAAGTCGGTACAAGTCGGTACAAGTCGGTACTAAACGGGACAAGTCGGGACATGTCAGGACAAGTAAGGACAAGTCGGGACAAGTCGGGACAAGTCGTGACAAGTCGGGACAATCCGGGACAAGTCGGGACAAGTAGGGACAAGTGGGGACAGGTCAGGACAAGTCGGGACAAGTCAAGACAAGTCAGGACAAGTCGGGACAATTCGGGTCAAGTCGGTACAAGTCGGGACAAACTTGGACAATCCGGGACAAGTCGAAACAAGTCGAGACAAGTCGGGACAAGTCGGGACAAGTCGGGACAAGTCAGGACAAGTTTAGACAATCCGGGACAAGTTGGGACAAGACGGAACAAGTCACGAAAAGTTGGGACAAGTCGAAACAAGTCGGGACAAGTTGGTACAAGTCAGGATAAGTTTGGACAATCCGGGACAAGTCAGGACAAGTCGGTACAAGTCGGGACAAGTCGGTACAAGTCGGGACAAGTCGGTACAAGTCGGGACAAATTTGAACAATCCGGGACAAGTCGGGACAAGTCGGGACTAGTCGGTACAAGTCGGGACAAGTCGGTACAAGTCAAGACAATTCAGGACAAGTCGAGACAAGTTGGGACAAGTTTGGACAATCCGGGACAAGTCGGAACAAGTCGGGACAAGTCGGTACAAGTCGAGACAGGTCGGGACAAGACGTGACAAGTCAGAACAAGTCGGGTTAATTTGGTTCAAGTCAAGACAAGTCGTGACAAGTCGGAAAAAGTCTGGACAAGTCGGTACAAGTCGGTACAAGTCGGTACTAAACGGGACAAGTCGGGACATGTCAGGACAAGTAAGGACAAGTCGGGACAAGTCGGGACAAGTCGTGACAAGTCGGGACAATCCGGGACAAGTCGGGACAAGTAGGGACAAGTCGGGACAGGTCAGGACAAGTAGGGACAAGTCAAGACAAGTCAGGACAAGTCGGGACAATTCGGGTCAAGTCGGTACAAGTCGGGACAAACTTGGTCAATCCGGGACAAGTCGAAACAAGTCGAGACAAGTCGGGACAAGTCGGGACAAGTCGGGACAAGTCAGGACAAGTTTAGACAATCCGGGACAAGTTGGGACAAGACGGAACAAGTCACGACAAGTCGGGACAAACATGTCGGAACAAGTCGGGACTCTTGGGTCGGGTCGAGGAAAATATTATTGTAAATATATTTTTTGATACAATCATTTTGAATTTAAAATAATTCTGGACTTTTCACCTGGGCTCCTTACCCAGACATTTTATCCTGATTTCATTTGGACATTTTACACGGAATTTCCACCTGGACTTCTTCACCCAGACTTTCTTCTTGGAATTTTATTTGGACTTCTTTGATGTAGTTTGTGAAATAAAATCAAAATTACGAAAAAAAAAACAAAAGATTTTAATATTTGTTTCGAATATTTCAGCAAAAATTCAATTATCAAAAAATTTTTTTTTTAGATTTTTTTTTATTTTATCAAAATTGTGAACTGAAACAACTTTCACGATCCAATTTCTATTCAGGAAGAAACAAAAAAGTATCTCATTAAACAAAGAAATAAAATAAAAAAAAATTTGAAAAAAAAAATCTTGGAAAATTCCTTTTTTCACAAAGAAAATATTGAAGTCAGTAAATTTCTGAATATTTTGGTATCGAATCATCTCGCCTAAATTTTTCATAACGGCAAGAAATTTAATTTAATTTTTCTGAAAAAAAAAAATTCACTTCACAAGGTCAAATCGAGTCAATGTAATGGCACTAATATTCATCTTATCGTCTTGGACTCTATTCGCAATTAGTTCGGGTCGGGTATTGTCGGGAAATGAGCTTTCAGATTTTTTGTCAATCCAACAAATATTATGAACCATAACAAATGTGACAAGTCCGGACAAGTTGGGACAAGTCGGGACAAGTCTGGACAAGTCGGGACAAGTTGGGACAAATCGGGACTAGCCGGGATATTTTGAAAAAAAAGAAAGCTACAAAAATTTTATAAACAAAAAATTTGATTTTTTTTTAATATTTCAGACAAAATTTACACAGTTTTGAGAAAATAAGCTTACAGATTTTTTGTCAATCCAACCAAAATTATGAACCAAAACAAGTGTGAAAATCAATATTTGTTCGAACTGATATTGACAAGTCGGAACAAGTCGGGACAAGTATGGTCAAGTCGGGACATGTCAGGACAAGTCGGGACAAGTCGGGACAAGTCGGAACAAGTCGGAAAAGTCGGGACAGGTCGGGACAAGTTGGGACAAGTCGAAACAAGTCGGTACAAGTCGGTACAAGTCGGGACAAGTCGGTACAAGTCGTGACAAGTCGGGACAAGTAGGGACAAGTCGGGACAAGTTGGAACAAGTCGGGACAAGTCGAGACAAGTCAGGACAAGTCAGGACAATTCGAGATTAGTCGGGACAAGTCGGGACAAGTCTGGACAAGTCGGGACAAGTCGGTTCAAGTCGGGACAAGTCGTGACAAGTCGGGACAAGTAGGGACAAGTCGGGACAAGTTGGAACAAGTCGGGACAAGTCGAGACAAGTCAGGACAAGTAAGGACAATTCGAGATAAGTCGGGACAAGTCGGGACAATTCTGGACAAGTCAGGACAAGTCGGTACAAGTCGGAACAAGTCGGGACAAGTTTGGACAATCCGGGACAAGTCGGGACAAGTTGGAACAAGTCGGGACAAGTCGAGACAAGTCAGGACAAGTCAGGACAATTCGAGATAAGTCGGGACAAGTCGGGACAAGTCTGGACAAGTCGGTTCAAGTCGGGACAAGTCGTGACAAGTCGGGACAAGTAGGGACAAGTCGGGACAAGTTGGAACAAGTCGGGACAAGTCGAGACAAGTCAGGACAAGTTAGGACAATTCGAGATAAGTCGGGACAAGTCGGGACAAGTCTGGACAAGTCGGGACAAGTCGGTACAAGTCGGGACAAGTTTGGACAATTCGGGACAAGTCGGGACAAGTCGGTACATGTCGGGTTAAGTCGGTACAAGTCGGGACCAGTTTGAACAATACTGGACAAGTCGGGACAAGTCGTTACAAGTCACGACAAGTCGGGAAATGTCGAGACAAGTAGGGACAAGTCGGTACAAGACGAGGCAAGTCGGGACAAGTCATGACAAGTATGGACAATTTGGGACAAGTCGGGACAAGTCGAGACAAGTCGGGATAAGTTTGGACAATCCGGGACAAGTCGGGACAAGTCGGTACAAGTCGGGACAAGTCGGTACAAGTCGGGACAAGTTTGGACAACCTGGGACAAGTCGGGACAAGTCGGGACAAGTCGGTACAAGACTAGACAAGTCGGGACAAGTCGGGACAAGTATGGACAATCCGGGACATGTCGGGACAAGTCGAGACAATTTTGGACAATCCAGGACAAGTCGGGACAAGTCGGTACAAGTCGGGACGAATCGAGACAAGTCGGTACAATTCGGGACAAGTTTGGACAATCTGGGACAATTCTGGACAAGTCGGTACAAGTCGGGACAAGTAGGGACAAGTCGGTACAAGTCGGGACAAGTCGGATCAAGTCGGGGCAAGTTTGGACAATCCGGGACAAGTCAGGACAAGTCGGGATAAGTCAGGACAAGTCGGTTCAAGTTCGGTCAAGTTTGAACAATACGGGACAAGTGGGGACAAGTCGTTACAAATCGGGACAAGTCGGGACAAGTCGAGACAAGTCGGGACAAGTAGGGACAAGTCGGGACAAGTATGGACAATCCGGGACAAGTCTAGACAAGTTTGGCCAATCCGGGACAAGTCGAGACAATTCGGTACAAGTCGGGACAAGTCGGGACAAGTCGGGACAAGTCGGGACAAGTCGGGACAAGTCGGGACAAGTCGGGACAAGTCGGGACAAGTCGGGACAAGTCGGGACAAGTCGAGAAAAGTCGGGATAAGTCAGGACAAGTCGGTTCAAGTTCGGTCAAGTTTGAACAATACGGGAAAAGTGGGGATAAGTCGTTACAAGTCGGGACAAGTCGGGACAAGTCGAGACAAGTCGGGACAAGCCCGGACAAGTCGGGATAAGTCAGGACAAGTCGGTTCAAGTTCGGTCAAGTTTGAACAATACGGGACAAGTGGGGACAAGTCGTTACAAGTCGGGACAAGTCGAGACAAGTCGGGACAAGTCGGGACAAGTATGGACAATTTAGGTCAAGTCGGGACAAGTCGAGACAAGTCGGGACAAGTCGAAACAAGTCGGGACAAGTCAGGACAAGTCGAAACAAGTCGGGACAAGTCAGAACAAGTCAGGACAAGTCGGGACTTTTGGGTCGGGTCGAGGAAAATATTATTGTAAATATATTTTTTGATAGAATCATTTTGAATTTAATATAATTCTGGACTTTTCACCTGAGCTCCTTACCCAGACATTTTATCCTGATTTCATTTGGACATTTTACACGGAATTTCCACCTGGACTTCTTCACCCAGACTTTCTTCTTGGAATTTTATTTGGACTTCTTTGAAGTAGTTTGTGAAATAAAGTCAAAATTACAAAAAAAAAACTCAAAAGATTTCGAATATTTCAGCAAAAATTCAATTATCAAAAATTTTTTTTTTGATTTTTTTTAATTTTATCAAAATTGTGAACTGAAACAACTTTCACAATCCAATTTCTATTCAGGAAGAAACAAAAAATAACTCATTAAACAAAAAAATAAAATAAAAAAATTTTGAAAAAAAAAAATCTTGGAAAATTCCTTTTTTCACAAAGAAAATATTGAAGTTAGTCAATTTCTGAATATTTTGGTATCGAATCATCTCGCCTAAATTTCTCATAACGGCATGAAATTTAATTTTATTTTTCTGAAAAAATAATTCACTTCACAAGGTCAAATCGAGTCAATGTTATGGCACTAATATTCATCCTATCGTCTTGGACTCTATTCGCAATTAGTTCGGGTCGGGTAGGGTCGGGAAATGAGCTTTCAGATTTTTTGTCAATCCAACAAATATTATGAACCATAACAAATGTGACAAGTCCGGACAAGTTGGGACAAGTCGGGACAAGTCTGGACATTTCGGGACAAGTTTGGACAATCCGGGACAAGTTGGGACAAGTCGGTACAAGACGGGACATGTCGGGACAAGTCGGGACAAGTCGAGACAAGTCGGGACTAGTCGAAACAAGTCGGGACAAGTCGAGACAAGTCAGGACAAGTTAGGACAATTCGAGATAAGTCGGGACAAGTCGGGACAATTCTGGACAAGTCGGGACAAGTCGGTACAAGTCGGGACAAGTCGGGAAAAGTTTGGACAATCCGGGACAAGTCGGGACAAGTCGGTACAAGTCGGGTTAAGTCGGTACAAGTCGGGACAAGTTTAAACAATACTGGACAAGTCGGGACAAGTCGTTACAAGTCACGACAAGTCGGGAAATGTCGAGACAATTAGGGACAAGTCGGTACAAGACGAGACAAGTCGGGACAAGTCATGACAAGTATGGACAATCCGGGACAAGTCGGGACAAGTCGAGACAAGTCGGGACAAGTCGAGACAAGTCGGGACAAGTCGAGACAAGTCAAGACAAGTCGGTACAAGTCGGGACAAGTTTGGACAATCCGGGACAAGTTGGGATAAGTCGGTACAAGACGGGAACTGTTGGGACAAAACGAAACAATTCGGGACAAGTCGAAACAAGTCGTTACCAGACGATACTAGTCGGGTCAAGTTTGGACAATCCGGGCGAGAAAAGTCGGGACAAGTCGGTACAATTCGGGACAAGTTTGGACAATTTAGGACAAGTCGGGACAATTCGAAACAAGTTGGGACAAGTCGAAACAAGTCGGGACAAGTCGGTACAAGTTTGGACAATTTGGAACAAGTCGGGACAAGTCTGGACAAGTCGGGACAAGTTAGAACAAGTCAAAACAAGTCGGGACAAGTCGGGACTAGTTTGGACAATCCGGGACAAGTCGGGACAAGTCGGGACAAGTCGGGACAAGTCGGGACAAGTCGGGACAAGTCGGGACAAGTCGGGACAAGTCGGGACAAGTCAATGCAATTTGGGACAAGTTTGGACAATCCGGGACAAGTCAGGACAAGTCGGTACAAGTCGGGACAAGTTTAGACAACTCGGGGCAAGTCGGTACAAGTCAAAACAAGTCGGTACAAGTCGGGAAGAGTCGGTACAAGTCGGGACAAGTCGGTACAGGTTTGGACAATCTGGGACAAGAAGAGACAAGTTGGGACAAGTCGAAACAAGTCGGGACAAGTTGGTACAAGTCAGGATAAGTTTGGACAATCCGGGACAAGTCAGGACAAGTCGGTACAAGTCGGGACAAGTCGGTACAAGTCGGGACAAGTCGGTACAAGTCGGGACAAATTTGAACAATCCGGGACAAGTCGGGACAAGTCGGTACAAGTCAAGACAATTCGGGACAAGTCGAGACAAGTTGGGACAAGTTTGGACAATCCGGGACAAGTCGGGACAAGTCGGGACAAGTCGGTACAAGTCGAGACAGGTCGGGAAGGGTCGGTACAAGCCGTGACAAGTCAGGACAAGTCGAGACATGTCGGGACAAGACGTGACAAGTCAGAACAAGTCGGGTTAAGTTGGTTCAAGTCAAGACAAGTCGTGACAAGTCGGAACAAGTCTGGACAAGTCGGTACAAGTCGGTACAAGTCGGTACTAAACGGGACAAGTCGGGACATGTCAGGACAAGTAAGGACAAGTCGGGACAAGTCGGGACAAGTCGTGACAAGTCGGGACAATCCGGGACAAGTCGGGACAAGTAGGGACAAGTGGGGACAGGTCAGGACAAGTCGGGACAAGTCAAGACAAGTCAGGACAAGTGGGGACAATTCGGGTCAAGTCGGTACAAGTCGGGACAAACTTGGACAATCCGGGACAAGTCAGGACAAGTCGGTGCAAGTCGGGACAAGTTGGTACAAGTCAGGATAAGTTTGGACAATCCGGGACAAGTCAGGACAAGTCGGTACAAGTCGGGACAAGTCGGTACAAGTCGGGACAAACATGTCGGAACAAGTCGGGACTTTTGGGTCGGGTCGAGGAAAATATTATTGTGAATATATTTTTTGATACAATCATTTTGAATTTAAAACAATTCTGGACTTTTCACCTGGGCTCCTCACCCAGACATTTTATCCTGATTTCATTTGGACATTTTACACGGAATTTCCACCTGGACTTCTTCACTCAGACTTTCTTCTTGGAATTTTATTTGGACTTCTTTGATGTAGTTTGTGAATAAAATCAAAATTACGAAAATAATAAACAAAAGATTTTAATATTTGTTTCGAATATTTCAGCAAAAATTCAATTATCAAAAAATTTTTTTTTAGATTTTTTTTTATTTTATCAAAATTGTGAACTGAAACAACTTTCACGATCCAATTTCTATTCAGGAAGAAACATAAAAGTATCTCATTAAACAAAGAAATAAAATAAAAAAAAAATAAAAAAAAAAATCTTGGAAAATTCCTTTTTTCACAAAGAAAATATTGAAGTCAGTAAATTTCTGAATATTTTGGTATCGAATCATCTCGCCTATATTTTTCATAACGGCAAGAAATTTAATTTTATTTTTCTGAAAAAAAAAAATTCACTTCACAAGGTCAAATCGAGTCAATGTAATGGCACTAATATTCATCTTATCGTCTTGGACTCTATTCGCAATTAGTTCGGGTCGGGTAGTGTCGGGAAATGAGCTTTCAGATTTTTTGTCAATCCAACAAATATTATGAACCATAACAAATGTGACAAGTCCGGACAAGTTGGGACAAGTCGGGACAAGTCTGGACAAGTCGGGACAAGTCGGGACAAGTTTGGACAATTCGGGACAAGTCGGGACAAGTCGGGACAAGTCGGGACTAGTTTGGACAATCCGGGACAAGTCGGGACAAGTCGGGACAAGTCGGGACAAGTCGGGACAAGTCGGGACAAGTCGGGACAAGTCAGTGCAAGTCGGGACAAGTTTGGACAATCCGGTACAAGTCAGGACAAGTCGGTACAAGTCGGGACAAGTTGGTACAAGTCAGGATAAGTTTGGACAATCCGGGACAAGTCAGGACAAGTCGGTACAAGTCGGGACAAGTCGGTACAAGTCGGGACAAACATGTCGGAACAAGTCGGGACTTTTGGGTCGGGTCGAGGAAAATATTATTGTGAATATATTTTTTGATACAATCATTTTGAATTTAAAATAATTCTGGACTTTTCACCTGGGCTCCTCACCCAGACATTTTATCCTGATTTCATTTGGACATTTTACACGGAATTTCCACCTGGACTTCTTCACTCAGACTTTCTTCTTGGAATTTTATTTGGACTTCTTTGATGTAGTTTGTGAATAAAATCAAAATTACGAAAATAATAAACAAAAGATTTTAATATTTGTTTCGAATATTTCAGCAAAAATTCAATTATCAAAAAATTTTTTTTTTAGATTTTTTTTTATTTTATCAAAATTGTGAACTGAAACAACTTTCACGATCCAATTTCTATTCAGGAAGAAACATAAAAGTATCTCATTAAACAAAGAAATAAAATAAAAAAAAATTAAAAAAAAAAATCTTGGAAAATTCCTTTTTTCACAAAGAAAATATTGAAGTCAGTAAATTTCTGAATATTTTGGTATCGAATCATCTCGCCTATATTTTTCATAACGGCAAGAAATTTAATTTTATTTTTCTGAAAAAAAAAAAATTCACTTCACAAGGTCAAATCGAGTCAATGTAATGGCACTAATATTCATCTTATCGTCTTGGACTCTATTCGCAATTAGTTCGGGTCGGGTAGTGTCGGGAAATGAGCTTTCAGATTTTTTGTCAATCCAACAAATATTATGAACCATAACAAATGTGACAAGTCCGGACAAGTTGGGACAAGTCGGGACAAGTCTGGACAAGTCGGGACAAGTCGGGACAAGTTTGGACAATTCGGGACAAGTCGGGACAAGTCGGGACAAGTCGGGACTAGTTTGGACAATCCGGGACAAGTCGGGACAAGTCGGGACAAGTCGGGACAAGTCGGGACAAGTCGGGACAAGTCGGGACAAGTGAGTGCAAGTCGGGACAAGTTTGGACAATCCGGGACAAGTCAGGACAAGTCGGTACAAGTCGGGACAAGTTGGTACAAGTCAGGATAAGTTTGGACAATCCGGGACAAGTCAGGACAAGTCGGTACAAGTCGGGACAAGTCGGTACAAGTCGGGACAAACATGTCGGAACAAGTCGGGACTTTTGGGTCGGGTCGAGGAAAATATTATTGTGAATATATTTTTTGATACAATCATTTTGAATTTAAAATAATTCTGGACTTTTCACCTGGGCTCCTCACCCAGACATTTTATCCTGATTTCATTTGGACATTTTACACGGAATTTCCACCTGGACTTCTTCACTCAGACTTTCTTCTTGGAATTTTATTTGGACTTCTTTGATGTAGTTTGTGAATAAAATCAAAATTACGAAAATAATAAACAAAAGATTTTAATATTTGTTTCGAATATTTCAGCAAAAATTCAATTATCAAAAAATTTTTTTTTTAGATTTTTTTTTATTTTATCAAAATTGTGAACTGAAACAACTTTCACGATCCAATTTCTATTCAGGAAGAAACATAAAAGTATCTCATTAAACAAAGAAATAAAATAAAAAAAAATTAAAAAAAAAAAAATCTTGGAAAATTCCTTTTTTCACAAAGAAAATATTGAAGTCAGTAAATTTCTGAATATTTTGGTATCGAATCATCTCGCCTATATTTTTCATAACGGCAAGAAATTTAATTTTATTTTTCTGAAAAAAAAAAATTCACTTCACAAGGTCAAATCGAGTCAATGTAATGGCACTAATATTCATCTTATCGTCTTGGACTCTATTCGCAATTAGTTCGGGTCGGGTAGTGTCGGGAAATGAGCTTTCAGATTTTTTGTCAATCCAACAAATATTATGAACCATAACAAATGTGACAAGTCCGGACAAGTTGGGACAAGTCGGGACAAGTCTGGACAAGTCGGGACAAGTCGGGACAAGTTTGGACAATTCGGGACAAGTCGGGACAAGTCGGGACAAGTCGTTACAAGTCACGACAAGTCGGGAAATGTCGAGACAAGTAGGGACAAGTCGGTACAAGACGAGACAAGTCAGAACAAGTCATGACATGTATGGACAATCCGGGACAAGTCGGGACAAGTCGAGACAAGTCGGGATAAGTTTGGACAATCCGGGACAAGTCGGGACAAGTCGGCACAATTCGGGACAAGTCGAGACAAGTCGGGACAAGTCGTGACAAGTCGGTACAAGACTAGACAAGTCGGGACAAGTCGAGACAAGTTTGGACAATCTAGGACAAGTCGGGACAAGTTGGTACAAGTCGGGACGAATCGGGACAAGTCGGTACAATTCGGGACAAGTTTGGACAATCTGGGACAATTCTGGACAAGTCGGTACAAGTCGGGACAATCTGGGACAATTCTGGACAAGTCGGTACAAGTCGGGACAAGTCGAGACAAGTCGGGACAAGTTGGGACAAGTCAGGACAAGTCGGGACAAGTCGGGACAAGTCAGGTCAAGTCGGTACAAGTCGAAACAAGTCAGAACAAGTCGGGACAAGTCGGTACAAGTCGGGACAAGTCGGTACAAGTCAAGACAAGTCGGGACAAGTCAGGACAAGTTTGGACATTCCGGTACAAGTCGGTACAAGTCGGAACATGTCGGGACAATTCGGGACAAGTCAGGACAAGTAGGGACAAGTCGGGACAGGTCAGGACAAGTCGAGACAAGTCGGGACAAGTCAGGACAAGTCAGGACAATTCGGGTCAAGTCGGTACAAGTCGGGACAAGTCGGTACAAGTCAAGACAAGTCGGGACAAGTCGGGACAAGTCGGCACAAGTCGGGACAAACTTGGACAATCCGGGACAAGTCAAAACAAGTCGAGACAAGTCGGGACAAGTCGGGACAAGTCAGGACAAGTTTAGACAATCCGGGGCAAGTTGGGACAAGACGGAACAAGTCACGACAAGTCGGGACAAACATGTCGGGACTTTTGGGTCGGGTCGAGGAAAATATTATTGTTAATATATTTTTTGATACAATCATTTTTAATTTAAAATAATTCTGGACTTTTCACCTGGGCTCCTTACCCAGACATTTTATCCTGATTTCATTTGGACATTTTACACGGAATTTCCATCTGGACTTCTTCACCCAGACTTTATTCTTGGAATTTTATTTGGACTTCTTTGATGTAGTTTGTGGAATAAAATCAAAATTACGAAAAAAAAAACAAAAGATTTTAACATTTGTTTCGAATATTTCAGCAAAAATTCAATTATCAAAATTTTTTTTTTTAGATTTTTTTTATTTTATCAAAATTGTGAACTGAAACAACTTTCACGATCCAATTTCTATTCAGGAAGAAACAAAAAAGTATCTCATTAAACAAAGAAATAAAATAAAAAAAAATTTGAAAAAAAAATCTTGGAAAATTCCTTTTTTCACAAAGAAAATATTGAAGTCAGTAAATTTCTGAATATTTTGGTATCGAATCATCTCGCCTATATTTTTCATAACGGCAAGAAATTTAATGTTATTTTTCTGAAAAAAAAAATTCACTTCACAAGGTCAAATCGAGTCAATGTAATGGCACTAATATTCATCTTATCGTCTTGGACTCTATTCGCAATTAGTTCGGGTCGGGTAGTGTCGGGAAATGAGCTTTCAGATTTTTTGTCAATCCAACAAATATTATGAACCATAACAAATGTGACGAGTCCGGACAAGTTGGGACAAGTCGGGACAAGTCTGGACAAGTCGGGACAAGTCGGGACAAGTTTGGACAATTCGGGACAAGTCGGGACAAGTCGGTACAAGTCGGGTTAAGTCGGTACAAGTCGGGACAAGTTTGAACAATACTGGACAAGTCGGGACAAGTCGGGACAAGTCGTTACAAGTCACGACAAGTCGGGAAATGTCGAGACAAGTAGGGACAAGTCGGTACAAGACGAGACAAGTCAGAACAAGTCATGACAAGTATGGACAATCCGGGACAAGTCGGGACAAGTCGAGACAAGTCGGGATAAGTTTGGACAATCCGGGACAAGTCGGGACAAGTCGGTACAAGTCGGGACAAGTCGGTACAAGTCGGGACAAGTTTGGACAATCCGGGACAAGTCGGCACAATTCGGGACAAGTCGAGACAAGTCGGGACAAGTCGTGACAAGTCGGTACAAGACTAGACAAGTCGGGACAAGTCGGGACAAGTATGGACAATCCGGGACATGTCGGAACAAGTCGAGACAAGTTTGGACAGTCCAGGACAAGTCGGGACAAGTCGGTACAAGTCGGGACAAATCGGGACAAGTCGGTACAAGTCGGGACAAGTAGGGACAAGTCGGGACAAGTCGGGACTAGTTTGGACAATCCGGGACAAGTCGGGACAAGTCGGGACAAGTCGGGACAAGTCGGGACAAGTCGGGACAAGTCGGGACAAGTCGGGACAAGTCAGTGCAAGTCGGGACAAGTTTGGACAATCCGGGACAAGTCAGGACAAGTCGGTACAAGTCGGGACAAGTTGGTACAAGTCAGGATAAGTTTGGACAATCCGGGACAAGTCAGGACAAGTCGGTACAAGTCGGGACATGTCGGTACAAGTCGGGACAAACATGTCGGAACAAGTCGGGACTTTTGGGTCGGGTCGAGGAAAATATTATTGTGAATATATTTTTTGATACAATCATTTTGAATTTAAAATAATTCTGGACTTTTCACCTGGGCTCCTCACCCAGACATTTTATCCTGATTTCATTTGGACATTTTACACGGAATTTCCACCTGGACTTCTTCACTCAGACTTTCTTCTTGGAATTTTATTTGGACTTCTTTGATGTAGTTTGTGAATAAAATCAAAATTACGAAAATAATAAACAAAAGATTTTAATATTTGTTTCGAATATTTCAGCAAAAATTCAATTATCAAAAAATTTTTTTTTAGATTTTTTTTTATTTTATCAAAATTGTGAACTGAAACAACTTTCACGATCCAATTTCTATTCAGGAAGAAACATAAAAGTATCTCATTAAACAAAGAAATAAAATAAAAAAAAATTAAAAAAAAAAAATCTTGGAAAATTCCTTTTTTCACAAAGAAAATATTGAAGTCAGTAAATTTCTGAATATTTTGGTATCGAATCATCTCGCCTATATTTTTCATAACGGCAAGAAATTTAATTTTATTTTTCTGAAAAAAAAATTCACTTCACAAGGTCAAATCGAGTCAATGTAATGGCACTAATATTCATCTTATCGTCTTGGACTCTATTCGCAATTAGTTCGGGTCGGGTAGTGTCGGGAAATGAGCTTTCAGATTTTTTGTCAATCCAACAAATATTATGAACTATAACAAATGTGACAAGTCCGGACAAGTTGGGACAAGTCGGGACAAGTCTGGACAAGTCGGGACAAGTCGGGACAAGTTTGGACAATTCGGGACAAGTCGAGACAAGTCGGGACAAGTCGTGACAAGTCGGTACAAGACTAGACAAGTCGGGACAAGTCGGGACAAGTATGGACAATCCGGGACATGTCGGGACAAGTCGAGACAAGTTTGGACAGTCCAGGACAAGTCGGGACAGGTCGGTACAAGTCGGGACGAATCGGGACAAGTAGGTACAAGTCGGGACAAGTAGGGACAAGTCTTGACAAGTCAGGACAAGTTTGGACAATCCGGTACAAGTCGTTACAAGTCGGGACATGTCAGGACAATTCGGGACAAGTCAGGACAAGTAGGGACAAGTCGGGACAGGTCGGGACAAGTCGGTACAAGTCAAGACCAGTCGGGACAAGTCGGGACAAGTCGGTACAAGTCGGGACAATTCGGGACAAGTCGGTACAAGTCGGGACAAACTTGGACAATCTGGGACAAGTCAAAACAAGTCGAGACAAGTCGGGACAAGTCGGTTCAAGTCGGGACAAGTCATGACAAGTCGGGACAAGTAGGGACAAGTCGGGACAAGTTGGAACAAGTCGGGACAAGTCGAGACAAGTCAGGACAAGTTAGGACAATTCGAGATAAGTCGGGACAAGTCGGGACAATTCTGGACAAGTCGGGACAAGTCGGTACAAGTCGGGACAAGTCGGGAAAGGTTTGGACAATCCGGGACAAGTCGGGACAAGTCGGTACAAGTCTGGTTAAGTCGGTACAAGTCGGGACACGTTTGAACAATACTGGACAAGTCGGGACAAGTCGTTACAAGTCACGACAAGTCGGGAAATGTCGAGACAAGTAGGGACAAGTCGGTACAAGACGAGACAAGTCGGGACAAGTCATGACAAGTATGGACAATCCGGGACAAGTCGAGACAAGTCGGGACAAGTCGAGACAAGTCGGGACAAGTCGAGACAAGTCAAGACAAGTCGGTACAAGTCGGGACAAGTTTGGACAAGTTTGGACAATCCGGGACAAAATGGGATAAGTCGGTACAAGACGGGAAATGTTGGAACAAGTCGAAACAAGTCGGGACAAGTCGAAACAAGTCGTTACCAGACGATACTAGTCGGGTCAAGTTTGGACAATCCGGGCGAGACAAGTCGGGACAAGTCGGTACAATTCGGGACAAGTTTGGACAATTTAGGACAAGTCGGGACAAGTCGAAACAAGTTGGGACAAGTCGAAACAAGTCGGGACAAGTCGGTACAAGTTTGGACAAGTCGGGACAAGTTAGAACAAGTCAAAACAAGTCGGGACAAGTCGGGACTAGTTTGGACAATCCGGGACAAGTCGGGGCAAGTCGGGACAAGTCAATGCAATTTGGGACAAGTTTGGACAATCCGGGACAAGTCAGGACAAGTCGGTACAAGTCGGGACAAGTTTAGACAACTCGGGACAAGTCGGTACAAGTCAAAACAAGTCGGTACAATTCGGGAAGAGTCGGTACAAGTCGGGACAAGTCGGTACAGGTTTGGACAATCTGGGACAAGAAGAGACAAGTTGGGACAAGTCGAAACAAGTCGGGACAAGTTGGTACAAGTCAGGATAAGTTTGGACAATCCGGGACAAGTCAGGACAAGTCGGTACAAGTCGGGACAAGTCGGTACAAGTCGGGACAAGTCGGTACAAGTCGGGACAAATTTGAACAATCCGGGACAAGTCGGGACAAGTCGGGACTAGTCGGTACAAGTCGGGACAAGTCGGTACAAGTCAAGACAATTCGGGACAAGTCGAGACAAGTTGGGACAAGTTTGGACAATCCGGGACAAGTCGGGACAAGTCGGGACAAGTCGGTACAAGTCGAGACAGGTCGGGAAGGGTCGGTACAAGCCGTGACAAGTCAGGACAAGTCGAGACATGTCGGGACAAGACGTGACAAGTCAGAACAAGTCGGGTTAAGTTGGTTCAAGTCAAGACAAGTCGTGACAAGTCGGAACAAGTCTGGACAAGTCGGTACAAGTCGGTACTAAACGGGACAAGTCGGGACATGTCAGGACAAGTAAGGACAAGTCGGGACAAGTCGGGACAAGTCGTGACAAGTCGGGACAATCCGGGACAAGTCGGGACAAGTAGGGACAAGTGGGGACAGGTCAGGACAAGTCGGGACAAGTCAAGACAAATCAGGACAAGTCGGGACAATTCAGGTCAAGTCGGTACAAGTCGGGACAAACTTGGACAATCCGGGACAAGTCGAAACAAGTCGAGACAAGTCGGGACAAGTCGGGACAAGTCGGGACAAGTCAGGACAAGTTTAGACAATCCGGGACAAGTTGGGACAAGACGGAACAAGTCACGACAAGTTGGGACAAGTCGAAACAAGTCGGGACAAGTTGGTACAAGTCAGGATAAGTTTGGACAATCCGGGACAAGTCAGGACAAGTCGGTACAAGTCGGGACAAGTCGGTACAAGTCGGGACAAGTCGGTACAAGTCGGGACAAATTTGAACAATCCGGGACAAGTCGGGACAAGTCGGGACTAGTCGGTACAAGTCGGGACAAGTCGGTACAAGTCAAGACAATTCAGGACAAGTCGAGACAAGTTGGGACAAGTTTGGACAATCCGGGACAAGTCGGAACAAGTCGGGACAAGTCGGTACAAGTCGAGACAGGTCGGGACAAGACGTGACAAGTCAGAACAAGTCGGGCTAATTTGGTTCAAGTCAAGACAAGTCGTGACAAGTCGGAACAAGTCTGGACAAGTCGGTACAAGTCGGTACAAGTCGGTACTAAACGGGACAAGTCGGGACATGTCAGGACAAGTAAGGACAAGTCGGGACAAGTCGGGACAAGTCGTGACAAGTCGGGACAATCCGGGACAAGTCGGGACAAGTAGGGACAAGTCGGGACAGGTCAGGACAAGTAGGGACAAGTCAAGACAAGTCAGGACAAGTCGGGACAATTCGGGTCAAGTCGGTGCAAGTCGGGACAAACTTGGACAATCCGGGACAAGTCGAAACAAGTCGAGACAAGTCGGGACAAGTCGGGACAGGTCGGGACAAGTCAGGACAAGTTTAGACAATCCGGGACAAGTTGGGACAAGACGGAACAAGTCACGACAAGTCGGGACAAACATGTCGGAACAAGTCGGGACTTTTGGGTCGGGTCGAGGAAAATATTATTGTAAATATATTTTTTGATACAATCATTTTGAATTTAAAATAATTCTGGACTTTTCACCTGGGCTCCTTACCCAGACATTTTATCCTGATTTCATTTGGACATTTTACACGGAATTTCCACCTGGACTTCTTCACCCAGACTTTCTTCTTGGAATTTTATTTGGACTTCTTTGATGTAGTTTGTGAAATAAAATCAAAATTACAAAAAAAAAACTCAAAAGATTTCGAATATTTCAGCAAAAATTCAATTATCAAAAATTTTTTTTTTGATTTTTTTTAATTTTATCAAAATTGTGAACTGAAACAACTTTCACAATCCAATTTCTATTCAGGAAGAAACAAAAAATAACTCATTAAACAAAAAAATAAAATAAAAAAATTTTGAAAAAAAAAATCTTGGAAAATTCCTTTTTTCACAAAGAAAATATTGAAGTTAGTCAATTTCTGAATATTTTGGTATCGAATCATCTCGCCTAAATTTCTCATAACGGCATGAAATTTAATTTTATTTTTCTTAAAAAATAATTCACTTCACAAGGTCAAATCGAGTCAATGTTATGGCACTAATATTCATCTTATCGTCTTGGACTCTATTCGCAATTAGTTCGGGTCGGGTAGGGTCGGGAAATGAGCTTTCAGATTTTTTGTCAATCCAACAAATATTATGAACCATAACAAATGTGACAAGTCCGGACAAGTTGGGACAAGTCGGGACAAGTCTGGACATTTCGGGACAAGTTTGGACAATCCGGGACAAGTTGGGACAAGTCGGTACAAGACGGGACATGTCGGGACAAGTCGGGACAAGTCGAGACAAGTCGGGACTAGTCGAAACAAGTCGGGACAAGTCGAGACAAGTCAGGACAAGTTAGGACAATTCGAGATAAGTCGGGACAAGTCGGGACAATTCTGGACAAGTCGGGACAAGTCGGTACAAGTCGGGACAAGTCGGGAAAAGTTTGGACAATCCGGGACAAGTCGGGACAAGTCGGTACAAGTCGGGTTAAGTCGGTACAAGTCGGGACAAGTTTAAACAATACTGGACAAGTCGGGACAAGTCGTTACAAGTCACGACAAGTCGGGAAATGTCGAGACAATTAGGGACAAGTCGGTACAAGACGAGACAAGTCGGGACAAGTCATGACAAGTATGGACAATCCGGGACAAGTCGGGACAAGTCGAGACAAGTCGGGACAAGTCGAGACAAGTCGGGACAAGTCGAGACAAGTCAAGACAAGTCGGTACAAGTCGGGACAAGTTTGGACAATCCGGGACAAGTTGGGATAAGTCGGTACAAGACGGGAACTGTTGGGACAAAACGAAACAATTCGGGACAAGTCGAAACAAGTCGTTACCAGACGATACTAGTCGGGTCAAGTTTGGACAATCCGGGCGAGAAAAGTCGGGACAAGTCGGTACAATTCGGGACAAGTTTGGACAATTTAGGACAAGTCGGGACAAGTCGAAACAAGTTGGGACAAGTCGAAACAAGTCGGAACAAGTCGGTACAAGTTTGGACAATTTGGAACAAGTCGGGACAAGTCTGGACAAGTCGGGACAAGTTAGAACAAGTCAAAACAAGTCGGGACAAGTCGGGACTAGTTTGGACAATCCGGGACAAGTCGGGACAAGTCGGGACAAGTCGGGACAAGTCGGGACAAGTCGGGACAAGTCGGGACAAGTCGGGACAAGTCAATGCAATTTGGGACAAGTTTGGACAATCCGGGACAAGTCAGGACAAGTCGGTACAAGTCGGGACAAGTTTAGACAACTCGGGGCAAGTCGGTACAAGTCAAAACAAGTCGGTACAAGTCGGGAAGAGTCGGTACAAGTCGGGACAAGTCGGTACAGGTTTGGACAATCTGGGACAAGAAGAGACAAGTTGGGACAAGTCGAAACAAGTCGGGACAAGTTGGTACAAGTCAGGATAAGTTTGGACAATCCGGGACAAGTCAGGACAAGTCGGTACAAGTCGGGACAAGTCGGTACAAGTCGGGACAAGTCGGTACAAGTCGGGACAAATTTGAACAATCCGGGACAAGTCGGGACAAGTCGGTACAAGTCAAGACAATTCGGGACAAGTCGAGACAAGTTGGGACAAGTTTGGACAATCCGGGACAAGTCGGGACAAGTCGGGACAAGTCGGTACAAGTCGAGACAGGTCGGGAAGGGTCGGTACAAGCCGTGACAAGTCAGGACAAGTCGAGACATGTCGGGACAAGACGTGACAAGTCAGAACAAGTCGGGTTAAGTTGGTTCAAGTCAAGACAAGTCGTGACAAGTCGGAACAAGTCTGGACAAGTCGGTACAAGTCGGTACAAGTCGGTACTAAACGGGACAAGTCGGGACATGTCAGGACAAGTAAGGACAAGTCGGGACAAGTCGGGACAAGTCGTGACAAGTCGGGACAATCCGGGACAAGTCGGGACAAGTAGGGACAAGTGGGGACAGGTCAGGACAAGTCGGGACAAGTCAAGACAAGTCAGGACAAGTGGGGACAATTCGGGTCAAGTCGGTACAAGTCGGGACAAACTTGGAAAATCCGGGACAAGTCAGGACAAGTCGGTACAAGTCGGGACAAGTTGGTACAAGTCAGGATAAGTTTGGACAATCCGGGACAAGTCAGGACAAGTCGGTACAAGTCGGGACAAGTCGGTACAAGTCGGGACAAACATGTCGGAACAAGTCGGGACTTTTGGGTCGGGTCGAGGAAAATATTATTGTGAATATATTTTTTGATACAATCATTTTGAATTTAAAACAATTCTGGACTTTTCACCTGGGCTCCTCACCCAGACATTTTATCCTGATTTCATTTGGACATTTTACACGGAATTTCCACCTGGACTTCTTCACTCAGACTTTCTTCTTGGAATTTTATTTGGACTTCTTTGATGTAGTTTGTGAATAAAATCAAAATTACGAAAATAATAAACAAAAGATTTTAATATTTGTTTCGAATATTTCAGCAAAAATTCAATTATCAAAAAATTTTTTTTTAGATTTTTTTTTTATTTTATCAAAATTGTGAACTGAAACAACTTTCACGATCCAATTTCTATTCAGGAAGAAACATAAAAGTATCTCATTAAACAAAGAAATAAAATAAAAAAAAATTTAAAAAAAAAATCTTGGAAAATTCCTTTTTTCACAAAGAAAATATTGAAGTCAGTAAATTTCTGAATATTTTGGTATCGAATCATCTCGCCTATATTTTTCATAACGGCAAGAAATTTAATTTTATTTTTCTGAAAAAAAAAAATTCACTTCACAAGGTCAAATCGAGTCAATGTAATGGCACTAATATTCATCTTATCGTCTTGGACTCTATTCGCAATTAGTTCGGGTCGGGTAGTGTCGGGAAATGAGCTTTCAGATTTTTTGTCAATCCAACAAATATTATGAACCATAACAAATGTGACAAGTCCGGACAAGTTGGGACAAGTCGGGACAAGTCTGGACAAGTCGGGACAAGTCGGGACAAGTTTGGACAATTCGGGACAAGTCGGGACAAGTCGGGACAAGTCGGGACTAGTTTGGACAATCCGGGACAAGTCGGGACAAGTCGGGACAAGTCGGGACAAGTCGGGACAAGTCGGGACAAGTCGGGACAAGTCAGTGCAAGTCGGGACAAGTTTGGACAATCCGGGACAAGTCAGGACAAGTCGGTACAAGTCGGGACAAGTTGGTACAAGTCAGGATAAGTTTGGACAATCCGGGACAAGTCAGGACAAGTCGGTACAAGTCGGGACAAGTCGGTACAAGTCGGGACAAACATGTCGGAACAAGTCGGGACTTTTGGGTCGGGTCGAGGAAAATATTATTGTGAATATATTTTTTGATACAATCATTTTGAATTTAAAATAATTCTGGACTTTTCACCTGGGCTCCTCACCCAGACATTTTATCCTGATTTCATTTGGACATTTTACACGGAATTTCCACCTGGACTTCTTCACTCAGACTTTCTTCTTGGAATTTTATTTGGACTTCTTTGATGTAGTTTGTGAATAAAATCAAAATTACGAAAATAATAAACAAAAGATTTTAATATTTGTTTCGAATATTTCAGCAAAAATTCAATTATCAAAAAATTTTTTTTTTAGATTTTTTTTTATTTTATCAAAATTGTGAACTGAAACAACTTTCACGATCCAATTTCTATTCAGGAAGAAACATAAAAGTATCTCATTAAACAAAGAAATAAAATAAAAAAAAATTAAAAAAAAAAAATCTTGGAAAATTCCTTTTTTCACAAAGAAAATATTGAAGTCAGTAAATTTCTGAATATTTTGGTATCGAATCATCTCGCCTATATTTTTCATAACGGCAATAAATTTAATTTTATTTTTCTGAAAAAAAAAAATTCACTTCACAAGGTCAAATCGAGTCAATGTAATGGCACTAATATTCATCTTATCGTCTTGGACTCTATTCGCAATTAGTTCGGGTCGGGTAGTGTCGGGAAATGAGCTTTCAGATTTTTTGTCAATCCAACAAATATTATGAACCATAACAAATGTGACAAGTCCGGACAAGTTGGGACAAGTCGGGACAAGTCTGGACAAGACGGGACAAGTCGGGACAAGTTTGGACAATTCGGGACAAGTCGGGACAAGTCGGGACAAGTCGTTACAAGTCACGACAAGTCGGGAAATGTCGAGACAAGTAGGGACAAGTCGGTACAAGACGAGACAAGTCAGAACAAGTCATGACATGTATGGACAATCCGGGACAAGTCGGGACAAGTCGAGACAAGTCGGGATAAGTTTGGACAATCCGGGACAAGTCGAGACAAGTCGGTACAAGTCGGTACAAGTCGGGACAAGTCGGTACAAGTCGGGACAAGTTTGGACAATCCGGGACAAGTCGGCACAATTCGGGACAAGTCGAGACAAGTCGGGACAAGTCGTGACAAGTCGGTACAAGACTAGACAAGTCGGGACAAGTCGAGACAAGTTTGGACAATCTAGGACAAGTCGGGACAAGTTGGTACAAGTCGGGACGAATCGGGACAAGTCGGTACAATTCGGGACAAGTTTGGACAATCTGGGACAATTCTGGACAAGTCGGTACAAGTCGGGACAATCTGGGACAATTCTGGACAAGTCGGTACAAGTCGGGACAAGTCGAGACAAGTCGGGACAAGTTGGGACAAGTCAGGACAAGTCGGGACAAGTCGGGACAAGTCAGGTCAAGTCGGTACAAGTCGAAACAAGTCAGAACAAGTCGGGACAAGTCGGTACAAGTCGGGACAAGTCGGTACAAGTCAAGACAAGTCGGGACAAGTCAGGACAAGTTTGGACATTCCGGTACAAGTCGGTACAAGTCGGAACATGTCGGGACAATTCGGGACAAGTCAGGACAAGTAGGGACAAGTCGGGACAGGTCAGGACAAGTCGAGACAAGTCGGGACAAGTCAGGACAAGTCAGGACAATTCGGGTCAAGTCGGTACAAGTCGGGACAAGTCGGTACAAGTCAAGACAAGTCGGGACAAGTCGGGACAAGTCGGCACAAGTCGGGACAAACTTGGACAATCCGGGACAAGTCAAAACAAGTCGAGACAAGTCGGGACAAGTCGGGACAAGTCAGGACAAGTTTAGACAATCCGGGGCAAGTTGGGACAAGACGGAACAAGTCACGACAAGTCGGGACAAACATGTCGGGACTTTTGGGTCGGGTCGAGGAAAATATTATTGTTAATATATTTTTTGATACAATCATTTTTAATTTAAAATAATTCTGGACTTTTCACCTGGGCTCCTTACCCAGACATTTTATCCTGATTTCATTTGGACATTTTACACGGAATTTCCATCTGGACTTCTTCACCCAGACTTTATTCTTGGAATTTTATTTGGACTTCTTTGATGTAGTTTGTGGAATAAAATCAAAATTACGAAAAAAAAAACAAAAGATTTTAACATTTGTTTCGAATATTTCAGCAAAAATTCAATTATCAAAATTTTTTTTTTTAGATTTTTTTTATTTTATCAAAATTGTGAACTGAAACAACTTTCACGATCCAATTTCTATTCAGGAAGAAACAAAAAAGTATCTCATTAAACAAAGAAATAAAATAAAAAAAAATTTGAAAAAAAAAAATCTTGGAAAATTCCTTTTTTCACAAAGAAAATATTGAAGTCAGTAAATTTCTGAATATTTTGGTATCGAATCATCTCGCCTATATTTTTCATAACGGCAAGAAATTTAATGTTATTTTTCTGAAAAAAAAAATTCACTTCACAAGGTCAAATCGAGTCAATGTAATGGCACTAATATTCATCTTATCGTCTTGGACTCTATTCGCAATTAGTTCGGGTCGGGTAGTGTCGGGAAATGAGCTTTCAGATTTTTTGTCAATCCAACAAATTTTATGAACCATAACAAATGTGACGAGTCCGGACAAGTTGGGACAAGTCGGGACAAGTCTGGACAAGTCGGGACAAGTCGGGACAAGTTTGGACAATTCGGGACAAGTCGGGACAAGTCGGTACAAGTCGGGTTAAGTCGGTACAAGTCGGGACAAGTTTGAACAATACTGGACAAGTCGGGACAAGTCGGGACAAGTCGTTACAAGTCACGACAAGTCGGGAAATGTCGAGACAAGTAGGGACAAGTCGGTACAAGACGAGACAAGTCAGAACAAGTCATGACAAGTATGGACAATCCGGGACAAGTCGGGACAAGTCGAGACAAGTCGGGATAAGTTTGGACAATCCGGGACAAGTCGGGACAAGTCGGTACAAGTCGGGACAAGTCGGTACAAGTCGGGACAAGTTTGGACAATCTGGGACAAGTCGGCACAATTCGGGACAAGTCGAGACAAGTCGGGACAAGTCGTGACAAGTCGGTACAAGACTAGACAAGTCGGGACAAGTCGGGACAAGTATGGACAATCCGGGACATGTCGGAACAAGTCGAGACAAGTTTGGACAGTCCAGGACAAGTCGGGACAAGTCGGTACAAGTCGGGACAAATCGGGACAAGTCGGTACAAGTCGGGACAAGTAGGGACAAGTCGGGACAAGTCGGGACTAGTTTGGACAATCCGGGACAAGTCGGGACAAGTCGGGACAAGTCGGGACAAGTCGGGACAAGTCGGGACAAGTCGGGACAAGTCGGGAC
Organism: Chrysolina americana; assembly: GCA_958502065.1. Lineage (NCBI taxonomy): Eukaryota > Metazoa > Arthropoda > Insecta > Coleoptera > Chrysomelidae > Chrysolina > Chrysolina americana. Next base: position 48,288,346 of record OY293415.1, on the reverse strand, counting down.
AAGTCGGGACAAGTCAGCGCAAGTCGGGACAAGTTTGGACAATCCGGGACAAGTCAGGACAAGTCGGTACAAGTCGGGACAAGTTGGTACAAGTCAGGATAAGTTTGGACAATCCGGGACAAGTCAGGACAAGTCGGTACAAGTCGGGACATGTCGGTACAAGTCGGGACAAACATGTCGGAACAAGTCGGGACTTTTGGGTCGGGTCGAGGAAAATATTATTGTGAATATATTTTTTGATACAATCATTTTGAATTTAAAATAATTCTGGACTTTTCACCTGGGCTCCTCACCCAGACATTTTATCCTGATTTCATTTGGACATTTTACACGGAATTTCCACCTGGACTTCTTCACTCAGACTTTCTTCTTGGAATTTTATTTGGACTTCTTTGATGTAGTTTGTGAATAAAATCAAAATTACGAAAATAATAAACAAAAGATTTTAATATTTGTTTCGAATATTTCAGCAAAAATTCAATTATCAAAAAATTTTTTTTTGATTTTTTTTTATTTTATCAAAATTGTGAACTGAAACAACTTTCACGATCCAATTTCTATTCAGGAAGAAACATAAAAGTATCTCATTAAACAAAGAAATAAAATAAAAAAAAATTAAAAAAAAAAATCTTGGAAAATTCCTTTTTTCACAAAGAAAATATTGAAGTCAGTAAATTTCTGAATATTTTGGTATCGAATCATCTCGCCTATATTTTTCATAACGGCAAGAAATTTAATTTTATTTTTCTGAAAAAAAAAATTCACTTCACAAGGTCAAATCGAGTCAATGTAATGGCACTAATATTCATCTTATCGTCTTGGACTCTATTCGCAATTAGTTCGGGTCGGGTAGTGTCGGGAAATGAGCTTTCAGATTTTTTGTCAATCCAACAAATATTATGAACCATAACAAATGTGACAAGTCCGGACAAGTTGGGACAAGTCGGGACAAGTCTGGACAAGTCGGGACAAGTCGGGACAAGTTTGGACAATTCGGGACAAGTCGAGACAAGTCGGGACAAGTCGTGACAAGTCGGTACAAGACTAGACAAGTCGGGACAAGTCGGGACAAGTATGGACAATCCGGGACATGTCGGGACAAGTCGAGACAAGTTTGGACAGTCCAGGACAAGTCGGGACAAGTCGGTACAAGTCGGGACGAATCGGGACAAGTAGGTACAAGTCGGGACAAGTAGGGACAAGTCTTGACAAGTCAGGACAAGTTTGGACAATCCGGTACAAGTCGTTACAAGTCGGGACATGTCAGGACAATTCGGGACAAGTCAGGACAAGTAGGGACAAGTCGGGACAGGTCGGGACAAGTCGGTACAAGTCAAGACCAGTCGGGACAAGTCGGGACAAGTCGGTACAAGTCGGGACAATTCGGGACAAGTCGGTACAAGTCGGGACAAACTTGGACAATCTGGGACAAGTCAAAACAAGTCGAGACAAGTCGGGACAAGTCGGTTCAAGTCGGGACAAGTCATGACAAGTCGGGACAAGTAGGGACAAGTCGGGACAAGTTGGAACAAGTCGGGACAAGTCGAGACAAGTCAGGACAAGTTAGGACAATTCGAGATAAGTCGGGACAAGTCGGGACAATTCTGGACAAGTCGGGACAAGTCGGTACAAGTCGGGTTAAGTCGGTACAAGTCGGGACAAGTTTGAACAATACTGGACAAGTCGGGACAAGTCGTTACAAGTCACGACAAGTCGGGAAATGTCGAGACAAGTAGGGACAAGTCGGTACAAGACGAGACAAGTCGGGACAAGTCATGACAAGTATGGACAATCCGGGACAAGTCGAGACAAGTCGGGACAAGTCGAGACAAGTCGGGACAAGTCGAGACAAGTCAAGACAAGTCGGTACAAGTCGGGACAAGTTTGGACAATCCGGGACAAAATGGGATAAGTCGGTACAAGACGGGAAATGTTGGAACAAGTCGAAACAAGTCGGGACAAGTCGAAACAAGTCGTTACCAGACGATACTAGTCGGGTCAAGTTTGGACAATCCGGGCGAGACAAGTCGGGACAAGTCGGTACAATTCGGGACAAGTTTGGACAATTTAGGACAAGTCGGGACAAGTCGAAACAAGTTGGAACAAGTCGAAACAAGTCGGGACAAGTCGAAACAAGTCGTTACCAGACGATACTAGTCGGGTCAAGTTTGGACAATCCGGGCGAGACAAGTCGGGACAAGTCGGTGCAATTCGGGACAAGTTTGGACAATTTAGGACAAGTCGGGACAGGTCGAAACAAGTTGGGACAAGTCGAAACAAGTCGGGACAAGTCGGTACAAGTTTGGACAATTTGGAACAAGTCGGGACAAGTCTGGACAAGTCGGGACAAGTTAGAACAAGTCAAAACAAGTCGGGACAAGTCGGGACTAGTTTGGACAATCCGGGACAAGTCGGGACAAGTCGGGACAAGTCGGGACAAGTCGGGACAAGTCGGGACAAGTCGGGACAAGTCAATGCAATTTGGGACAAGTTTGGACAATCCGGGACAAGTCAGGACAAGTCTGTACAAGTCGGGACAAGTCGGTACAAGTCGGGACAAGTCGGTACAAGTCGGGACTAGTCGGTACAAGTCGGGACAAGTCGGTACAAGTCAAGACAATTCAGGACAAGTCGAGACAAGTTGGGACAAGTTTGGACAATCCGGGACAAGTCGGGACAAGTCGGGACAAGTCGGTACAAGTCGAGACAGGTCGGGACAAGACGTGACAAGTCAGAACAAGTCGGGTTAATTTGGTTAAAGTCAAGACAAGTCGTGACAAGTCGGAACAAATCTGGACAAGTCGGTACAAGTCGGTACAAGTCGGTACAAGTCGGTACTAAACGGGACAAGTCGGGACATGTCAGGACAAGTAAGGACAAGTCGGGACAAGTCGGGACAAGTCGTGACAAGTCGGGACAATCCGGGACAAGTCGGGACAAGTAGGGACAAGTCGGGACAGGTCAGGACAAGTCGGGACAAGTCAAGACAAGTCAGGACAAGTCGGGACAATTCGGGTCAAGTCGGTACAAGTCGGGACAAACTTGGACAATCCGGGACAAGTCGAAACAAGTCGAGACAAGTCGGGACAAGTCGGGACAAGTCAGGACAAGTTTAGACAATCCGGGACAAGTTGGGACAAGACGGAACAAGTCACGACAAGTCGGGACAAACATGTCGGAACAAGTCGGGACTTTTGGGTCGGGTCGAGGAAAATATTATTGTAAATATATTTTTTGATACAATCATTTTGAATTTAAAATAATTCTGGACTTTTCACCTGGGCTCCTTACCCAGACATTTTATCCTGATTTCATTTGGACATTTTACACGGAATTTCCACCTGGACTTCTTCACCCAGACTTTCTTCTTGGAATTTTATTTGGACTTCTTTGATGTAGTTTGTGAAATAAAATCAAAATTACGAAAAAAAAAAACAAAAGATTTTAATATTTGTTTCGAATATTTCAGCAAAAAGTCAATTATCAAAAAATTTTTTTTTTAGATTTTTTTTTATTTCATCAAAATTGTGAACTGATACAACTTTCACGATCCAATTTCTATTCAGGAAGAAACAAAAAAGTATCTCATTAAACAAAGAAATAAAAAAAAAAAATTTGAAAAAAAAATCTTGGAAAATTCCTTTTTTCACAAAGAAAATATTGAAGTCAGTAAATTTCTGAATATTTTGGTATCGAATCATCTCGCCTAAATTTTTCATAACGGCAAGAAATTTAATTTTATTTTTCTGAAAAAAAAAAATTCACTTCACAAGGTCAAATCGAGTCAATGTAATGGCACTAATATTCATCTTATCGTCTTGGACTCTATTCGCAATTAGTTCGGGTCGGGTAGTGTCGGGAAATGAGCTTTCGGATTTTTTGTCAATCCAACAAATATTATGAACCATAACAAATGTGACAAGTCCGGACAAGTTGGGACAAGTCGGGACAAGTCTAGACAAGTCGGGACAAGTTGGGACAAATCGGGACTAGCCGGGATATTTTGAAAAAAAAGAAAGCTACAAAAATTTTATAAACAAAAAATTTGATTTTTTTTTAATATTTCAGACAAAATTTACACAGTTTTGAGAAAATAAGCTTACAGATTTTTTGTCAATCCAACCAAAATTATGAACCAAAACAAGTGTGACAATCAATATTTGTTCGAACTGATATTGACAAGTCGAAACAAGTCGGGACAAGTATGGTCAAGTCGGGACATGTCAGGACAAGTCGGGACAAGTCGAGACAGGTCGGGACAAGACGTGACAAGTCAGAACAAGTCGGGTTAATTTGGTTCATGTCAAGACAAGTCGTGACAAGTCGGAACAAGTCTGGACAAGTCGGTACAAGTCGGTACAAGTCGGTACTAAACGGGACAAGTCGGGACATGTCAGGACAAGTAAGGACAAGTCGGGACAAGTCGGGACAAGTCGTGACAAGTCGGGACAATCCGGGACAAGTCGGGACAAGTAGGGACAAGTCGGGACAGGTCAGGACAAGTCGGGACAAGTCAAGACAAGTCAGGACAAGTCGGGACAATTCGGGTCAAGTCGGTACAAGTCGGGACAAACTTGGACAATCCGGGACAAGTCGAAACAAGTCGAGACAAGTCGGGACAATTCGGGACAAGTCGGGACAAGTCAGGACAAGTTTAGACAATCCGGGACAAGTTGGGACAAGACGGAACAAGTCACGACAAGTCGGGACAAACATGTCGGAACAAGTCGGGACTTTTGGGTCGGGTCGAGGAAAATATTATTGTAAATATATTTTTTGATACAATCATTTTGAATTTAAAATAATTCTGGACTTTTCACCTGGGCTCCTTACCCAGACATTTTATCCTGATTTCATTTGGACATTTTACACGGAATTTCCACCTGGACTTCTTCACCCAGACTTTCTTCTTGGAATTTTATTTGGACTTCTTTGATGTAGTTTGTGAAATAAAATCAAAATTACGAAAAAAAAAAACAAAAGATTTTAATATTTGTTTCGAATATTTCAGCAAAAAGTCAATTATCAAAAAATTTTTTTTTTAGATTTTTTTTTATTTTATCAAAATTGTGAACTGATACAACTTTCACGATCCAATTTCTATTCAGGAAGAAACAAAAAAGTATCTCATTAAACAAAGAAATAAAAAAAAAAATTTGAAAAAAAAAATCTTGGAAAATTCCTTTTTTCACAAAGAAAATATTGAAGTCAGTAAATTTCTGAATATTTTGGTATCGAATCATCTCGCCTAAATTTTTCATAACGGCAAGAAATTTAATTTTATTTTTCTGAAAAAAAAAAATTCACTTCACAAGGTCAAATCGAGTCAATGTAATGGCACTAATATTCATCTTATCGTCTTGGACTCTATTCGCAATTAGTTCGGGTCGGGTAGTGTCGGGAAATGAGCTTTCGGATTTTTTGTCAATCCAACAAATATTATGAACCATAACAAATGTGACAAGTCCGGACAAGTTGGGACAAGTCGGGACAAGTCTAGACAAGTCGGGACAAGTTGGGACAAATCGGGACTAGCCAGGATATTTTGATAAAAAAGAAAGCTACAAAAATTTTATAAACAAAAAATTTGATTTTTTTTTAATATTTCAGACAAAATTTACACAGTTTTGAGAAAATAAGCTTACAGATTTTTTGTCAATCCAACCAAAATTATGAACCAAAACAAGTGTGACAATCAATATTTGTTCGAACTGATATTGACAAGTCGAAACAAGTCGGGACAAGTATGGTCAAGTCGGGACATGTCAGGACAAGTCGGGACAAGTCGAGACAGGTCGGGACAAGACGTGACAAGTCAGAACAAGTCGGGTTAATTTGGTTCAAGTCAAGACAAGTCGTGACAAGTCGGAACAAGTCTGGACAAGTCGGTACAAGTCGGTACAAGTCGGTACTAAACGGGACAAGTCGGGACATGTCAGGACAAGTAAGGACAAGTCGGGACAAGTCGGGACAAGTCGTGACAAGTCGGGACAATCCGGGACAAGTCGGGACAAGTAGGGACAAGTCGGGACAGGTCAGGACAAGTCGGGACAAGTCAAGACAAGTCAGGACAAGTCGGGACAATTCGGGTCAAGTCGGTACAAGTCGGGACAAACTTGGACAATCCGGGACAAGTCGAAACAAGTCGAGACAAGTCGGGACAAGTCGGGACAAGTCGGGACAAGTCAGGACAAGTTTAGACAATCCGGGACAAGTTGGGACAAGACGGAACAAGTCACGACAAGTCGGGACAAACATGTCGGAACAAGTCGGGACTTTTGGGTCGGGTCGAGGAAAATATTATTGTAAATATATTTTTTGATACAATCATTTTGAATTTAAAATAATTCTGGACTTTTCACCTGGGCTCCTTACCCAGACATTTTATCCTGATTTCATTTGGACATTTTACACGGAATTTCCACCTGGACTTCTTCACCCAGACTTTCTTCTTGGAATTTTATTTGGACTTCTTTGATGTAGTTTGTGAAATAAAATCAAAATTACGAAAAAAAAAACAAAAGATTTTAATATTTGTTTCGAATATTTCAGCAAAAAGTCAATTATCAAAAAAATTTTTTTTTAGATTTTTTTTTATTTTATCAAAATTGTGAACTGATACAACTTTCACGATCCAATTTCTATTCAGGAAGAAACAAAAAAGTATCTCATTAAACAAAGAAATAAAAAAAAAAAATTTGAAAAAAAAAATCTTGGAAAATTCCTTTTTTCACAAAGAAAATATTGAAGTCAGTAAATTTCTGAATATTTTGGTATCGAATCATCTCGCCTAAATTTTTCATAACGGCAAGAAATTTAATTTTATTTTTCTGAAAAAAAAAAATTCACTTCACAAGGTCAAATCGAGTCAATGTAATGGCACTAATATTCATCTTATCGTCTTGGACTCTATTCGCAATTAGTTCGGGTCGGGTAGTGTCGGGAAATGAGCTTTCGGATTTTTTGTCAATCCAACAAATATTATGAACCATAACAAATGTGACAAGTCCGGACAAGTTGGGACAAGTCGGGACAAGTCTAGACAAGTCGGGACAAGTTGGGACAAATCGGGACTAGCCGGGATATTTTGATAAAAAAGAAAGCTACAAAAATTTTATAAACAAAAAATTTGATTTTTTTTTAATATTTCAGACAAAATTTACACAGTTTTGAGAAAATAAGCTTACAGATTTTTTGTCAATCCAACCAAAATTATGAACCAAAACAAGTGTGACAATCAATATTTGTTCGAACTGATATTGACAAGTCGAAACAAGTCGGGACAAGTATGGTCAAGTCGGGACATGTCAGGACAAGTCGGGACAAGTCGAGACAGGTCGGGACAAGACGTGACAAGTCAGAACAAGTCGGGTTAATTTGGTTCAAGTCAAGACAAGTCGTGACAAGTCGGAACAAGTCTGGACAAGTCGGTACAAGTCGGTACAAGTCGGTACTAAACGGGACAAGTCGGGACATGTCAGGACAAGTAAGGACAAGTCGGGACAAGTCGGGACAAGTCGTGACAAGTCGGGACAATCCGGGACAAGTCGGGACAAGTAGGGACAAGTCGGGACAGGTCAGGACAAGTCGGGACAAGTCAAGACAAGTCAGGACAAGTCGGGACAATTCGGGTCAAGTCGGTACAAGTCGGGACAAACTTGGACAATCCGGGACAAGTCGAAACAAGTCGAGACAAGTCGGGACAAGTCGGGACAAGTCGGGACAAGTCAGGACAAGTTTAGACAATCCGGGACAAGTTGGGACAAGACGGAACAAGTCACGAAAAGTCGGGACAAACATGTCGGAACAAGTCGGGACTTTTGGGTCGGGTCGAGGAAAATATTATTGTAAATATATTTTTTGATACAATCATTTTGAATTTAAAATAATTCTGGACTTTTCACCTGGGCTCCTTACCCAGACATTTTATCCTGATTTCATTTGGACATTTTACACGGAATTTCCACCTGGACTTCTTCACCCAGACTTTCTTCTTGGAATTTTATTTGGACTTCTTTGATGTAGTTTGTGAAATAAAATCAAAATTACGAAAAAAAAAACAAAAGATTTTAATATTTGTTTCGAATATTTCAGCAAAAATTCAATTATCAGAAAATTTTTTTTTTAGATTTTTTTTTATTTTATCAAATTTGTGAACTGAAACAACTTTCACGATCCAATTTCTATTCAGGAAGAAACAAAAAAGTATCTCATTAAAAAAAGAAATAAAATAAAAAAAAATTTGAAAAAAAAAATCTTGGAAAATTCCTTTTTTCACAAAGAAAATATTGAAGTCAGTAAATTTCTGAATATTTTGGTATCGAATCATCTCGCCTAAATTTTTCATAACGGCAAGAAATTTAATTTTATTTTTCTGAAAAAAAAAAATTCACTTCACAAGGTCAAATCGAGTCAATGTAATGGCACTAATATTCATCTTATCGTCTTGGACTCTATTCGCAATTAGTTCGGGTCGGGTAGTGTCGGGAAATGAGCTTTCAGATTTTTTGTCAATCCAACAAATATTATGAACCATAACAAATGTGACAAGTCCGGACAAGTTGGGACAAGTCGGGACAAGTCTAGACAAGTCGGGACAAGTTGGGACAAATCGGGACTAGCCGGGATATTTTGAAAAAAAAGAAAGCTACAAAAATTTTATAAACAAAAAATTTGATTTTTTTTTAATATTTCAGACAAAATTTACACAGTTTTGAGAAAATAAGCTTACAGATTTTTTGTCAATCCAACCAAAATTATGAACCAAAACAAGTGTGACAATCAATATTTGTTCGAACTGATATTGACAAGTCGAAACAAGTCGGGACAAGTATGGTCAAGTCGGGACATGTCAGGACAAGTCGGGACAAGTCGGGACAAGTCGGGACAAGTCGGAAAAGTCGGGACAGGTCGGGACAAGTCGATACAAGTCGGGACAAGTCGGTACAAGTCGGTACAAGTCGGGACAAGTCGGTACAAGTCGTGACAAGTCGGGACAAGTAGGGACAAGTCGAGACAAGTTGGAACAAGTCGGGACAAGTCGAGACAAGTCAGGACAAGTCAGGACAATTCGAGATAAGTCGGGACAAGTCGGGACAAGTCTGGACAAGTCGGGACAAGTCGGTTCAAGTCGGGACAAGTCGTGACAAGTCGGAACAAGTCTGGACAAGTCGGTACAAGTCAAGACAGGTCGGGACAAGTCGGGACAATTCGGTACAAGTCGTGAAAAGTCAGGACAAGTCGAGACATGTCGGGACAAGACGTGACAAGTTAGAACAAGTCGGGTTAAGTTGGTTCAAGTAAAGACAAGTCGTGACAAGTCGGAACAAGTCTGTACAAGTCGGTACAAGTCGGTACGAGTCGGTACTAAACGGGACAAGTCGGGACATGTCAGGACAAGTAAGGACAAGTCGGGACAAGTCGGGACAAGTCGTGACAAGTCGGGACAATCCGGGACAAGTCGGGACAAGTAGGGACAAGTCGGGACAGGTCAGGACAAGTCGGGACAAGTCAAGACAAGTCAGGACAAGTCGGGACAATTCGGGTCAAGTCGGTACAAGCCGGGACGAGTCGGTACAAGTCAAGACAAGTCGGGACAAGTCGGGACAAGTCGGTACAAGTCGGGACAATTCGGGACAAGTCGGTACAAGTCGGGACAAGTCGGGAAAAGTTTGGACAATCCGGGACAAGTCGGGACAAGTCGGTACAAGTCGGGTTAAGTCGGTACAAGTCGGTACAAGTCGGTACAAGTTTGAACAATACTGGACAAGTCGGGACAAGTCGTTACAAGTCACGACAAGTCGGGAAATGTCGAGACAAGTAGGGACAAGTCGGTACAAGACGAGACAAGTCGGGACAAGTCATGACAAGTATGGACAATCCGGGACAAGTCGGGACAAGTCGAGACAAGTCGGGACAAGTCGAGACAAGTCGGGACAAGTCGAGACAAGTCAAGACAAGTCGGTACAAGTCGGTACAAGTCGGGACAAGTTTGGACAATTCGGGACAAGTTGGGATAAGTCGGTACAAGACGGGAAATGTTGGAACAAGTCGAAACAAGTCGGGACAAGTCGAAACAAGTCGTTACCAGACGATACTAGTCGGGTCAAGTTTGGACAATCCGGGCGAGACAAGTCGGGACAAGTCGGTACAATTCGGGACAAGTTTGGACAAATTAGGACAAGTCGGGACAAGTCGAAACAAGTTGGGACAAGTCGAAACAAGTCGGGACAAGTCGGTACAAGTTTGGACAATTTGGAACAAGTCGGGACAAGTCTGGACAAGTCGGGACAAGTTAGAACAAGTCAAAACAAGTCGGGACAAGTCGGGACTAGTTTGGACAATCCGGGACAAGTCGGGACAAGTCGGGACAAGTCAATGCAATTTGGGACAAGTTTGGACAATCCGGGACAAGTCAGGACAAGTCGGTACAAGTCGGGACAAGTTTAGACAACTCGGGGCAAGTCGGTACAAGTCAAAACAAGTCGGTACAAGTCGGGAAGAGTCGGTACAAGTCGGGACAAGTCGGTAGAGGTTTGGACAATCTGGGACAAGAAGAGACAAGTTGGGACAAGTCGAAACAAGTCGGGACAAGTTGGTACAAGTCAGGATAAGTTTGGACAATCCGGGACAAGTCAGAACAAGTCGGTACAAGTCGGGACAAGTCGGTACAAGTCGGGACAAGTCGGTACAAGTCGGGACAAATTTGAACAATCCGGGACAAGTCGGGACAAGTCGGGACTAGTCGGTACAAGTCGGGACAAGTCGGTACAAGTCAAGACAATTCAGGACAAGTCGAGACAAGTTGGGACAAGTTTGGACAATCCGGGACAAGTCGGGACAAGTCGGGACAAGTCGGTACAAGTCGAGACAGGTCGGGACAAGACGTGACAAGTCAGAACAAGTCGGGTTAATTTGGTTCAAGTCAAGACAAGTCGTGACAAGTCGGAACAAGTCTGGACAAGTCGGGACAAGTCGGGACAAGTCGGGACAAGTCAGGACAAGTTTAGACAATCCGGGACAAGTTGGGACAAGACGGAACAAGTCACGACAAGTCGGGACAAACATGTCGGAACAAGTCGGGACTTTTGGGTCAGGTCGAGGAAAATATTATTGTAAATATATTTTTTGATACAATCATTTTGAATTTAAAATAATTCTGGACTTTTCACCTGGGCTCCTTACCCAGACATTTTATCCTGATTTCATTTGGACATTTTACACGGAATTTCCACCTGGACTTCTTCACCCAGACTTTCTTCTTGGAATTTTATTTGGACTTCTTTGATGTAGTTTGTGAAATAAAATCAAAATTACGAAAAAAAAAAACAAAAGATTTTAATATTTGTTTCGAATATTTCAGCAAAAATTCAATTATCAAAAAATTTTTTTTTAGATTTTTTTTTATTTTATCAAAATTGTGAACTGAAACAACTTTCACGATCCAATTTCTATTCAGGAAGAAACAAAAAAGTATCTCATTAAACAAAGAAATTAAATAAAAAAAAATTTGAAAAAAAAAATCTTGGAAAATTCCTTTTTTCACAAAGAAAATATTGAAGTCAGTAAATTTCTGAATATTTTGGTATCGAATCATCTCGCCTAAATTTTTCATAACGGCAAGAAATTTAATTTTATTTTTCTGAAAAAAAAAAATTCACTTCACAAGGTCAAATCGAGTCAATGTAATGGCACTAATATTCATCTTATCGTCTTGGACTCTATTCGCAATTAGTTCGGGTCGGGTAGTGTCGGGAAATGAGCTTTCAGATTTTTTGTCAATCCAACAAATATTATGAACCATAACAAATGTGACAAGTCCGGACAAGTTGGGACAAGTCGGGACAAGTCTAGACAAGTCGGGACAAGTTGGGACAAATCGGGACTAGCCGGGATATTTTGAAAAAAAAGAAAGCTACAAAAATTTTATAAACAAAAAATTTGATTTTTTTTAATATTTCAGACAAAATTTACACAGTTTTGAGAAAATAAGCTTACAGATATTTTGTCAATCCAACCAAAATTATGAACCAAAACAAGTGTGACAATCAGTATTTGTTCGAACTGATATTGACAAGTCGGAACAAGTCGGGACAAGTATGGTCAAGTCGGGACATGTCAGGACAAGTCGGGACAAGTCGGGACAAGTCGGGACAAGTCGGAAAAGTCGGGACAGGTCGGGACAAGTCGATACAAGTCGGGACAAGTCGGTACAAGTCGGTACAAGTCGGGACAAGTCGGTACAAGTCGTGACAAGTCGGGACAAGTAGGGACAAGTCGAGACAAGTTGGAACAAGTCGGGACAAGTCGAGACAAGTCAGGACAAGTCAGGACAATTCGAGATAAGTCGGGACAAGTCGGGACAAGTCTGGACAAGTCGGGACAAGTCGGTTCAAGTCGGGACAAGTCGTGACAAGTCGGAACAAGTCTGGACAAGTCGGTACAAGTCAAGACAGGTCGGGAAAGGTCGGGACAATTCGGTACAAGTCGTGAAAAGTCAGGACAAGTCGAGACATGTCGGGACAAGACGTGACAAGTTAGAACAAGTCGGGTTAAGTTGGATCAAGTCAAGACAAGTCGTGACAAGTCGGAACAAGTCTGGACAAGTCGGTACAAGTCTGGACAAGTCTGGACAAGTCGAGACAAGTTGGGACAAATCGGGACTAGCCGGGATATTTTGAAAAAAAAGAAAGCTACAAAAGTTTTATAAACAAAAAATTTGATTTTTTTTTTAATATTTCAGACAAGTCTGGACAAGTCGGGACAAGTCGGTTCAAGTCGGGACAAGTCGTGACAAGTCGGAACAAGTCTGGACAAGTCGGTACAAGTCAAGACAGGTCGGGACAAGTCGGGACAATTCGGTACAAGTCGTGAAAAGTCAGGACAAGTCGAGACATGTCGGGACAAGACGTGACAAGTTAGAACAAGTCGGGTTAAGTTGGTTCAAGTCAAGACAAGTCGTGACAAGTCGGAACAAGTCTGGACAAGTCGGGACAAGTCTGGACAAGTCTGGACAAGTCGAGACAAGTTGGGACAAATCGGGACTAGCCGGGATATTTTGAAAAAAAAAGAAAGCTACAAAAGTTTTATAAACAAAAAATTTGATTTTTTTTTTAATATTTCAGACAAAATTTACACAGTTTTGAGAAAATAAGCTTACAGATTTTTTGTCAATCCAACCAAAATTATGAACCAAAACAAGTGTGACAATCAATTTTTGTTCGAACTGATATTGACAAGTCGGAACAAGTCGGGACAAGTATGGTCAAGTCGGGACATGTCAGGACAAGTCGGGACAAGTCGGGACAAGTCGGGACAAGACGGGACAAGTCGGGACAAGTCGGAAAAGTCGGGACAGGTCGGGACAAAACGGGACAAGTCGGGACAAGTCGGTACAAGTCGGTACAAGTCGGGACAAGTCGGTACTAGTCGTGACAAGTCGGGACAAGTATGGACAATCCGGGACAAGTCTAGACAAGTTTGGCCAATCTGGGACAAGTCGCGACAAGTCGGGACAAGTCGAGACAAGTCAAGATAAGTCAGGACAAGTCGGGATAAGTTTGGACAATCCAAGACAAGTCGGGACAAGTCGGGACAAGTTGGTACAAGTCGGGACAAGTTTGGACAATCCGGGACAAGTCGGCACAATTCGGGACAAGTCGAGACAAGTCGGGACAAGTCGTGACAAGTCGGTACAAGACTAGACAAGTCGGGACAAGTCGGGACAAGTCGGGACAAGTATGGACAATCCGGGACATGTCGGGATAAGTCGAGACAAGTTTGGACAGTCCAGGACAAGTCGGGACAAGTCGGTACAAGTCGGGACGAATCGGGACAAGTCGGTACAAGTCGGGACAAGTAGGGACAAGTCGGGACAAGTCAGGACAAGTTTGGACAATCCGGTACAAGTCGTTACAAGTCGGGACATGTCAGGACAATTCGGGACAAGTCAGGACAAGTAGGGACAAGTCGGGACAGGTCGGGACAAGTCGGTACAAGTCAAGACCAGTCGGGACAAGTCGGGACAAGTCGGTACAAGTAGGGACAAGTTGGAACAAGTCGGGACAAGTCGAAACAAGTCAGGACAAGTTAGGACAATTCGAGATAAGTCGGGACAAGTCGGGACAATTCTGGACAAGTCGGGACAAGTCGGTACAAGTCGGGACAAGTCGGGAAAAGTTTGGACAATCCGGGACAAGTCGGGACAAGTCGGTACAAGTCGGGTTATGTCGGTACAAGTCGGGACAAGTTTGAACAATACTGGACAAGTCGGGACAAGTCGTTACAAGTCACGACAAGTCGGGAAATGTCGAGACAAGTAGGGACAAGTCGGTACAAGACGAGACAAGTCGGGACAAGTCATGACAAGTATGGACAATCCGGGACAAGTCGGGACAAGTCGAGACAAGTCGGGACAAGTCGAGACAAGTCGGGACAAGTCGAGACAAGTCAAGACAAGTCGGTACAAGTCGGTACAAGTCGGGACAAGTTTGGACAATTCGGGACAAGTTGGGTTAAGTCGGTACAAGACGGGAAATGTTGGAACAAGTCGAAACAAGTCGGGACAAGTCGAAACAAGTCGTTACCAGACGATACTAGTCGAGTCAAGTTTGGACAATCTGGGCGAGACAAGTCGGGACAAGTCGGTACAATTCGGGACAAGTTTGGACAATTTAGGACAAGTCGGGACAGGTCGAAACAAGTTGGGACAAGTCGAAACAAGTCGGGACAAGTCGGTACAAGTTTGGACAATTTGGAACAAGTCGGGACAAGTCGGGACAAGTCGGGACAAGTCGGGACAAGTCGGGACAAGTCAATGCAATTTGGGACAAGTTTGGACAATCCGGGACAAGTCAGGACAAGTCGGTACAAGTCGGGACAAGTTTAGACAACTCGGGGCAAGTCGGTACAAGTCAAAACAAGTCGGTACAAGTCGGGAAGAGTCGGTACAAGTCGGGACAAGTCGGTACAGGTTTGGACAATCTGGGACAAGAAGAGACAAGTTGGGACAAGTCGAAACAAGTCGGGACAAGTTGGTACAAGTCAGGATAAGTTTGGACAATCCGGGACAAGTCAGGACAAGTCGGTACAAGTCGGGACAAGTCGGTACAAGTCGGGACAAGTCGGTACAAGTCGGGACAAATTTGAACAATCCGGGACAAGTCGGGACAAGTCGGGACTAGTCGGTACAAGTCGGGACAAGTCGGTACAAGTCAAGACAATTCAGGACAAGTCGAGACAAGTTGGGACAAGTTTGGACAATCCGGGACAAGTCGGGACAAGTCGGGACAAGTCGGTACAAGTCGAGACAGGTCGGGACAAGACGTGACAAGTCAGAACAAGTCGGGTTAATTTGGTTCAAGTCAAGACAAGTCGTGACAAGTCGGAACAAGTCTGGACAAGTCGGTACAAGTCGGTACAAGTCGGTACTAAACGGGACAAGTCGGGACATGTCAGGACAAGTAAGGACAAGTCGGGACAAGTCGGGACAAGTCGTGACAAGTCGGGACAATCTGGGACAAGTCGGGACAAGTAGGGACAAGTCGGGACAGGTCAGGACAAGTCGGGACAAGTCAAGACAAGTCAGGACAAGTCGGGACAATTCGGGTCAAGTCGGTACAAGTCGGGACAAACTTGGACAATCCGGGACAAGTCGAAACAAGTCGAGACAAGTCGGGACAAGTCGGGACAAGTCGGGACAAGTCAGGACAAGTTTAGACAATCCGGGACAAGTTGGGACAAGACGGAACAAGTCACGACAAGTCGGGACAAACATGTCGGAACAAGTCGGGACTTTTGGGTCGGGTCGAGGAAAATATTATTGTAAATATATTTTTTGATACAATCATTTTGAATTTAAAATAATTCTGGACTTTTCACCTGGGCTCCTTACCCAGACATTTTATCCTGATTTCATTTGGACATTTTACACGGAATTTCCACCTGGACTTCTTCACCCAGACTTTCTTCTTGGAATTTTATTTGGACTTCTTTGATGTAGTTTGTGAAATAAAATCAAAATTACGAAAAAAAAAAACAAAAGATTTTAATATTTGTTTCGAATATTTCAGCAAAAAGTCAATTATCAAAAAATTTTTTTTTTAGATTTTTTTTTATTTTATCAAAATTGTGAACTGATACAACTTTCACGATCCAATTTCTATTCAGGAAGAAACAAAAAAGTATCTCATTAAACAAAGAAATAAAAAAAAAAATTTGAAAAAAAAAATCTTGGAAAATTCCTTTTTTCACAAAGAAAATATTGAAGTCAGTAAATTTCTGAATATTTTGGTATCGAATCATCTCGCCTAAATTTTTCATAACGGCAAGAAATTTAATTTTATTTTTCTGAAAAAAAAAAATTCACTTCACAAGGTCAAATCGAGTCAATGTAATGGCACTAATATTCATCTTATCGTCTTGGACTCTATTCGCAATTAGTTCGGGTCGGGTAGTGTCGGGAAATGAGCTTTCAGATTTTTTGTCAATCCAACAAATATTATGAACCATAACAAATGTGACAAGTCCGGACAAGTTGGGACAAGTCGGGACAAGTCTAGACAAGTCGGGACAAGTTGGGACATATCGGGACTAGCCGGGATATTTTGAAAAAAAAGAAAGCTACAAAAATTTTATAAACAAAAAATTTGATTTTTTTTTAATATTTCAGACAAAATTTACACAGTTTTGAGAAAATAAGCTTACAGATTTTTTGTCAATCCAACCAAAATTATGAACCAAAACAAGTGTGACAATCAATATTTGTTCGAACTGATATTGACAAGTCGAAACAAGTCGGGACAAGTATGGTCAAGTCGGGACATGTCAGGACAAGTCGGGACAAGTCGGGACAAGTCGGGACAAGTCGGAAAAGTCGGGACAGGTCGGGACAAGTCGATACAAGTCGGGACAAGTCGGTACAAGTCGGTACAAGTCGGGACAAGTCGGTACAAGTCGTGACAAGTCGGGACAAGTAGGGACAAGTCGAGACAAGTTGGAACAAGTCGGGACAAGTCGAGACAAGTCAGGACAAGTCAGGACAATTCGAGATAAGTCGGGACAAGTCGGGACAAGTCTGGACAAGTCGGGACAAGTCGGTTCAAGTCGGGACAAGTCGTGACAAGTCGGAACAAGTCTGGACAAGTCGGTACAAGTCAAGACAGGTCGGGACAAGTCGGGACAATTCGGTACAAGTCGTGAAAAGTCAGGACAAGTCGAGACATGTCGGGACAAGACGTGACAAGTTAGAACAAGTCGGGTTAAGTTGGTTCAAGTCAAGACAAGTCGTGACAAGTCGGAACAAGTCTGGACAAGTCGGTACAAGTCGGTACGAGTCGGTACTAAACGGGACAAGTCGGGACATGTCAGGACAAGTAAGGACAAGTCGGGACAAGTCGGGACAAGTCGTGACAAGTCGGGACAATCCGGGACAAGTCGGGACAAGTAGGGACAAGTCGGGACAGGTCAGGACAAGTCGGGACAAGTCAAGACAAGTCAGGACAAGTCGGGACAATTCGGGTCAAGTCGGTACAAGCCGGGACGAGTCGGTACAAGTCAAGACAAGTCGGGACAAGTCGGGACAAGTCGGTACAAGTCGGGACAATTCGGGACAAGTCGGTACAAGTCGGGACAAGTCGGGAAAAGTTTGGACAATCCGGGACAAGTCGGGACAAGTCGGTACAAGTCGGGTTAAGTCGGTACAAGTTTGAACAATACTGGACAAGTCGGGACAAGTCGTTACAAGTCACGACAAGTCGGGAAATGTCGAGACAAGTAGGGACAAGTCGGTACAAGACGAGACAAGTCGGGACAAGTCATGACAAGTATGGACAATCCGGGACAAGTCGGGACAAGTCGAGACAAGTCGGGACAAGTCGAGACAAGTCGGGACAAGTCGAGACAAGTCAAGACAAGTCGGTACAAGTCGGTACAAGTCGGGACAAGTTTGGACAATTCGGGACAAGTTGGGATAAGTCGGTACAAGACGGGAAATGTTGGAACAAGTCGAAACAAGTCGGGACAAGTCGAAACAAGTCGTTACCAGACGATACTAGTCGGGTCAAGTTTGGACAATCCGGGCGAGACAAGTCGGGACAAGTCGGTACAATTCGGGACAAGTTTGGACAATTTAGGACAAGTCGGGACAAGTCGAAACAAGTTGGGACAAGTCGAAACAAGTCGGGACAAGTCGGTACAAGTTTGGACAATTTGGAACAAGTCGGGACAAGTCTGGACAAGTCGGGACAAGTTAGAACAAGTCAAAACAAGTCGGGACAAGTCGGGACTAGTTTGGACAATCCGGGACAAGTCGGGACAAGTCGGGACAAGTCAATGCAATTTGGGACAAGTTTGGACAATCCGGGACAAGTCAGGACAAGTCGGTACAAGTCGGGACAAGTTTAGACAACTCGGGGCAAGTCGGTACAAGTCAAAACAAGTCGGTACAAGTCGGGAAGAGTCGGTACAAGTCGGGACAAGTCGGTACAGGTTTGGACAATCTGGGACAAGAAGAGACAAGTTGGGACAAGTCGAAACAAGTCGGGACAAGTTGGTACAAGTCAGGATAAGTTTGGACAATCCGGGACAAGTCAGAACAAGTCGGTACAAGTCGGGACAAGTCGGTACAAGTCGGGACAAGTCGGTACAAGGCGGGACAAATTTGAACAATCCGGGACAAGTCGGGACAAGTCGGGACTAGTCGGTACAAGTCGGGACAAGTCGGTACAAGTCAAGACAATTCAGGACAAGTCGAGACAAGTTGGGACAAGTTTGGACAATCCGGGACAAGTCGGGACAAGTCGGGACAAGTCGGTACAAGTCGAGACAGGTCGGGACAAGACGTGACAAGTCAGAACAAGTCGGGTTAATTTGGTTCAAGTCAAGACAAGTCGTGACAAGTCGGAACAAGTCTGGACAAGTCGGGACAAGTCGGGACAAGTCGGGACAAGTCAGGACAAGTTTAGACAATCCGGGACAAGTTGGGACAAGACGGAACAAGTCACGACAAGTCGGGACAAACATGTCGGAACAAGTCGGGACTTTTGGGTCGGGTCGAGGAAAATATTATTGTAAATATATTTTTTGATACAATCATTTTGAATTTAAAATAATTCTGGACTTTTCACCTGGGCTCCTTACCCAGACATTTTATCCTGATTTCATTTGGACATTTTACACGGAATTTCCACCTGGACTTCTTCACCCAGACTTTCTTCTTGGAATTTTATTTGGACTTCTTTGATGTAGTTTGTGAAATAAAATCAAAATTACGAAAAAAAAAAACAAAAGATTTTAATATTTGTTTCGAATATTTCAGCAAAAATTCAATTATCAAAAAATTTTTTTTTAGATTTTTTTTTATTTTATCAAAATTGTGAACTGAAACAACTTTCACGATCCAATTTCTATTCAGGAAGAAACAAAAAAGTATCTCATTAAACAAAGAAATAAAATAAAAAAAAATTTGAAAAAAAAAATCTTGGAAAATTCCTTTTTTCACAAAGAAAATATTGAAGTCAGTAAATTTCTGAATATTTTGGTATCGAATCATCTCGCCTAAATTTTTCATAACGGCAAGAAATTTAATTTTATTTTTCTGAAAAAAAAAAATTCACTTCACAAGGTCAAATCGAGTCAATGTAATGGCACTAATATTCATCTTATCGTCTTGGACTCTATTCGCAATTAGTTCGGGTCGGGTAGTGTCGGGAAATGAGCTTTCAGATTTTTTGTCAATCCAACAAATATTATGAACCATAACAAATGTGACAAGTCCGGACAAGTTGGGACAAGTCGGGACAAGTCTAGACAAGTCGGGACAAGTTGGGACAAATCGGGACTAGCCGGGATATTTTGAAAAAAAAGAAAGCTACAAAAATTTTATAAACAAAAAATTTGATTTTTTTTTAATATTTCAGACAAAATTTACACAGTTTTGAGAAAATAAGCTTACAGATTTTTTGTCAATCCAACCAAAATTATGAACCAAAACAAGTGTGACAATCAATATTTGTTCGAACTGATATTGACAAGTCGGAACAAGTCGGGACAAGTATGGTCAAGTCGGGACATGTCAGGACAAGTCGGGACAAGTCGGGACAAGTCGGGACAAGTCGGAAAAGTCGGGACAGGTCGGGACAAGTCGATACAAGTCGGGACAAGTCGGTACAAGTAGGTACAAGTCGGGACAAGTCGGTACAAGTCGTGACAAGTCGGGACAAGTAGGGACAAGTCGGGACAAGTTGGAACAAGTCGGGACAAGTCGAGACAAGTCAGGACAAGTCAGGACAATTCGAGATAAGTCGGGACAAGTCGGGACAAGTCTGGACAAGTCGGGACAAGTCGGTTCAAGTCGGGACAAGTCGTGACAAGTCGGAACAAGTCTGGACAAGTCGGTACAAGTCAAGACAGGTCGGGACAAGTCGGGACAATTCGGTACAAGTCGTGAAAAGTCAGGACAAGTCGAGACATGTCGGGACAAGACGTGACAAGTTAGAACAAGTCGGGTTAAGTTGGTTCAAGTCAAGACAAGTCGTGACAAGTCGGAACAAGTCTGGACAAGTCGGTACAAGTCTGGACAAGTCTGGACAAGTCGAGACAAGTTGGGACAAATCGGGACTAGCCGGGATATTTTGAAAAAAAAGAAAGCTACAAAAGTTTTATAAACAAAAAATTTGATTTTTTTTTTAATATTTCAGACAAGTCTGGACAAGTCGGGACAAGTCGGTTCAAGTCGGGACAAGTCGTGACAAGTCGGAACAAGTCTGGACAAGTCGGTACAAGTCAAGACAGGTCGGGACAAGTCGGGACAATTCGGTACAAGTCGTGAAAAGTCAGGACAAGTCGAGACATGTCGGGACAAGACGTGACAAGTTAGAACAAGTCGGGTTAAGTTGGTTCAAGTCAAGACAAGTCGTGACAAGTCGGAACAAGTCTGGACAAGTCGGGACAAGTCTGGACAAGTCTGGACAAGTCGAGACAAGTTGGGACAAATCGGGACTAGCCGGGATATTTTGAAAAAAAAGAAAGCTACAAAAGTTTTATAAACAAAAAATTTGATTTTTTTTTTAATATTTCAGACAAAATTTACACAGTTTTGAGAAAATAAGCTTACAGATTTTTTGTCAATCCAACCAAAATTATGAACCAAAACAAGTGTGACAATCAATTTTTGTTCGAACTGATATTGACAAGTCGGAACAAGTCGGGACAAGTATGGTCAAGTCGGGACATGTCAGGACAAGTCGGGACAAGTCGGGACAAGTCGGGACAAGACGGGACAAGTCGGGACAAGTCGGAAAAGTCGGGACAGGTCGGGACAAAACGGGACAAGTCGGGACAAGTCGGTACAAGTCGGTACAAGTCGGGACAAGTCGGTACAAGTCGTGACAAGTCGGGACAAGTATGGATAATCCGGGACAAGTCTAGACAAGTTTGGCCAATCTGGGACAAGTCGCGACAAGTCGGGACAAGTCGAGACAAGTCAAGATAAGTCAGGACAAGTCGGGATAAGTTTGGACAATCCAAGACAAGTCGGGACAAGTCGGGACAAGTTGGTACAAGTCGGAACAAGTCGGGACAAGTTTGTACAATCCGGGACATGTCGGGACAAGTCGGTTCAAGTCGGGGCAAGTCGGTACAAGTCGGGACAAATTTGAACAATACTGGACAAGTCAGGACAAGTCGTTACAAGTCGGGACAAGTCGGGAAAAGTCGAAACAAGTAGGGACAAGTCGGGACAAGTCGGTACAAGACGAGACAAGTCGGGACAAGGCATGACAAGTTTGGATAATCCGAGACAAGTCGGGACAAGTCGAGACAAGTTTGGACAATCTGGGGCAAGTCGGGACAAGTCGGTACAAGACGGGAAAAGTTTGGACAATCCGGGACAAGTAAGGTTCTAGTCGGTTCAAGTCGGGACAAGTCGGGACAAGTCGAGACAAGTCGGGACAAGTCGAAACAAGTCGGGACGAGTCAGGACAAATCGGGACAAGTCGGGACAAGTCAGGACATGTCAGTACAAATCGGGACAAGTCGCTTGAAGTCGGGACAAATCAGGACAAGTCGGGACAAGTCGAGACAAGTCAGGACAAGTCGGCACAAGTCGGGACAAGTCGGGAAAAATCGGTACAAGTCAAGACAAGTCGTGACAAGTCGGGACAAGTCGGTACAAGTCAAGACAAGTCGGGACAAGTCGGGACAAGTTTGTACAAGTCGGTACAAGTCGGGACAAGTCGAAACAAGTCGGGACAAGTCAGGACAAGTCGGGACAAGTCTGGACAAGTCGGTACAAGTCGGGACAAGTCGGGACAAGTTGGGACAAGTCAGGACAAGTCGGGACAAGTCGGGACAAGTCAGGTCAAGTCGGGACAAGTCGAAACAAGTCAGAACAAGTTGGGACAAGTCGGTACAAGTCGGGACAAGTCGGTACAAGTCAAGACAAGTCGGGACAAGTCAGGACAAGTTTGGACAATCCGGTACAAGTCGGTACAAGTCGGAACATGTCGGGACAATTCGGGACAAGTCAGGACAAGTAGGGACAAGTCGGGACAGGTCAGGACAAGTCGGGACAAGTCGGGACAAGTCAGGACAAGTCAGGACAATTCGGGTCAAGTCGGTACAAGTCGGGACAAGTCGGTACAAGTCAAGACAAGTCGGGACAAGTCGGGACAAGTCGGTACAAGTCGGGACAATTCGGGACAAGTCGGCACAAGTCGGGACAAACTTGGACAATCTGGGATAAGTCAAAACAAGTCGAGACAATTCGGGACAAGTCGGGACAAGTCGGGACAAGTCAGGACAATCTGGGACAAGAAGAGACAAGTTGGGACAAGTCGAAACAAGTCGGGACAAGTTGGTACAAGTCAGGATAAGTTTGGACAATCCGGGACAAGTCAGGACAATTCGGTACAAGTCGGGACAAGTCGGTACAAGTCGGGACAAGTCGGTACAAGTCGGGACAAGTTTGAACAATCCGGGACAAGTCGGGACAAGTCGGGACTAGTCGGTACAAGTCGGGACAAGTCGGTACAAGTCAAGACAAGTCGGGACAAGTCGAGACAAGTTGGGACAAGTTTGGACAATTCGGGACAAGTCGGGACAAGTCGGTACAAGTCGAGACAAGTCGAGACATGTCGGGACAAGACGTGACAAGTCAGAACAAGTCGGGTTAAGTTGGTTCAAGTCAAGACAAGTCGTGACAAGTCGGAACAAGTCTGGACAAGTCGGTACAAGTCGGTACAAGTCGGTACTAAACGGGACAAGTCGGGACATGTCAGGACAAGTCAGGACAAGTCGGGACAAGTCGGGACAAGTCGTGACAAGTCGGGACAATCCGGGACAAGTCGGGACAGGTCAGGACAAGTCGGGACAAATCGGGACAAGTCAGGACAAGTCGGGACAATTCGGGTCAAGTCGGTACAAGTCGGGACAAGTCGGTACAAGTCAAGACAAGTCGGGACAAGTCGGGACAAGTCGGTACAAGTCGGGACAATTCGGGACAAGTCGGTACAAGTCGGGACAAACTTGGACAATCCGGGACAAGTCAAAACAAGTCGAGACAAGTCGGGACAAGTCGGGACAAGTCAGGACAAGTTTAGACAATCCGGGACAAGTTGGGACAAGACGGAACAAGTCACGACAAGTCGGGACAAACATGTCGGAATAAGTCGGGACTTTTGGGTCGGGTCGAGGAAAATATTATTGTAAATATATTTTTTGATACAATCAATTTGAATTTAAAACAATTCTGGACTTTTCACTTGGGCTCCTTACCCAGACATTTTATCCTGATTTCATCTGGACATTTTACACGGAATTTCCACCTGGACTTCTTCACCCAGACTTTCTTCTTGGAATTTTATTTGGACTTCTTTGATGTAGTTTGTGAAATAAAATCAAAATTACGAAAAAAAAACAAAAGATTTTAATATTTGTTTCGAATATTTCAGCAAAAATTCAATTATCAAAAATTTTTTTTTTTAGATTTTTTTTTATTTTATCAAAATTGTGAACTTTCACGATCCAATTTCTATTCAGGAAGAAACAAAAAAGTGTCTCATTAAACAAAGAAATGAAATAAAAAAAAATTTGAAAAAAAAATCCTTTTTTCACAAAGAAAATATTGAAGTCAGTAAATTTCTGAATATTTTGGTATCGAATCAT
The DNA here is from genome assembly GCA_958502065.1 of Chrysolina americana. Taxonomy (NCBI): domain Eukaryota; kingdom Metazoa; phylum Arthropoda; class Insecta; order Coleoptera; family Chrysomelidae; genus Chrysolina; species Chrysolina americana. Next base: position 48,264,184 of record OY293415.1, on the reverse strand, counting down.
CTCGCCTAAATTTTTCATAACGGCAAGAAATTTAATTTTATTTTTCTGAAAAAAAAAAATTCACTTCACAATGTCAAATCGAGTCAATGTAATGGCACTAATATTCATCTCATCGTCTTGGACTCTATTCGCAATTAGTTCGGGTCGGGTAGTGTCGGGAAATGAGCTTTCAGATTTTTTGTCAATCCAACAAATATTATGAACCATAACAAATGTGACAAGTCCGGACAAGTTGGGACAAGTCGGGACAAGTCTGGACAAGTCGGGACAAGTTGGGACAAATCGGGACTAGCCGGGATATTTTGAAAATAAAGAAAGCTACAAAAATTTAATAAACAAAAAATTTGATTTTTTTTTTTAAATTTCAGACAAAATTTACACAGTTTTGAGAAAATAAGCTTACAGATATTTTGTCAATCCAACCAAAATTATGAACCAAAACAAGTGTGACAATCAATTTTTGTTCGAACTGATATTGACAAGTCGGAACAAGTCGGGACAAGTATGGTCAAGTCGGGACATGTCAGGACAAGTCGGAACAAGTCGGGACAAGTCGGGACAAGACGGGACAAGTCGGGACAAGTCGGAAAAGTCGGGACAGGTCAGGACAAAACGGGACAAGTCGGGACAAGTCGGTACAAGTCGGGACAAGTCGGTACAAGTCGTGACAAGTCGGGACAAGTAGGGACAAGTCGGGACAAGTTGGAACAAGTCGGGACAAGTCGAGACAAGTCAGGACAAGTCAGGACAATTCGAGATAAGTCAAGACAAGTCGGGACAAGTCTGGACAAGTCGGGACAAGTCGGTTCAAGTCGGGACAAGTCGTGGCAAGTCGGGACAAGTAGGGACAAGTCGGGACAAGTTGGAACAAGTCGGGACAAGTCGAGACAAGTCAGGACAAGTTAGGACAATTCGAGATAAGTCGGGACAAGTCGGGACAATTCTGGACAAGTCGGGACAAGTCGGTACAAGTCGGGACAAGTCGGGACAAGTTTGGACAATCCGGGACAAGTCGGGACAAATCGGTACAAGTCGGGACAAGTATGAACAATACTGGACAAGTCGGGACAAGTCGTTACAAGTCACGACAAGTCGGGAAATGTCGAGACAAGTAGGGACAAGTCGGTACAAGACGAGACAAGTCGGGACAAGTCATGGCAAGTATGGACAATCCGGGACAAGTCGGGACAAGTCGAGACAAGTCGGGATAAGTTTGGACAATCCGGGACAAGTCGGGACAAGTCGGTACAAGTCGGGACAAGTCGGTACAAGTCGGGATAAGTTTGGACAATCCGGGACAAGTCGGGACAATTCGGGACAAGTCGAGACAAGTCGGTACAAGACTAGACAAGTCGGGACAAGTCGGGACAAGTATGGACATACCGGGACATGTCGGGACAAGTCGAGACAAGTTTGGACAATCCAGGACAAGTCGGTATAAGTCGGGACGAATCGGGACAAGTCGGTACAATTTGGGACAAATTTGGACAATCTGGGACAATTCTGGACAAGTCGGTACAAGTCGGGACAAGTAGGGACAAGTCGGTACAAGTCGGGACAAGTCGGATCAAGTCGGGGCAAGTTTGGACAATCCGGGACAAGTCAGGACAAGTCGGGATAAGTCAGGACAAGTCGGTTCAAGTTCGGTCAAGTTTGAACAATACGGGACAAGTGGGGACAAGTCGTTACAAATCGGGACAAGTCGGGACAAGTCGAGACAAGTCGGGACAAGTCGGGACAAGTCGGGACAAGTATGGACAATCTGGGACAAGTTAGGACAAGTCTAGACAAGTTTGGCCAATCCGGGACAAGTCGGGACAAGTCGAGACAAGTCGGTACAAGTCGGGACAAGTCGGGACAAGTCGGTACAAGTCGGGACAAGTCGGGACAAGTCGAGAAAAGTCGGGATACGTCAGGACAAGTCGGTTCAAGATCGGTCAAGTTTGAACAATACGGGACAAGTGGGGACAAGTTGTTTTAAGTCGGGACAAGTCGGGACAAGTCGAGACAAGTCGGGACAAGCCCGGACAAGTCGGGATAAGTCAGGACAAGTCGGTTCAAGTTCGGTCAAGTTTGAACAATACGGGACAAGTGGGGACAAGTCGTTACAAGTCGGGACAAGTCGGGAAAAGTCGAGACAAGTCGGGACAAGTCGGGAAAAGTCGGGACAAGTATGGACAATCCGGGACATGTCGGGACAAGTCTAGACAAGTTTGGCCAATCCGGGACAAGTCGGGACAAGTCGGGACAAGTCGGGACAAGTCGGGACAAGTCGAGACAAGTCGGGACAAGTCGGGACAAGTGGGGACAAGTCGTTACAAGTCGGGACAAGTCGGGACAAGTCGGGACTAGTCGAGAGAAGTCGGGACAGGTCGGGACAAGTCGGGACAAGTCGGTACAAGTCGGTACAAGTCGGGACAAGTCGGTTAAAGTCGGGACAAATCAGGACAAATCAGGACAAGTCGGGACAAGTCAGGACAAGTCGAAACAAGTCGGGACAAGTCAGGACAAGTCGGAACAAGTCGGGACAAGTTGGTTAAAGTCGGGACAAATCAGGACAAGTCGGGACAAGTCGAAACAAGTCGGGACAAGTCAGGACCAGTTGGGACAAGTCGGGACATGTCGGACAAGTCGGTACAAGTCAACGACCCGTCAATAATTTCTGTTGACGAATTATTGTTATTTAGATGAAAATGGATATTCTGCACCCCACCATGATGCGTGCCAAGTCATATTAGATTTTTGAAGAAATATTGAAAATGAGAAATCCTTCTATACCCCCTCCAACGACCCGTCAATGATTTCTGTTGACGAATTATTGTTATATATATGGAAATGGATATTCTGCACCCCACCATGATGCGTGCCAAGTCATATTTGATTTTGAGGTACTTTTGAAAATGAAAAATCCCTCTATACCCCCTCTAACGACCCGACAATGATTTCTGTCGACGAATTATTGTTATTCAGATGGAAATAGATATTCTGCACCCCACCATGATGCGTGCCAAGTCATATTAGATTTTTGAAGAAATATTGAAAATGAGAAATCCCTCTATACGCCCTCTAACGACCCGACAATGATTTCTGTTGACAAATTATTGTTATTCAGATAGAAATGGATATTCTGCACCCCACCATGATGCGTGCCAAGTCATATTAGATTTTTGAAGAAATTTTGAAAATGAAAAATCCCTCTATACCACGTCCTACGACCCGTCAATGATTTCTGTTGACTAATCTTTGTTATTCAGATGGAAATAGATATTCTGCACCCCACCATGATGCGTGTCAAGTCATATTTGATTTTGAGGTAATTTTGAAAATGGAAAACACTCTATTCCCCCTTTGACGACCCGACAATGATTTCTGTTGAGAAATTATTGTTATTGAGATGGAAATGGATATTCTGTACCCCACCATGATGCGTGCCAAGTCATATTAGATTATTGAAGAAATTTTGAATATGAAAAATCCCTCTATAGCCCCTCCAACGACCTGTCAATGATTTATGTTGACGAATTATTGTTATTCTGATGGAATTTAATATTCTGCACTCCACCATGTTGCGTGCCAAGTCATATTTAATTTTGAGGTAATTTCGAAAATGAAAAACCCTCTATTTCCCCTCTGACGACCCGACAATGATTTCTGTTGAGAAATTATTGTTATTGAGATGGAAATGGATATTCTGTACCCCACCATGATGCGTGCCAAGTCATATTAGATTATTGAAGAAATTTTGAAAATGAAAAATCCCTCTATACCCCCTCCAACGACACGTCAATGATTTCTGTTGACGAATTATTGTTATTTAGATGAAAGTGGATATTCTGCACCCCACTCTGATGCGTGCCAAGTCATATTTGATTTTGAGGTAATTTTGAAAATGAAAAATCCCTCTATACCCCCTCTAACGTCCCGACAATGATTTCTGTTGACGAATTATTGTTATTCAGATGGAAATGGATATTCTGCACCCCACCATGATGCGTGCCAAGTCATATTAGATTTTTGAAGAAATTTTGAAAATGAGAAATCCCTCTATACCCCCTCCAACGACCCGTCAATGATTTCTGTTGACGAATTATTGTTATTCAGATGGAAATGGATATTCTGCACCCCACCATGATGCGTGCCAAGTCATATTGGATTTTTGAAGAAATATTGAAAATGAAAAATCCCTCTATACCCCCTCTAACGACCCGACAATGATTTCTGTCTAAGAATTATTGTTATTTAGCTGGAAATGGATATTCTGCACCCCACCATAATGCGTGCCAAGTCATATTTGATTTTGAGGTAATTTTGAAAATGAAAAATCCCTCTATACCTCCTCTGACGACCCGACAATGATTTTTGTTAACAAATTATTGTTATTGAGATGGAAATGGATATTCTTGTACCCCACTATGATGCGTGCCAAGTCATATTTGATTTTTGAAGTCATTTTGAAAATGAAAAATCCCTCTATACCCCCTCTAACGACCCGGCAATGATATCTGTCGACGAATTATTGTTATTCAGATGAAAATAGATAATCTGCACCCCACCATGATGCGTGCCAAGTCATATTTGATTTTGAGGTAATTTTGAAAATGAAAAATCCTTCTATATCCCCTATGACGACCCGACAATGATTTCTGATAACAAATTATTGTTTTTGAGATGGAAATGGATATTATGTACCCCACTATGATGCGTTCCAAGTCATATTTGATTTTTGAAGAAATATTGAAAATGAGAAATCCCTCTATACCCCCTCCAACGACCCGTCAATGTTTTCTGTTGACGAATTATTGTTATTTAGATGGAAATGGATATTCTGCACCCCACCATGATGCGTGCCAAGTCATATTTGATCTTGAGGTAATTTTGAAAATGAAAAATCCCTCTATACCCCCTCTGACAACCCGACAATGATTTCTGTCGACGAATTATTGTTATTCAAATGGAAATGGATATTCTGCACCCCACCATGATGCGTGCCAAGTCAAATTGGATTTTTGAAGAAATATTGAAAATGAAAAATCTCTCTTTACCCCCTCTAACGACCCGACAATGATTTCTGTACGAATTATTGTTTTCCAGATGGAAATGAATATTCTGCACCCCACCATGTTGCGTGCCAAGTCATATTTGATTTTGAGGTAATTTTGAAAATGAGATATCCCTCTATACCCCCTCTTACGACCCGACAATGATTTCTGTCGACGAATTATTGTTATTCAGATGGAAATAGATATTCTGCACCCCACCATGATGCGTGCCAAGTCATATTAGATTTTTGAAGAAATATTGAAAATGAGAAATCCCTCTTTACCCCCTCTGACGACCCGACAATGATTTCTGTTGACGAATTATTGTTATTCAGATGGACATGGATACTTTGCGCCCCACCATGATGCGTGCCAAGTCATATTAGATTTTTGAAGAAATATTGAAAATGAAAAATCCCTCTATTTCCCCTCTAACGACCCGACAATGATTTCTGTTGACAAATTATTGTTATTCAGATGGAAATGGATATTATGCACCCCACTATGTTGCGTGCCAAGTCATATTTGATTTTGAGGTAATTTTGAAAATGAAAAATCCCTCTATATCCCCTCTAACGACCCGACAATGATTTCTGTTGACAAATTATTGTTATTCAGATGGAAATAGATATTCTGCACCCCACCATGATGCGTGCCAAGTCATATTAGATTTTTGAAGAAATATTGAAAATGAGAAATCCCTCTTTACCCCCTCTGACGACCCGACAATGATTTCTGTTGACGAATTATCGTTATTCAGATGGACATGGATACTTTGCACCCCACCATGATGCGTGCCAAGTCATATTAGATTTTTGAAGAAATATTGAAAATGAAAAATCCCTCTATTTCCCCTCTAACGACCCGACAATGATTTCTGTTGACAAATTATTGTTATTCAGATGGAAATGGATATTCTGCACCCCACTATGTTGCGTGCCAAGTCATATTTGATTTTGAGGTAATTTTGAAAATGAAAAATCCCTCTATACCCCCTCCAACTACCCGTCAATGATTTCTGTTGACGACTTATTTTTATTCAGATGGAAATGGATATTCTGCACCCCACTATGATGCGTGCCAAGTCATATTTGATTTTGAGGTAATTTTGAAAATGAAAAATCCCTCTATACCCCCTCTGACGACCCGACAATGATTTCTGCCGACGAATTATTGTTATTCAGATGGAAATGGATATTCTGCACCCCACCATGATGCGTGCCAGGTCAAATTGGATTTTTGAAGAAATATTGAAAATGAAAAATATCTCTATACCCCCTCTAACGTCCCGACAATGATTTCTGTTGATGAATTATTGTTATCCAGATGGAAATGAATATTCTGCACCCCACCATGTTGCGTGCAAAGTCATATTTGATTTTTGACTTCATTTTGAAAATGAAAAATCCCTCTATAACCCCTCTGACGACCCGACAATGATTTCTGTCGACGAATTTATGTTATTCAGATGGAAATGGATATTCTGCACCCCACCATGATGCGTGCCAAGTCAAATTGGATTTTTGAAGAAATATTGAAAATGAAAAATATCTCTATACCCCCTCTAACGTCCCGACAATGATTTCTGTTGACGAATTATTGTTATCCAGATGGAAATGAATATTCTGCACCCCACCATGTTGCGTGCCAAGTCATATTTGATTTTGAGGTAATTTTGAAAATGAGAAATCCCTCTATACCCCCTCTAACGACCCGACAATGATTTCTGTCGACGAATTATTGTTATTCAGATGGACATGGATACTTTGCACCCCACCATGATGCGTGCCAAGTCATATTAGATTTTTGAAGAAATAATGAAAATGAAAAATCCCTCTATTCCCCCTCTAACGACCCGACAATGATTTCTGTTTACAAATTATTGTTATTCAGATGGAAATGGATATTCTGCATCCCACCATGTTGCGTGCCAAGTCATATTTGATTTTGAGGTAATTTTGAAAATGAAAAATCCCTCTATACCCCCTCTAACGTCCCGACAATGATTTCTGTTGACGAATTATTGTTATCCAGATGGAAATGAATATTCTGCACCCCACCATGTTGCGTGCCAAGTCATATTTGATTTTGAGGTAATTTTGAAAATGAGAAATCCCTCTATACCCCCTCTAACGACCCGACAATGATTTCTGTCGACGAATTATTGTTATTCAGATGGACATGGATACTTTGCACCCCACCATGATGCGTGCCAAGTCATATTAGATTTTTGAAAAAATAATGAAAATGAAAAATCCCTCTATCCCCCTCTAACGACCCGACAATGATTTCTGTTTACAAATTATTGTTATTCAGATGGAAATGGATATTCTGCATCCCACCATGTTGCGTGCCAAGTCATATTTGATTTTGAGGTAATTTTGAAAATGAAAAATCCCTCTATACCCCCTCTAACGACCCGACAATGATATCGGTTGACAAATTATTGTTATTCAAATGGCAATGCATATTCTGCACCCCACTATGATGCGTGCCAAGTCATATTAGATTTTTGAAGAAATATTGAAAATGAGAAATCCCTCTTTACCCCCTCTGACGACCCGACAATGATTTCTGTTGACGAATTATTGTTATTCAGATGGACATGGATACTTTGCACCCCACCATGATGCGTGCCAAGTCATATTAGATTTTTGAAGAAATAATGAAAATGAAAAATCCCTCTATTCCCCCTCTAACGACCCGACAATGATTTCTGTTTACAAATTATTGTTATTCAGATGGAAATGGATATTCTGCATCCCACCATGTTGCGTGCCAAGTCATATTTGATTTTGAGGTAATTTTGAAAATGAAAAATCCCTCTATACCCCCTCTAACGACCCGACAATGATTTCTGTCGACGAATTATTGTTATTCAGATGGAAATAGATATTCTGCACCCCACCATGATACGTGCCAAGTCATATTAGATTTTTGAAGAAATATTGAAAATGAGAAATCCCTCTATACCCCCTCCAACGACCCGTCAATGATTTCTGTTGACGAATTATTGTTATATAGATGGAAATGGATATTCTGTACCCCACCATGATGCGTGCCAAGTCATATTAGATTTATGAAGAAATATTGAAAATGAAAAATCCCTCTATTCCCCCTCTAACGACCCGTCAATGATTTCTGTTGACGACTTATTGTTATCCAGATGGAAATAGATATTCTGCACCCCACTATGATGCGTGCCAAGTCATATTTGATTTTGAGGTAATTTTGAAAATGATAAAATCCCTCTATACCCCCTCTGACGACCCGACAATGATTTCTGGTGACAAATTATTGATATTGAGATGGAAATGAATATTCTGCACCCCACCATGTTGCGTGCCAAGTCATATTTGATTTTGAGGTAATTTTGAAAATGATAAATCCCTCTATATCCCCTCTAACGACCCGACATTGATTTCTGTTGACGAATTATTGTTATTCAGATGGAAATGAATATTCTGCACCCCACTATGTTGCGTGCCAAGTCATATTTGATTTTTGAAGTCATTTTGAAAATGAAAAATCCCTCTATACCCCCTCTAACGACCCGGCAATGATTTCTCTCGACGAATTATTGTTATTCAGATAGAAATAGATATTCTGCACCCCACCATGATGCGTGATAAGTCATATTAGATTTTTGAAGAAATATTGAAAATGAGAAATCCCTCTATACCCCCTCCAACGACCCGTCAATGATTTCTGTTGACGAATTATTGTTATTTAGATGGAAATGGATATTCTGCACCCCACCATGATGCGTGCCAAGTCATATTTGATTTTGAGGTACTTTTGAAAATGAAAAATCCCTCTATAGCCCCTCCAACGACCCGTCAATGATTTCTGTTGACGAATTATTGTTATTCTGATGGAAATTAATATTCTGCACTCCACCATGTTGCGTGCCAAGTCATATTTGATTTTGATGTAATTTTGAAAATGAAAAACCCTCTATTCCCCCTCTGACGACCCGACAATGATTTCTGTTGACGAATTATTGTTATTGAGATGGAAATGGATAATCTGTACCCCACCATGATGCGTGCCAAGTCATATTAGATTATTGAAGAAATTTTGAAAATGAAAAATCCCTCTATACCCCCTCCAACGACCCGTCAATGATTTCTGTTGACGAATTATTGTTATTTAGATGGAAGTGGATATTCTGCACCCCACCCTGATGCGTGCCAAGTCATATTTGAATTTGAGGTAATTTTGAAAATGAAAAATCCCTCTATACCCCCTCTAACGACCCGACAATGATTTCTGTTGACGAATTATTGTTATTCAGATGGAAATGGATATTCTGCACCCCACCATGAAGCGTGCCAAGTCATATTAGATTTTTGATGAAATTTTGAAAATGAAATATCCCTCTATACCCCCTCCAACGACCCGTCAATGATTTCTGTTGACGAATTATTGTTATTCAGATGGAAATGGATATTCTGCACCCCACTATGATGCGTGCCATGTCATATTTGATTTTGAGGTAATTTTGAAAATGTAAAATCCCTCTATACCCCCTCTAACGACCCGACAGTGAGTTCTGTTGACAAATTATTGTTATCCAGATGATAATGGATATTCTGCACCCCACCATGATGCGTGCCAAGTCATATTGGATTTTTGAAGAAATATTGAAAATGAAAAATCCCTCTCTACCCCCTTTAACGACCCGACAATGATTTCTGTCTACGAATTATTGTTATTCAGATGGAAATGGATATCCTGCTCCCCACTATGATGCGTGCCAAGTCATATTTGATTTTGAGGTAATTTTGAAAATGAAAAATCCCTCTATGTCCCCTCTAACGACCCGACAATGATTTCTGTTGACGAATTATTGTTATTCAGATGGAAATAGATATTCTGCACCCCACCATGATACGTGCCAAGTCATATTTGATTTTGAGGTACTTTTGAAAATGAAAAATCCCTCTGTACCCCCTCTAACGACCCGACAATGATTTCTGTCGACGAATTATTGTTATTCAGATGGAAATAGATATTCTGCACCCCACCATGATACGTGCCAAGTCATATTAGATTTTTGAAGAAATATTGAAAATGAGAAATCCCTCTATTCCCCCTCTAACGACCCGTCAATGATTTCTGTTGACGAATTATTGTTATATAGATGGAAATGGATATTCTGTACCCCACCATGATGCGTGCCAAGTCATATTAGATTTATGAAGAAATATTGAAAATGAAAAATCCCTCTATGTCCCCTCTAACGACCCGACAATGATTTCTGTTGACGAATTATTGTTATTCAGACGGAAATGAATATTCTGCACCCCACCATGATACGTGCCAAGTCATATTTGATTTTGAGGTACTTTTGAAAATGAAAAATCCCTCTATACCCCCTCTAACGACCCGACAATGATTTCTGTCGACGAATTATTGTTATTCAGATGGAAATAGATATTCTGCACCCCACCATGATACGTGCCAGGTCATATTAGATTTTTGAAGAAATATTGAAAATGAGAAATCCCTCTATACCCCCTCCAACGACACGTCATTGATTTCTGTTGACGAATTATTGTTATACAGATGGAAATGGATATTCTGCACCCCACCATAATGCGTGCCAAGTCATATTTGATTTTGAGGTAATTTTGAAAATGAAAAATCCCTCTATACCTCCTCTGACGACCCGACAATGATTTTTGTTAACAAATTATTGTTATTGAGACGGAAATGGATATTCTTGTACCCCACTATGATGCGTGCCAAGTCATATTTGATTTTTGAAGTCATTTTGAAAATGAAAAATCCCTCTATACCCCCTCTAACGACCCGGCAATGATATCTGTCGACGAATTATTATTATTCAGATAGAAATAGATATTCTGCACCCCACCATGATGCGTGCCAAGTCATATTTGATTTTTGAAGTCATTTTGAAAATGAAAAATCCTTCTATACCCCTCTAACGACGCGACAATGAGTTCTGTTGACGAATTATTGTTATTCAGATGATAATAAATATTCTGCACCCCACCATGTTGCGTGCCAAGTCATATTTGATTTTGAGATAATTTTGAAAATGAAAAATCCCTCTATACCCTCTCTAACGACCCGACAAAGATTTCTGTTGTCGAATTATTGTTATTCAGATGCAAATGAATATTCTGCACCCCACCATGTGGCGTGCCAAGTCATATTAGATTTTTGAAGAAATATTGAAAATGAGAAATCCCTCTATACCCCCTCCAACGACCCGTCAATGATTTCTGTTGACGAATTATCGTTATTTAGATGAAAATGGATATTCTGCACCCCACCATGATGCGTGCCAAGTCATATTGGATATTTGAAGAAATATTGAAAATGAAAAATCCCTCTATACCCCCTCTAACGACCCGACAATGATTTCTGTTGACGAATTATTGTTATTCAGATGGAAATGAATATTCTGCACCCCACCATGTTGCGTGCAAAGTCATATTTGATTTTTGACGTCATTTTGAAAATGAAAAATCCCCCTATAACCCCTCTGACGACCCGACAATGATTTCTGTCGACGAATTATTGTTATTCAGATGGAAATGGATATTCTGCACCCCACCATGATGCGTGCCAAGTCAAATTGGATTTTTGAAGAAATATTGAAAATGAAAAATACCTCTATACCCCCTCTAACGTCCCGACAATGATTTCTGTTGACGAATTATTGTTATCCAGATGGAAATGAATATTCTGCACCCCACCATGTTGCGTGCCAAGTCATATTTGATTTTGAGGTAATTTTGAAAATGAGAAATCCCTCTATACCCCCTCTAACGACCCGACAATGATTTCTGTCGACGAATTATTGTTATTTAAATGGAAATGGATATTCTGCACCCCACCATAATGCGTGCCAAGTCATATTTGATTTTGAGGTAATTTTGAAAATGAAATATCCCTCTATACCCCCTCTGACGACCCGACAATGATTTCTGTTAACAAATTATTGTTATTGAGATGGAAATGGATATTCTGTACCCCACTATGATGCGTGCCAAGTCATATTTGATTTTTGAAGTCATTTTGAAAATGAAAAATCCTTCTATACCCCTCTAACGACCCGACAATGATTTTTGTCGACGAATTATTGTTATTCAGATGGAAATAGATATTCTGCACCCCACCATGATGCGTGCAAAGTCATATTTGATTTTGAGGTGATTTTGAAAATGAAATATCCCTCTATACCCCCTCTAACGACCCGACAATGATTTCTGTTGACAAATTATTGTTATTCAGATGGCAATGGATATTCTGCACCCCACCATGATGCGTGCCAAGTCATATTAGATTTTTGAAGAAATTTTGAAAATGAAAAATCCCTCCATACCACCTCCAACGACCCGTCAATGATTTCTGTTGACGAATTATTGTTATTTAGATGGAAATGGATATTCTGCACCCAACTATGATGCGTGCCAAGTCAAATTGGATTTTTGAAGAAATATTGAAAATGAAAAATATCTCTATACCCCCTCTAACGTCCCGACAATGATTTCTGTTAACGAATTATTGTTATCCAGATGGAAAAGAATATTCTGCACCCCACCATGTTGCGTGCCAAGTCATATTTGATTTTGAGGTAATTTTGAAAATGAGAAATCCCTCTATACCCCCTCTAACGACCCGACAATGATTTCTGTCGACGAATTATTGTTATTCAGATAGAAATAGATATTCTGCACCCCTCTATGATGCGTGCCAAGTCATATTAGATTTTTGAAGAAATATTGAAAATGAGAAATCCCTCTTTACCCCCTCTGACGACCCGACAATGATTTCTTATGACGAATTATTGTTATTCAGATGGACATGGATACTTTGCACCCCACCATGATGCGTGCCAAGTCATATTAGATTTTTGAAGAAATATTGAAAATGAAAAATCCCTTTATTCCCCCTCTAACGACCCGACAATGATTTCTGTTGACGAATTATTTTTAATCAGATGGAAATGGATATTCTGTACCCCACCATGATGCGTGCCAAGTCATATTAGATTTTTGAAGAAATATTGAAAATGAAAAATCCCTCTATTCCCCCTCTAACGACCCGTCAATGATTTCTGTTGACGACTTATTGTTATTCAGATGGAAATAGATATTCTGCACACGACCATGTTGCGTGCCAAGTCTTATTTGAATTTGAGGTAATTTTGAAAATGAGAAATCTCTGAATACTCCCTTTAACGACCCGACAATGATTTCTGTCGACAAATTATTGTTATTCAGATGGAAATAGATATTCTGCACCCCACCATGATGCGTGCCAAGTCATATTAGATTTTTGAAGAAATATTGAAAATGAGAAATCCCTCTATACCCCCTCTGACGACCCGACAATGATTTCTGTTGACGAATTATTGTTATTCAGATGTGCATGGATACTTTGCACCCCACCATGATGCGTGCCAAGACATATTAGAGTTTTGAAGAAATTTTGAAAATGAAAAATCCCTCTATACCCCCTCCAACGACCCGTCAATGATTTCTGTAGACGACTTATTGTTATTCAGATGGAAATGGATATTCTGCACCCCACTATGATGCGTGCCAAGTCATATTTGATTTTGGGGTAATTTTGAAAATGAAAAATCCCTCTATACCCCCTCTGACGACCCGACAATGATTTCTGGTGACAAATTATTGATATTGAGATGGAAATGGATATTCTGTACCCCACCATGATGCGTGCCAAGTCATATTTGATTTTTGAAGTCATTTTGAAAATGAAAAATCCTTCTATACCCCTCTAACGACGCGACAATGAGTTCTGTTGACGAATTATTGTTATTCAGATGATAATAAATATTCTGCACCCCACCATGTTGCGTGCCAAGTCATATTAGATTTTTGAAGAAATATTGAAAATGAGAAATCCCTCTATACCCCCTCCAACGACCCGTCAATGATTTCTGTTGACGAATTATTGTTATTTAGATGAAAATGGATATTCTGCACCCCACCATGATGCGTGCCAAGTCATATTGGATATTTGAAGAAATATTGAAAATGAAAAATCCCTCTATACCCCCTCTAACGACCCGACAATGATTTCTGTTGACGAATTATTGTTATTCAGATGGAAATAAATATTCTGCACTCCACTATGATGCGTGCCAAGTCAAATTGGATTTTTGAAGAAATATTGAAAATGATTAATCTCTCTATACCCCCTCTAACGACCCGACAATGATTTCTGTTGACGAATTATTGTTATCCAGATAAAAATGAATATTCTGCACCCCACCATGTTGCGTGCCAAGTCATATTTGATTTTGAGGTAATTTTGAAAATGAAAAATCTCTCTATACCCTCTCTAACGACCCGACAATGATTTCTGTCGACGAATTATTGTTATTTAGATGGAAATGGATATTCCGCACCCCACCATAATGCGTGCCAAGTCATATTTGATTTTGAGGTAATTTTGAAAATGAAATATCCCTCTATACCCCCTCTGACGACCCGACAATGATTTCTGTTAACAAATTATTGTTATTGAGATGGAAATGGATATTCTGTACCCCACTATGATGCGTGCCAAGTCATATTTGATTTTTGAAGTCATTTTGAAAATGAAAAATCCTTCTATACCCCTCTAACGACCCGACAATGATTTTTGTCGACGAATTATTGTTATTCAGATGGAAATAGATATTCTGCACCCCACCATGATGCGTGCAAAGTCATATTTGATTTTGAGGTGATTTTGAAAATGAAAAATCCCTCTATACCCCCTCCAACGACCCGTCAATGATTTCTGTTGACGAATTATTGTTATTCAGATGGAAATGGATATTCTGCACTCCACTATGATGCGTGCCAAGTCATATTTGATTTTGAGGTAATTTTGAAAATGAAAAATCCCTCTATACCCCCTCTGACGACCCGACAATGATTTCTGGTGACGAATTATTGATATTGAGATGGAAATGGATATTCTGTACCCCACCATGATGCGTGCCAAGTCATATTTGATTTTTGAAGTCATTTTGAAAATGAAAAATCACTCTATACCCCTCTAACGACCCGACAATGAGTTTTGTTGACGAATTATTGTTATTCAGATGGAAATAAATATTCTGCACTTCACCATGATGCGTGCCAAGTCATATTTGATTTTTGAAGTCATTTTGAAAATGAAAAATCCCTTTATACCCCCTCTAACGACCCGACAATCATTTCTGTTGACGAATTATTGTTATTCAGATGGAAATGAATATTCTGCACCTCACCATGATGCGTGCCAAGTCATATTTGATTTTTGAAGTCATTTTGAAGATGAAAAATCCCTTTATACCCCCTCTAACGACCCGACAATGATTTCTGTTGATGAATTATTGTTATTCAGATGGAAATGAATATTCTGCACCCCACCATGTTGCGTGCCAAGTCATATTAGATTTTTGAAGAAATATTGAAAATGAGAAATACCTCTATACCCCCTCCAACGACCCGTCAATGATTTCTGTTGACGAATTATTGTTATTTAGATGGAAATGGATATTCTGCACCCCACCATGATGCGTGCCAAGTCATATTTGATTTTGAGGTAATTTTGAAAATGTAAAATCCCTCTATACCCCCTCTGACGACCCGACAATGATTTCTGGTGACAAATTATTGATATTGAGATGGAATTGGATATTCTCTACCTCACCATGTTGCGTGCCAAGTCATATTTGATTTTTGAAGTCATTTTGAAAATGAAAAATCCCTCTATACCCCTCTAACGACCCGACAATGAGTTCTGTTGACGAATTATTGTTATTCAGATGGAAATAAATATTCTGCACCTCACCATGATGCGTGCCAAGTCATATTTGATTTTTGAAGTCATTTTGAAAATGAAAAATCCCTCTATACTCCCTCTGACGACCCGACAATGATTTCTGTCGACGAATTATTGTTATTCAGATGAAAATGGATATTCTGCACCCCACCATGATGCGTGCCAAGTCATATTGGATTTTTGAAAAAATATTGAAAATGAAAAATCCCTCTATACCCCCTCTAACGACCCGGCAATGATTTCTTTTGACGAATTTTTGTTAACCAGATGGAAATGAATATTCTGCACCCCACCATGTTGCGTGCCAAGTCATATTTGATTTTGAGGTAATTTTAAAAATGAGAAATACCTCTATACCCCCTCTAATGACCCGACAATGATTTCTGTCGACAAATTATTGTTATTCAGATAGAAATAGATATTCTGCACCCCACCATGATGCGTGCCAAGACATATTAGATTTTTGAAGAAATTTTGAAAATGAAAAATCCCTCTATACCCCCTCCAACGACCCGTCAATGATTTCTGTTGACGAATTATTGTTATTCAGATGGAAATGGATATTCTGCACACCACTATGATGCGTGCCAAGTCATATTTGATTTTGAGGTTATTTTGAAAATGAGAAATCCCTCTATACCCCCTCTAATGACCCGACAATGAGTTCTGTTCACGAATTATTCTTATTCAGATGATAATGGATATTCTGCACCCCACCATGATGCGTGCCAAGTCATATTGGATATTTGAAGAAATATTGAAAATGAAAAATCCCTCTATACCCCCTCTAACGACCCGACAATGATTTCTGTTGACGAATTATTGTTATTCAGATGGAAATAAATATTCTGCACTCCACCATGATGCGTGCCAAGTCAAATTGGATTTTTGAAGAAATATTGAAAATGAAAAATCCCTCTATACCCCCTCTAACGACCCGACAATGATTTCTGTTGACAAATTATTGTTATTCAGATGGACATGGATACTCTGCACCCCACCATGATGCGTGCCAAGTCATATTAGATTTTTGAAGAAATATTGAAAATGAGAAATCCCTCTTTACCCCCTCTGACGACCCGACAATGATTTCTGTTGACGAATAATTGTTATTCAGATGGACATGGATACTCTGCACCCCACCATGATGCGTGCCAAGTCAAATTGGATTTTTGAAGAAATATTGAAAATGAAAAATCTCTCTATACCCCCTCTAGCGACCCGACAATGATTTCTGTTGACGAATTATTGTTATCCAGATGGAAATAGATATTCTGCACCCCACCATGATGCGTGCCAAGTCATATTAGATTTTTGAAGAAATATTGAAAATGAGAAATCCCTCTTTACCCCCTCTGACGACCCGACAATGATTTCTGTTGACGAATAATTGTTATTCAGATGGACATGGATACTCTGCACCCCAACATGATGCGTGCCAAGTCATATTAGATTTTTGAAGAAATATTGAAAATGAAAAATCCCTCTATTCCCCCTCTAACGACCCGACAATGATTTCTGTTGACAAATTATTGTTATTCAGATGGAAATGGATATTCTGAACCCCACCATGTTGCGTGCCAAGTCATATTTGAATTTGAGGTAATTTTGAAAATGAGAAATCCCTCTATACCCCTTCTAACGACCCGACAATGATTTCTGTCGACGAATTATTGTTATTCAGATGGAAATAGATATTCTGCACCCCACCATGATGCGTGCCAGGTCATATTAGATTTTTGAAGAAATATTGAAAATGAGAAATCCCTCTTTACCCCCTCTGACGACCCGACAATGATTTCTGTTGACGAATAATTGTTATTCAGATGGACATGGATACTCTGCACCCCAACATGATGCGTGCCAAGTCATATTAGATTTTTGAAGAAATATTGAAAATGAAAAATCCCTCTATTCCCCCTCTAACGACCCGACAATGATTTCTGTTGACAAATTATTGTTATTCAGATGGAAATGGATATTCTGAACCCCACCATGTTGCGTGCCAAGTCATATTTGATTTTGAGGTAATTTTGAAAATGAAAAATCCCTCTATACCCCCTCTAACGACCCGACAATGAGTTCTGTTCACGAATTATTGTTATTCAGATGATAATGGATATTCTGCACCCCACCATGATGCGTGCCAAGTCATATTGGATATTTGAAGAAATATTGAAAATGAAAAATCCCTCTATACCCCCTCTAACGACCCGACAATGATTTCTGTTGACGAATTATTGTTATTCAGATGGAAATAAATATTCTGCACCCCACCATGTTGCGTGCCAAGTCATATTTGAATTTGAGGTAATTTTGAAAATGAGAAATCCCTCTATACCCCTTCTAACGACCCGACAATGATTTCTGTCGACGAATTATTTTTATTCAGATGGAAATAGATATTCTGCACCCCACCATGATGCGTGCCAAGTCATATTAGATTTTTGAAGAAATATTGAAAATGAGAAATCCCTCTATACCCCCTCTGACGACCCGACAATGATTTCTGTTGACGAATTATTGTTATTCAGATGGACATGGATACTTTGCACCCCACCACGATGCGTGCCAAGTCATATTAGATTTTTGAAGATATATTGAAAATGAAAAATCCCTCTATACCCCCTCTAACGACCCGACAATGATTTCTGTTGACAAATTATTGTTATTCAAACGGCAATGAATATTCTGCACCCCACCATGATGCGTGCCAAGTCATAATGGATTTTTGAAGAAATATTGAAAATGAAAAATCCCTCTATACCCCCTCTAACGACCCGACAATGATTTCTGTTGACGAATTATTGTTATTCAGATGGGAATGAATATTTTGCACCCCACCATGTTGCGTGCCAAGTCATATTTGATTTTGAGGTAATTTTGAAAATGAAAAATCCCTCTATACCCTCTCTAACGACCCGACAATGATTTCTGTCGACGAATTATTGTTATTTAGATGGAGATGGATATTCTGCACCCCACCATAATGCGTGCCAAGTCATATTTGATTTTGAGGTAATTTTGAAAATGAAATATCCCTCTATACCCCCTCTGACGACCCGACAATGATTTCTGTTAACAAATTATTGTTATTGAGATGGAAATGGATATTCTGTACCCCACTATGATGCGTGCCAAGTCATATTTGATTTTTGAAGTCATTTTTAAAATGAAAAATCCTTCTATACCCCTCTAACGACCCGACAATGATTTCTGTCGACGAATTATTGTTATTCAGATGGAAATAGATATTCTGCACCCCACCATGATGCGTGCAAAGTCATATTTGATTATGAGGTGATTTTGAAAATGATAAATCCCTCTTTACCCCCTCTAACGACCCGACAATGATTTCTGTTGACGAATTATTGTTATTCAGATGGAAATGAATATTTTGCACCCCACCATGATGCGTGCAAAGTCATATTTGATTATGAGGTGATTTTGAAAATGAAAAATCCCTCTTTACCCCCTCTAACGACCCGACAATGATTTCTGTTGACAAATTATTGTTATTCAAACGGCAATGAATATTCTGCACCCCACCATGATGCGTGCCAAGTCATAATGGATTTTTGAAGAAATATTGAAAATGAAAAATCCCTCTATACCCCCTCTAACGACCCGACAATGATTTCTGTTGACGAATTATTGTTATTCAGATGGAAATGAATATTTTGCACCCCACCATGATGCGTGCAAAGTCATATTTGATTATGAGGTGATTTTGAAAATGAAAAATCCCTCTTTACCCCCTCTAACGACCCGACAATGATTTCTGTTGACAAATTATTGTTATTCAGATGGCAATGGATATTCTGCACCCCACCATGATGCGTGCCAAGTCATATTAGATTTTTGAAGAAATTTTGAAAATGAAAAATCCCTCTATACCTCCTCCAACGACCCGTCAATGATTTCTGTTGACGAATTATTGTTATTCAGATGGAAATGGATATTCTGCACTCCACTATGATGCGTGCCAAGTCATATTTGATTTTGAGGTAATTTTGAAAATGAAAAATCCCTCTATACCCCCTCTGACGACCCGACAATGATTTCTGGTGACAAATTATTGATATTGAGATGGAAATGGATATTCTGTACCCCACCATGATGCGTGCAAAGTCATATTTGATTTTTGAAGTCATTTTGAAAATGAAAAATCCCTCTATACCCCTCTAACGACCCGACAATGAGATCTGTTGACGAATTATTGTTATTCAGATGGAAATAAATATTCTGCACCTCACCATGATGCGTGTCAAGTCATATTTGATTTTTGAAGTCATTTTGAAAATGAAAAATCCCTTTATACCCCCTCTAACGACCCGACAATGATTTCTGTTGACGAATTATTGTAATTCAGATTTAAATGAATATTCTGCACCTCACCATGATGCGTGCCAAGTCATATTTGATTTTTGAAGTCATTTTGAAAATGAAAAATCCCTTTATACCCCCTCTAACGACCCGACAATGATTTCTGTTGACGAATTATTGTTATTCAGATGGAAATGAATATTCTGCACCCCACCATGTTGCGTGCCAAGTCATAATAGATTTTTGAAGAAATATTGAAAATGAGAAATCCCTCTATACCCCCTCCAACGACCCGTCAATGATTTCTGTTGACGAATTATTGTTATTTAGATGGAAATGGATATTCTGCACCCCACCATGATGCGTGCCAAGTCATATTT
Source organism: Chrysolina americana (assembly GCA_958502065.1). Lineage (NCBI taxonomy): Eukaryota > Metazoa > Arthropoda > Insecta > Coleoptera > Chrysomelidae > Chrysolina > Chrysolina americana. Next base: position 48,243,615 of record OY293415.1, on the reverse strand, counting down.
GATTTTGAGGTAATTTTGAAAATGAAAAATCCCTCTATACCCCCTCTGACGACCCGACAATGATTTCTGGTGACAAATTATTGATATTGAGATGGAAATGGATATTCTGTACCCCACCATGATGCGTGCCAAGTCATATTTGATTTTTGAAGTCATTTTGAAAATGAAAAATTCCTCTATACCCCTCTAACGACCCGACAATGAGTTCAGTTGACGAATTATTGTTATTCAGATGGAAATAAATATTCTGCACCTCACCATGATGCGTGCCAAGTCATATTTGATTTTTGAAGCCATTTTGAAAATGAAAAATCCCTCTATACTCCCTCTGACGACCCGACAATGATTTCTGTCGACGAATTATTGTTATTCAGATAGAAATAGATATTCTGCACCCCACCATGATGCGTGCCAAGTCTTATTAGATTTTTGAAGAAATTTTGAAAATGAAAAATTCCTCTATACCCCCTCCAACGACCCGTCAATGATTTCTGTTGACGAATTATTGTTATTCAGATGGTAATGGATATTCTGCACACCACTATGATGCGTGCCAAGTCATATTTGATTTTGAGGTAATTTTGAAAATGAGAAATCCCTCTATACCCCCTCTAATGACCCGACAATGATTTCTGTCGACGAATTATTGTTATTCAGATAGAAATAGATATTCTGCACCCCACTATGATGCGTGCCAAGTCATATTTGATTTTAAGGTAATTTTGAAAATGAAAAATCCCTCTATACCCCCTCTGACGACACGACAATGATTTCTGTTGACAAATTATTGATATTGAGATGGAAATGGATATTCTGTACCCCACCATGATGCCTGCCAAGTCATATTTGATTTTTGAAGTCATTTTGAAAATGAAAAATCCCTCTATACCCCCTCTAACGACCCGACAATGAGTTCTGTTCACGAATTATTGTTATTCAGATGATAATGGATATTCTGCACCCCACCATGATGCGTGCCAAGTCATATTGGATATTTGAAGAAATATTGAAAATGAAAAATCCCTCTATACCTCCTCTAAAGACCCGACAATGATTTCTGTCGACGTATTATTGTTATTCAGATGGAAATAAATATTCTGCACTCCACCATGATGCGTGCCAAGTCAAATTGGATTTTTGAAGAAATATTGAAAATGAGAAATCCCTCTTTACCCCCTCTGACGACCCGACAATGATTTCTGTTGACGAATAATTGTTATTCAGATGGACATGGATACTCTGCACCCCACCATGATGCGTGCCAAGTCATATTAGATTTTTGAAGAAATATTGAAAATGAAAAATCCCTCTATTCCCCCTCTAACGACCCGACAATGATTTCTGTCGACAAATTATTGTTATTCAGATGGAAATGGATATTCTGCACCCCACCATGTTGCGTGCCAAGTCATATTTGATTTTGAGGTAATTTTGAAAATGAAAAATCCCTCTATACCCCCTCTAACGACCCGACAATTATATCGGTTGACAAATTATTGTTATTCAAATGGAAATGGATATTCTGCACCCCACTATGATGCGTGCCAAGTCATATTTGATTTAGAGGTAATTTTGAAAATGAAAAATCCCTCTATACCCTCTCTAACGACCCAACAATGATTTCTGTTGACGAATTATTGTTATTCAGTTGCAAATGAATATTCTGCACCCCACCATGTTGCGTGCCAAGTCATATTAGATTTTTGAAGAAATATTGAAAATGAGAAATCCCTCTATACCCCCTCCAACGACCCGTCAATGATTTCTGTTGACGAATTATTGTTATTAAGATGAAAATGGATATTCTGCACCCCACCGTGATGCGTGCCAAGTCATATTTGATTTTGAGGTAATTTTGAAAATGAAAAATCCCTCTATACCCCCTCTAACGACCCGACAATGATTTCTGTTGACGAATTATTGTTATTCAGATGGAAATGGATATTCTGCACCCCACCATGATACGTGCCAAGTCATATTAGATTTTTGAAGAAATTTTGAAAATGAAAAATCCCTCTATACCCCCTCCAACGACCCGTCAATGATTCCTGTTGACGAATTATTGTTATTCAGATGGAAATGGATATTCTGCACCCCACTATGATGCGTGCCATGTCATATTTGATTTTGAGGTAATTTTGAAAATGTAAAATCCCTCTATACCCCCTCTAACGACCCGACAGTGAGTTCTGTTGACGAATTATTGTTATTCAGAAGGAAATAGATATTCTGCACCCCACTATGATGCGTGCCAAGTCATATTTGATTTTGAGGTAATTTTGAAAATGATAAAATCCCTCTATACCCCCTCTGACGACCCGACAATGATTTCTGGTGACAAATTATTGATATTGAGATGGAAATGAATATTCTGCACCCCACCATGTTGCGTGCCAAGTCATATTTGATTTTGAGGTAATTTTGAAAATGAAAAATCCCTCTATACCCCCTCTAACGACCCGACAATGATTTCTGTCGACGAATTATTGTTATTCAGATGGAAATGAATATTCTGCACCCCACCATGTTGCGTGCCAAGTCATTTTTGATTTTGGGGTAATTTTGAAAATGAAAAATCCCTCTATATCCCCTCTAACGACCCGACAATGATTTCTGTTGACGAATTATTGTTATTCAGATAGAAATGAATATTCTGCACCCCACTATGTTGCGTGCCAAGTCATATTTGATTTTGAGGTAATTTTGAAAATGAAAAATCCCGCTATACCCCCCATAACGATCCGACAATGATTTATGTCGACGAATTATTGTTATTCAGATAGAAATAGATATTCTGCACCCCACCATGATGCGTGCCAAGTCATATTAGATTTTTGAAGAAATATTGAAAATGAGAAATCCCTCTATACCCCCTCCAACGACCCGTCAATGATTTCTGTTGACGAATTATTGTTATTCAGATGGAAATGGATATTCTGCACCCCACTATGATGCGTGCCATGTCATATTTGATTTTGAGGTAATTTTGAAAATGTAAAATCCCTCTATACCCCCTCTAACGACCCGACAGTGAGTTCTGTTGACGAATTATTGTTATTCAGAAGGAAATAGATATTCTGCACCCCACTATGATGCGTGCCAAGTCATATTTGATTTTGAGGTAATTTTGAAATTGATAAAATCCCTCTATACCCCCTCTGACGACCCGACAATGATTTCTGGTGACAAATTATTGATATTGAGATGGAAATGAATATTCTGCACCCCACCATGTTGCGTGCCAAGTCATATTTGATTTTGAGGTAATTTTGAAAATGAAAAATCCCTCTATACCCCCTCTAACGACCCGACAATGATTTCTGTCGACGAATTATTGTTATTCAGATGGAAATGAATATTCTGCACCCCACCATGTTGCGTGCCAAGTCATTTTTGATTTTGGGGTAATTTTGAAAATGAAAAATCCCTCTATATCCCCTCTAACGACCCGACAATGATTTCTGTTGACGAATTATTGTTATTCAGATAGAAATGAATATTCTGCACCCCACTATGTTGCGTGCCAAGTCATATTTGATTTTGAGGTAATTTTGAAAATGAAAAATCCCGCTATACCCCCCATAACGATCCGACAATGATTTATGTCGACGAATTATTGTTATTCAGATAGAAATAGATATTCTGCACCCCACCATGATGCGTGCCAAGTCATATTAGATTTTTGAAGAAATATTGAAAATGAGAAATCCCTCTATACCCCCTCCAACGACCCGTCAATGATATCTGTTGACGAATTATTGTTATTTAGATGGAAATGGATATTCTGCACCCCACCATGATGCGTGCCAAGTCATATTTGATTTTGAGGTACTTTTGAAAATGAAAAATCCCTCTATAGCCCCTCCAACGACCCGTCAATGACTTCTGTTGACGAATTATTGTTATTCTGATGGAAATTAATATTCTGCACTCCACCATGTTGCGTGCCAAGTCATATTTGATTTTGAGGTAATTTTGAAAATGAAAAACCCTCTATTCCCCCTCTGACGACCCGACAATGATTTCTGATGAGAAATCATTGTTATTGAGATGGAAATGGATAATCTGTACCTTACCATGATACGTGCCAAGTCATATTAGATTATTGAAGAAATTTTGAAAATGAAAAATCCCTCTATACCCCCTCCAACGACCCGTCAATGATTTCTGTTGACGAATTATTGTTATTTAGATGGAAGTGGATATTCTGCACCCCACCCTGATGCGTGCCAAGTCATATTTGATTTTTGAAGAAATTTTGAAAATGAAAAATCCCTCTATACCCCCTCCAACGACCCGTCAATGATTTCTGCTGACGAATTATTGTTATTCAGATGAAAATGGATATTCTGCACCCCACTGTGATGCGTGCCATGTCATATTTGATTTTGAGGTAATTTTGAAAATGTAAAATCCCTCTATACCCCCTCTAACGACCCGACAGTGAGTTCTGTTGACGAATTATTGTTATTCAGATGATAATGGATATTCTGCACCCCACCATGATGCGTGCCAAGTCATATTAGATTTTTGAAGAAATTTTGAAAATGAAAAATCCCTCTATACCCCCTCCAACGACCCGTCAATGATTTCTGCTGACGATTTATTGTTATTCAGATGAAAATGAATATTCTGCACCCCACTATGATGCGTGCCATGTCATATTTGATTTTGAGGTAATTTTGAAAATGTAAAATCCCTCTATACCCCCTCTAACGACCCGACAGTGAGTTCTGTTGACGAATTATTGTTATTCAGATGATAATGGATATTCTGCACCCCACCATGATGCGTGCCAAGTCATATTAGATTTTTGAAGAAATTTTGAAAATGAAAAATCCCTCTATACCCCCTCCAACGACCCGTCAATGATTTCTGCTGACGATTTATTGTTATTCAGATGAAAATGGATATTCTGCACCCCACCATGATGCGTGCCAAGTCATAATGGATTTTTGAAGAAATATTGAAAATGAAAAATCCCTCTATACCCCCTCTAACTACCCGACAATGATTTCTGTCTACGAATTATTGTTATTTAGATGGAAATGGATATTCTGCACCCCACCATAATGCGTGCCAAGTCATATTTGATTTTGAGGTAATTTTGAAAATGAAAAATCCTTCTATACCTCCTCTGACGACCCGACAATGATTTTTGTTAACAAATTATTGTTATTGAGATGGAAATGGATATTCTTGTACCCCACTATGATGCGTGCCAAGTCATATTTGATTTTTGAAGTCATTTTGAAAATGAAAAATCCCTCTATACCCCCTCTAACGACCCGGCAATGATATCTGTCGACGAATTATTGTTATTCAGATGGAAATATATATTCTGCACCCCACCATGATGCGTGCCAAGTCATATTTGATTTTGAGGTAATTTTGAAAATGAAAAATCCCTCTATACCCCCTCTAACGACCCGACAATGATATCGGTTGACAAATTATTGTTATTCAAATGGCAATGGATATTCTGCTCCCCACTATGATGCGTGCCAAGTCATATTTGATTTTGAGGTAATTTTGAAAATGAAATATCCCTCTATGTCCCCTCTAACGACCCGACAATGATTTCTGTTGACGAATTATTGTTATTCAGACGGAATTGAATTTTCTGCACCCCACCATGATACGTGCCAAGTCATATTTGATTTTGAGGTACTTTTGAAAATGAAAAATCCCTCTATACCCCCTCTAACGACCCGACAATGATTTCTGTCGACGAATTATTGTTATTCAGATGGAAATAGATATTTTGCACCCCACCATGATACGTGCCAAGTCATATTAGATTTTTGAAGAAATATTGAAAATGAGAAATCCCTCTATACCCCCTCCAACGACCCGTCAATGATTTCTGTTGACGAATTATTGTTATATAGATGGAAATGGATATTCTGTACCCCACCATGATGCGTGCCAAGTCATATTAGATTTTTGAAGAAATATTGAAAATGAAAAATCCCTCTATTCCCCCTCTAACGACCCGTCAATGATTTCTGTTGACGAATTATTGTTATTCAGATGGAAATAAATATTCTGCACCCCACTATGATGCGTGCCAAGTCATATTTGATTTTGAGGTAATTTTGAAAATGATAAAATCCCTCTATACCCCCTCTGACGACCCGACAATGATTTCTGGTGACAAATTATTGATATTGAGATGGAAATGAATATTCTGCACCCCACCATGTTGCGTGCCAAGTCATATTTGATTTTGAGGTAATTTTGAAAATGAAAAATCCCTCTATACCCCCTCTAACGACCCGACAATGATTTCTGTCGACGAATTATTGTTATTCAGATGGAAATGAATATTCTGCACCCCACCATGTTGCGTGCCAAGTCATTTTTGATTTTGGGGTAATTTTGAAAATGAAAAATTCCTCTATACCCCCTCTAACGACCCGAAAATGATTTCTGTTGACGAATTATTGTTATTCAGATGGAAATGGATATTCTGCACCCCACCATGATGCGTGTCAAGTCATATTTGATTTTGAGGTAATTTTGAAAATGAAAAATTCCTCTATACACACTCTGACGACCTGACAATGATTTCTGTTGACGAATTATTGTTATTCAGATGGAAATGGATATTCTGCACCCCACCATGATACGTGCCAAGTCATATTTGATTTTGAGGTAATTTTGAAAATGAAAAATCCCTCTATACCCCCTCTGACGACACGACAATGATTTCTGTTGACAAATTATTGATATTGAGATGGAAATGGATATTCTGTACCCCACCATGATGCCTGCCAAGTCATATTTGATTTTTGAAGTCATTTTGAAAATGAAAAATCCCTCTATACCCCCTCTAACGACCCGACAATGAGTTCTGTTCACGAATTATTGTTATTCAGATGATAATGGATATTCTGCACCCCACCATGATGCGTGCCAAGTCATATTGGATATTTGAAGAAATATTGAAAATGAAAAATCCCTCTATACCCCCTCTAAAGACCCGACAATGATTTCTGTCGACGAATTATTGTTATTCAGATGGAAATAAATATTCTGCACTCCACCATGATGCGTGCCAAGTCAAATTGGATTTTTGAAGAAATATTGAAAATGATAAATCTCTCTATACCCCCTCTAACGACCCGACAATGATTTCTGTTGACGAATTATTGTTATCCAGATGAAAATGAATATTCTGCACTCCACCATGTTGCGTGCCAAGTCATATTTGATTTTGAGGTAATTTTGAAAATGAGAAATCCCTCTATACCCCCTCTAACGACCCGACAATGATTTCTGTCGACGAATTATTGTTATTCAGATGGAAATAGATATTCTGCACCCCACCACGATGCGTGCCAAGTCATATTAGATTTTTGAAGAAATATTGAAAATGAGAAATCCCTCTTTACCCCCTCTGACGACCCGACAATGATTTCTGTTGACGAATAATTGTTATTCAGATGGACATGGATACTCTGCACCCCACCATGATGCGTGCCAAGTCATATTAGATTTTTGAAGAAATATTGAAAATGAAAAATCCCTCTATTCCCCCTCTAACGACCCGACAATGATTTCTGTCGACAAATTATTGTTATTCAGATGGAAATGGATATTCTGCACCCCACCATGTTGCGTGCCAAGTCATATTTGATTTTGAGGTAATTTTGAAAATGAAAAATCCCTCTATACCCCCTCTAACGACCCGACAATTATATCGGTTGACAAATTATTGTTATTCAAATGGAAATGGATATTCTGCACCCCACTATGATGCGTGCCAAGTCATATTTGATTTAGAGGTAATTTTGAAAATGAAAAATCCCTCTATACCCTCTCTAACGACCCAACAATGATTTCTGTTGACGAATTATTGTTATTCAGTTGCAAATGAATATTCTGCACCCCACCATGTTGCGTGCCAAGTCATATTAGATTTTTGAAGAAATATTGAAAATGAGAAATCCCTCTATACCCCCTCCAACGACCCGTCAATGATTTCTGTTGACGAATTATTGTTATTAAGATGAAAATGGATATTCTGCACCCCACCGTGATGCGTGCCAAGTCATATTTGATTTTGAGGTAATTTTGAAAATGAAAAATCCCTCTATACCCCCTCTAACGACCCGACAATGATTTCTGTTGACGAATTATTGTTATTCAGATGGAAATGGATATTCTGCACCCCACCATGATACGTGCCAAGTCATATTAGATTTTTGAAGAAATTTTGAAAATGAAAAATCCCTCTATACCCCCTCCAACGACCCGTCAATGATTTCTGTTGACGAATTATTGTTATTCAGATGGAAATGGATATTCTGCACCCCACTATGATGCGTGCCATGTCATATTTGATTTTGAGGTAATTTTGAAAATGTAAAATCCCTCTATACCCCCTCTAACGACCCGACAGTGAGTTCTGTTGACGAATTATTGTTATTCAGAAGGAAAAAGATATTCTGCACCCCACTATGATGCGTGCCAAGTCATATTTGATTTTGAGGTAATTTTGAAAATGATAAAATCCCTCTATACCCCCTCTGACGACCCGACAATGATTTCTGGTGACAAATTATTGATATTGAGATGGAAATGAATATTCTGCACCCCACCATGTTGCGTGCCAAGTCATATTTGATTTTGAGGTAATTTTGAAAATGAAAAATCCCTCTATACCCCCTCTAACGACCCGACAATGATTTCTGTCGACGAATTATTGTTATTCAGATGGAAATGAATATTCTGCACCCCACCATGTTGCGTGCCAAGTCATTTTTGATTTTGGGGTAATTTTGAAAATGAAAAATCCCTCTATATCCCCTCTAACGACCCGACAATGATTTCTGTTGACGAATTATTGTTATTCAGATAGAAATGAATATTCTGCACCCCACTATGTTGCGTGCCAAGTCATATTTGATTTTGAGGTAATTTTGAAAATGAAAAATCCCGCTATACCCCCCATAACGATCCGACAAAGATTTATGTCGACGAATTATTGTTATTCAGATAGAAATAGATATTCTGCACCCCACCATGATGCGTGCCAAGTCATATTAGATTTTTGAAGAAATATTGAAAATGAGAAATCCCTCTATACCCCCTCCAACGACCCGTCAATGATTTCTGTTGACGAATTATTGTTATTTAGATAGAAATGGATATTCTGCACCCCACCATGATGCGTGCCAAGTCATATTTGATTTTGAGGTACTTTTGAAAATGAAAAATCCCTCTATAGCCCCTCCAACGACCCGTCAATGATTTCTGTTGACGAATTATTGTTATTCTGATGGAAATTAATATTCTGCACTCCACCATGTTGCGTGCCAAGTCATATTTGATTTTGAGGTAATTTTGAAAATGAAAAACCCTCTATTCCCCCTCTGACGACCCGACAATGATTTCTGATGAGAAATCATTGTTATTGAGATGGAAATGGATAATCTGTACCTTACCATGATGCGTGCCAAGTCATATTAGATTATTGAAGAAATTTTGAAAATGAAAAATCCCTCTATACCCCCTCCAACGACCCGTCAATGATTTCTGTTGACGAATTATTGTTATTTAGATGGAAGTGGATATTCTGCACCCCACCCTGATGCGTGCCAAGTCATATTTGATTTTTGAAGAAATTTTGAAAATGAAAAATCCCTCTATACCCCCTCCAACGACCCGTCAATGATTTCTGCTGACGAATTATTGTTATTCAGATGAAAATGGATATTCTGCACCCCACTGTGATGCGTGCCATGTCATATTTGATTTTGAGGTAATTTAGAAAATGTAAAATCCCTCTATACCCCCTCTAACGACCCGACAGTGAGTTCTGTTGACGAATTATTGTTATTCAGATGATAATGGATATTCTGCACCCCACCATGATGCGTGCCAAGTCATATTAGATTTTTGAAGAAATTTTGAAAATGAAAAATCCCTCTATACCCCCTCCAACGACCCGTCAATGATTTCTGCTGACGATTTATTGTTATTCAGATGAAAATGGATATTCTGCACCCCACTATGATGCGTGCCATGTCATATTTGATTTTGAGGTAATTTTGAAAATGTAAAATCCCTCTATACCCCCTCTAACGACCCGACAGTGAGTTCTGTTGACGAATTATTGTTATTCAGATGATAATGGATATTCTGCACCCCACCATGATGCGTGCCAAGTCATATTAGATTTTTGAAGAAATTTTGACAATGAAAAATCCCTCTATACCCCCTCCAACGACCCGTCAATGATTTCTGCTGACGATTTATTGTTATTCAGATGAAAATGGATATTCTGCACCCCACCATGATGCGTGCCAAGTCATAATGGATTTTTGAAGAAATATTGAAAATGAAAAATCCCTCTATACCCCCTCTAACTACCCGACAATGATTTCTGTCTACGAATTATTGTTATTTAGATGGAAATGGATATTCTGCACCCCACCATAATGCGTGCCAAGTCATATTTGATTTTGAGGTAATTTTGAAAATGAAAAATCCTTCTATACCTCCTCTGACGACCCGACAATGATTTTTGTTAACAAATTATTGTTATTGAGATGGAAATGGATATTCTTGTACCCCACTATGATGCGTGCCAAGTCATATTTGATTTTTGAAGTCATTTTGAAAATGAAAAATCCCTCTATACCCCCTCTAACGACCCGGCAATGATATCTGTCGACGAATTATTGTTATTCAGATGGAAATATATATTCTGCACCCCACCATGATGCGTGCCAAGTCATATTTGATTTTGAGGTAATTTTGAAAATGAAAAATCCCTCTATACCCCCTCTAACGACCCGACAATGATATCGGTTGACAAATTATTGTTATTCAAATGGCAATGGATATTCTGCTCCCCACTATGATGCGTGCCAAGTCATATTTGATTTTGAGGTAATTTTGAAAATGAAATATCCCTCTATGTCCCCTCTAACGACCCGACAATGATTTCTGTTGACGAATTATTGTTATTCAGACGGAATTGAATTTTCTGCACCCCACCATGATACGTGCCAAGTCATATTTGATTTTGAGGTACTTTTGAAAATGAAAAATCCCTCTATACCCCCTCTAACGACCCGACAATGATTTCTGTCGACGAATTATTGTTATTCAGATGGAAATAGATATTTTGCACCCCACCATGATACGTGCCAAGTCATATTAGATTTTTGAAGAAATATTGAAAATGAGAAATCCCTCTATACCCCCTCCAACGACCCGTCAATGATTTCTGTTGACGAATTATTGTTATATAGATGGAAATGGATATTCTGTACCCCACCATGATGCGTGCCAAGTCATATTAGATTTTTGAAGAAATATTGAAAATGAAAAATCCCTCTATTCCCCCTCTAACGACCCGTCAATGATTTCTGTTGACGAATTATTGTTATTCAGATGGAAATAAATATTCTGCACCCCACTATGATGCGTGCCAAGTCATATTTGATTTTGAGGTAATTTTGAAAATGATAAAATCCCTCTATACCCCCTCTGACGACCCGACAATGATTTCTGGTGACAAATTATTGATATTGAGATGGAAATGAATATTCTGCACCCCACCATGTTGCGTGCCAAGTCATATTTGATTTTGAGGTAATTTTGAAAATGAAAAATCCCTCTATACCCCCTCTAACGACCCGACAATTATTTCTGTCGACGAATTATTGTTATTCAGATGGAAATGAATATTCTGCACCCCACCATGTTGCGTGCCAAGTCATTTTTGATTTTGGGGTAATTTTGAAAATGAAAAATTCCTCTATACCCCCTCTAACGACCCGAAAATGATTTCTGTTGACGAATTATTGTTATTCAGATGGAAATGGATATTCTGCACCCCACCATGATGCGTGTCAAGTCATATTTGATTTTGAGGTAATTTTGAAAATGAAAAATTCCTCTATACACACTCTGACGACCCGAAAATGATTTCTGTTGACGAATTATTGTTATTCAGATGGAAATGGATATTCTGCACCCCACCATGATGCGTGCCAAGTCATATTTGATTTTGAGGTAATTTTGAAAATGAAAAATCCCTCTATACCCCCTCTGACGACCTGACAATGATTTCTGTTGACGAATTATTGTTATTCAGATGGAAATGGATATTCTGCACCCCACCATGATACGTGCCAAGTCATATTTGATTTTGAGGTAATTTTGAAAATGAAAAATCCCTCTATACCCCCTCTGACGACCCGACAATGATTTCTGTTGACAGATTATTGTTATTGAGATGGAAATGGATATTCTGTACCCTACCATGATGCGTGCCAAGTCATATTAGATTATTGAAGAAATTTTGAAAATGAAAAATTCCTCTATACCCCCTCTGACGACCCGACAATGATTTCTGTTAACAAATTATTGTTATTGGGATGGAAATGGATATTCTGTACCCCACTATGATGCGTGCCAAGTCATATTTGATTTTTGAAGTCATTTTGAAAATGAAAAATCCCTCTATACCCCCTCTGACGACCCGACAATGATTTCTGTCGACGAATTATTGTTATTCAGATGGAAATGGATATTCTGCACCCCACCATGATGCGTGCCAAGTCATATTTTGAATTTTTGAAGAAATATTGAAAATGAAAAATCCCTCTATACCCCCTCTAACGACCCGACTATGATTTCTGGTGACAAATTATTGTTGTTCAGATGGAAGTGGATATTCTGCATCCCACCATAATGCTTGCCAAGTCATATTAGATTTTTGAAGAAATTTTGAAAATGAAAAATCCCTCTATACCCCCTCCAACGACCCGTCAATGATTTCTGTTGACGAATTATTGTTATTCAGATGGAAATGGATATTCTGCACCCCACTATGATGCCTGCCAAGTCATATTTGATTTTGAGGTAATTTTGAAAATGAAAAATCCCTCTATACCCCCTCTGACGACCCGACAATGATTTCTGTTGACAAATTATTGCTATTGAGATGGAAATGGATATTTTGTACCCTACCATGATGCGTGCCAAGTCATATTAGATTATTGAAGAAATTTTGAAAATGAAAAATCCCTCTATACCCCCTCCAACGACCCGTCAATGATTTCTGTTGACGAATTATTGTTATTTAGATGGAAATAGATATTCTGCACCCCACCATGATGCGTGCCAAGTCATATTTGATTTTGAGGTAATTTTGAAAATGAAAAATCTCTCTATACCCCTTCTGACGACCCGACAATGATTTCTGTTAACAAATTATTGTTATTGAGATGGAAATGGATATTCTGTACCCCACTATGACGCGTGCCAAGTCATATTTGATTTTTGAAGTCATTTTGAAAATGAAAAATCCCTCTATACCCACTCTGACGACCCGACAATTATTTCTGTCGACGAATTATTATTATTCAGATGGAAATGGATATTCTGCACCCCACCATGATGCGTGCCAAGTCATATTGGATTTTTGAAGAAATATTGAAAATGAAAAATCCCTCTATACACCCTCTAACGACCCGACAATGATTTCTGTTGACGAATTATTGTTATCCAGATGGAAATGAATATTCTGCACCCCACCATGTTGCGTGCCAAGTCATATTTGATTTTGAGGTAATTTTGAAAATGAAAAATCCCTCTATACCTCCTCTAACGACCCGACAATGATTTCTGTCGACGAATTATTGTTATTCAGATGGAAATGGATATTTTGCACCCCACTATGATGCGTGCCAAGTCATATTTGATTTTGAGGTAATTTTGAAAATGAAATATCCCTCTATGTCCCCTCTAACGACCCGACAATGATTTCTGTTGACGAATTATTGTTATTCAGACGGAAATGAATTTTCTGCACCCCACCATGATACGTGCCAAGTCATATTTGATTTTGAGGTACTTTTGAAAATGAAAAATCCCTCTATACCCCCTCTAACGACCCGACAATGATTTCTGTCGACGAATTATTGTTATTCAGATGGAAATAGATATTTTGCACCCCACCATGATACGTGCCAAGTCATATTAGATTTTTGAAGAAATATTGAAAATGAGAAATCCCTCTATACCCCCTCCAACGACCCGTCAATGATTTCTGTTGACGAATTATTGTTATATAGATGGAAATGGATGTTATATGAAAAAATACAATGGACCTTTATTCCAAATTGCGCAGTTATCTACGCAGTTAATCCCAATGGTGCCAGGATGTCGCCGACTATCAAGGTTATTCTGTAACGCAATTCCAGTTATTTATTGAAGACGTAGAAGCCAGAAGACACCCAGTCAGCATCTCCAAGACTATAAAAGAAACCTCCAAGATCGACGCATCACTATTACTGCTACAAGCTTTAGTCCGTGCAAGTTCACGTTAAACTATTGTATTTAAATATTTTTGTCGTTTGTAAAATAAAGTAAAGTTTTTTAAAAACGGGTTTGAGTGGAATCCAATCTAACAAATTGGCGCAGTCGGTAGGATCCCTCAACACCGAAAAAAAAGAAGAATAATTAGCCGAGGGTAAGGCCCCCTCACACGAAGAAACGAAGAAAAAGAAAGAAGACATCCCTACACAACGGTGGTGGTTACCAAACCTTCAAGGGAGAAGAACCAGAAGCAAAGACGAGAAGACGGTCTCTGTGGCTCTGAGAAACACGCGTAAGTCGCTGTACGCTGCTCATCTTGCTGTCCAAGAAGGCATCGAGAAACACGCGGAAGTCGTCCAACGTTGCTCATCCCAGAGTAGCGCTAGCCTCACACAGTAGAAAGGATTTCATCTTCCGTCAACCCAAAGAAACCAACACGAAGAAACCGATTTAGCTGTAAGGAATTAGTGTAAGTAACATTGAATCATCCTAGTCATTAGATTAAATATTTTAAATATTCGAAGTACGTGATTTCAAAATTTGAAATTTCTATTTTTGAATTTTTAATTTTGAAACTGTCCTATTACCAATTTTGACAATCTACCCAATTTTTCGTTAACAATCTTAAGGAAAAACAACTCAAAATGTCATCAACCGACGAAAATTTAAATAATGAACGAGAACATACTGATGTTCCTCCAGAATTAGAACCTTATAAATTATCTGAAATATTCTCAATCATTCCTGAATATGATGGAGATCCAATCACATTGAATACATTTTTAAATGCTTGCGATGCTGCCCAACAAATGGCAATCGGTCAACAAAAAGTTCTATTGACCATTCATATAAAAAATAAATTGAAATCAAAAGCTTCTCAATTGATAAATTCACGAAATTCAGACACTTATGGTGAAATCAAGACTCTTTTAAATGCTCATTTTGGTGACGCTAGAGATTTAACATCACTTATTCAAGATTTACAAAGAATCAAACAATTAAACGGAGAAAGCGCTCTTACATTCTTTTCTAGACTACAAACCCACAACGCAAAAATGCTTTCATGTATTCAGAAATCGAATTATCCCACTTACAAAAAGCGGCACAATCAACACTTATTGAATCTATGGTGTTGAATACACTTTTAACAGGACTAGAACCCCGACTTGGACATATCATTCGCGCAAGTAACCCAGCGAATATGATCGAAGCATGTTTAAGAATTAAAAGAGAACTACAATTATCATATTTCGAAACTCAAAAATATAACCAAGGAAAAACCCAAAATACTTTTAATAATCAACAAAGAAAAATGCAAACTACTGTACGTCCAAATAATCCACAATTTCACAGAAACTACCAACAATCTGTAAGTTTCAATCCTAACTTGAACAGAAACCCCCAGAATTTTCAGAATTCTCAACATCCATCAATGCAAACTTCTCAAAATGTTCAAATGTTTCAACAAAGACCAACTCAATTTCAAAATTTCCAACACAGGCCAAATCAATTCCAAAGAAATCCAGCACAAAATTTTAACAGGTTTCAACCGAGACAACCAGTAATTAAAAAAAATCCCAATTTTCAAAAAACACATCAAACACACCATTTCAATGAAACAAATTATGTTGAGCAACCAGTTGAAAACTTTTACTTTCAACATGAACTTAGTGACAACTCTTACTTTCAAAATGAATACAATGAGAACTTTTATCCTTACAATGACGCACCATCTAATAATTATTATACCGCTAATAATTATTATCCAGACTCGCAATACGAAGATTACACTTCCAACAATGAATTCTATTATGATGAAATAAACAATCAGGATTTTCATTCGCGTCTATCTCTAGACAGACCTCCAGCAATTCAATATGCGAACCAAGAAGAAACGACAACAGAGAATTTGAGCAATCTTGCCGAACAGACAAAATTGTTGCAGATTCAGGACAAAACACCGGAACGAGTCAATTGCACGAACTTCATACAAAGCAATCTCCAGAAATTAGTTTAAATTCTGTTAATCCAAACAATTTATATTATATAAAAGACATTACAAACCGATACAAATTTTTAATTGATACAGGAGCAGGAATTTCGATACTAAAACCAAAAGTAGTTGAACAATATAATTTGCGAAACAGAGAAAATTTACCAATTCGTGGAATAACGTAAGAGAAAATTATAATCACAGAATCGGTTATGGTACCTTTTAAAGATAATGATTTTCACAAAGTATACGTACACGATCTTGACATAGAATTTGATGGATTATTAGGAGCAGACTTTTTAGAACACTATGACGGAATCGTCAACATAAAACATAAAATTTTGAAAACAAATTTCAAAACTGTCCCACTATTCAAGGTAGAATTGAAAAAACAAGAACAAATTTGCACAGAACAAAACAAAATACCCAAATTAAAATTTGAAAATACAATTTCTATTGAACCCCGAACAGAACAAGTATTTAAATTGAACACAAATTTAACCAACGTTGATGCTATACTGTTAGCTCAGGAAAAGGACAAAGTTCGCCTGCCTAATGCCCTTGTAAGAATAAATAATGAAGGAGAATTCTTTACAACAGTTGCTAATGTCAACAATATTCCAAAGACAGTAAATTTTTCTGATTTGATATTAGAACCAATAATTGATACAGAATCAATTATGAATTTCAACACAGAAAATGACTTTTATTCTGACACACAAGTAGACAGAGAGTACGAAATCAAAAAACAATTGAGAACTGAACATCTTAATGATGAGGAAAAAGAAATGATTACTGAATTATGCTTAAAATTCTCAGATATATTTTATTCAGACGGTGACAAACTAACTTTCACTAATGAGATCAAACATACTATTGATACCAACGATGCTAAACCTATTTTCACAAAATCATACAGATACCCACAGATCCATAAGAATGAAGTTAAAACACAAATTTCAAAAATGTTAGACCAAGGAATTATACGACCATCTATATCCCCATGGTCATCCCCAGTTTGGGTTGTACCTAAAAAATTGGATGCATCAGGTAAACAAAAATGGAGAGTCGTAATTGATTACAGAAAACTCAATGAAGTAACCATTGACGATAAATATCCTTTACCCAATATTACTGACTTACTTGACCAGTTAGGACAATGCCAATATTTTACAACACTTGACTTAGCTTCAGGTTTTCACCAGATTGAAATTGATTCTAAAGACATTCCAAAAACTGCATTTTCAGTGGAAAATGGTCATTACGAGTATTGTCGTATGCCATTTGGCTTGAAGAACGCCCCAAGTACTTTCCAACGTGTCATGGACAATATTTTATTAGGAATTCAAAATGAAAGATGTCTAGTCTACATGGACGACATAATAATTTACTCAGCAACCAGTCATGAACATATTTCAAGACTAACTGAAATTTTTCAGAGATTACAAAAAGCCAACCTCAAAATTCAACCCGATAAATGTGAATTTCTTAGAAAAGAAGTCGCGTATCTTGGACATTTAATTACAAAAGAAGGAGTTAAACCTAATCCTCAAAAGATTGAATGTGTAAAAGAATTCCCTGAACCAAAAAATCAAAAAGAAATAAAATCATTTTTAGGACTCACGGGTTATTACCGGAGATTTATCCCAAATTTTGCGAAAATTACAAAACCTCTAACACGTTTACTACAAAAAGACATACCATTTAATTTCAACGAAGAATGCAAAGAAGCATTTGAAACTTTGAAAAACTATTTGATACAAAGCCCTATTTTGATATATCCAAACTTTAATGAAGTATTTATTTTGACAACAGACTCGAGTAGTTTTGCCATAGGAGCAATACTTTCTCAAGGAACCATCGGAAAAGACCTTCCAATCGCGTATGCCTCAAGAACCTTATGTCCGGCAGAAACACGATATTCTACTATCGAACGAGAACTATTAGCAATCGTATGGGCGGTGAAACATTTTAGACCATACTTATTCGGAAGAAAATTTATTTTAGTAACTGACCATAGACCATTAACGTGGCTATTCTCAATTAAAGATCCCGGTAGCAGACTTGCTAGATGGCGGCTCAAACTTGAGGAATATTCTTATGAAATTATTTACAAACCTGGAAAAATTAATAAAAATGCGGATGCTTTATCACGAATCAAAGTGAATCATTTTAATCAATGTGCAAAATTTTATTCGAAAATTCATATGACAAATGAAGATCAAGAAGAAGTATCAGACACAGAAACAATTGTTGCACCCGAAACAGTTTTAGAAGAACTCAAAAACTTTGTTAAACTTTATAAAACAAAATCTTTAATTGATTATTCTAAAATTGAATTCTCAAATGCTCAATTATTAGATAAAAACCATAAAAACATCATAATTTTTCCACAAGAACATAAAGCAACCGAGCTACATGAAAAAATTTTAGAAGATATATTAGAGGAAGAATATGATTTATTTTCCTATAACAAAATTAATGTTCTCAACAGTTCATCAGTAAAACACAGAAAATATTATATTATTCCAGTACCTTTCGATCCTACGGAAGCTATTGAATACATGTTCACCTCACTTTATAAAGATAAAAATTTATTCGAACCATTAAAAACTTACCACGTCGAAAATAATCCAGATCTTCCAATTCAAGAAATGCTTTCCTATATATTAGCAGAAGTAGACGAAATTAAATTTCAAATCTGCCAAGATATAGTTCAAACCCCAGATAAGGATCAAATTCCAATAATACTTGAACAGTATCACAGTGGAAAAGCCAACATGCACAGAGGTATAAATGAAACTATAAGAAGAATAAAACAAAAATATAATTGGCAAGGATTAATAAAAGATGTTGAAAAATATATCAAAGAATGTGAAATTTGCCAGAAAACAAAAATTTGCAGAAAGAATTTAGACAATCCAATGATAGTAACTGAAACTCCAAAGGTTCCATTTGAAAGAATAAATGCAGATATTATAGAAATCCCAACGAAAAATTATGCACTAACCATATCTGATGAATTAACAAAATTTGTTCAATCTTATCCACTTGAAGATAAATCTGCAAAATCCGTAATATACTCACTGTTAATTTATTTCCAACACTATGGAACACCTCAAAGAATTCACTGCGATAGTGGAAAAGAATTTAATAATCACTTAATGAAAGACCTTTGTAATCTATACGATATCAAACTCACCTTTTCCAGTGTAGACCATCCCCAAAGTAATGGAAGTATAGAACGTTATCATGCTACACTTATGGAAATGATTAGAGCACACGTAGCAGAAAGTCCAAACGACCATCCCTTAGACATTTTACCATTCGCTACTATATGCTATAATATTACAAAAAATAAAACTCACGGATTTACCCCTTACGAATTAATATTCGGACATACCGTTCCATACACTCTGTATAATGAGAAAGACCTTATAACCAAATACGTCAGAGACATGAATAACAGAATTAAGTATTTCTATAAAATTGCCCGCGCTAGAACCGAGCAAAGAAAGGAAAAAGCAAAACAACGCTTTGACAAAGATATCAAACACGAACCCCCTGACCTTAAGAAAGGAGATAAAGTTTATGTCAAAGAATCGCAGATAGGTAATAAACTCAAAAATAAGTTCAACGGACCATTTGAAATAATTGAAGTCTACAAAAACTCAGCCCTATTGAAAAACTTAAATACAAATCAAGAATCTAAGATAAATTTCGATAGAATGAAACCTTACTATGAATAATTATTTTCAGATTCACGATGCTGCTAATCGCGATATCTGCAGTCTTAACAGCAACAACTTTCGGACAATACTCCGTTGTCCCTATCAACAATACAATAGGTATTTATTATCATCAGCGAGAAGAAATAAAAATCACGAACGATAAATGGACATTCTTAGTTTATAAAGATTTAACCTCGATAAGGAACGCCATAGAGCAGAATAATAATATATTGCATACATTAGTTAATAACTTTGCAGAAAATGAAAGTGCACGGATGAAATATTTTTATGCAGACGTTAAAACGCATATTAGCCTATTAACACAACTAGCAGATTCACTTACACTGAAATTGCAAGAAGTATTTTTAGATACACCGAACTTTCGTAGTCGTGTGAAACGTGGATTAATAAACGGTATAGGAACCGTATGGAAGGCAATTTCAGGAAATTTAGATAGTAGTGATGGCGAATATTTTAACGATTGTATCAACAAAATTACGAATGATGAACATGAACTAGAAAATCTCATGAAAAATCAGATTTCAGTAGTAACTTCAGTTATTAAAAATTTTAATACTACTATTCAAAAGCTTCAAATTGATGAAGTCACTTTTAATGAGGATATTAAAGAGATTAATAATCTTATTGTCGACATTACAGATAATTTCAACCTAATGGAAGCAAAAACAAGGACACTAGAACTTTGCGAAGAACTTATGGAAAGTTATTTATTTATAGAATCATATCTTGATGATATCTTGAACTCTATTACATTTGCGAGATTGAGAATAATTCATTCATCAATCATAACACCAAACGATTTACTCTATAACCTTCAAGAAGTCGTACAATCTATGGAAACTCATAAGTTACCTTTGCCAGTAAAAATGACATCAATTTCAAAATATTTAGATCTAATTGATCTACAAGCTTTTCAAACTGATAACAGAGTTGTTTTTGTCTTAAAAATTCCTCTTGTCGAACCCGAATTATATACAAGTTATCAATTATATCCTATTCCCATCCTTGACAACAGGACAGGACTTCATCATATCTTAACAACAAATCATAAATTTATTGCAAAAGATGATGATTCCATGTTATATTTTATCTTGGAAAATTTTAATGATTGCAAAGATTTGAGTTTGAATTTGAAATTATGTTCAAATATTTTGCCATACCCCATTGACAGTAATGCTATATGTGAGGCCCAAATTTTCAAACACTTGTTTCAATTACCGAGAATTTGCGACACGTCTTTATTATTTGCTAAAGATTATAATGTCTTCAACTTAGATCCAAATATATGGCTTATAACTTTATCAGATCCCATTCCAATCACAATGAAATGTTCAGGATTTGAACCAATGTCAAAAGTAATAAAAACAAATTCAGTTTTGAAGTTGCAACCAGAATGTAATGCATTCATTGGCATAACGAGAGTATATTCCAAATCTCTATTGAATTTTGAAAAGAATGTTACATATAACAGCCATACTATTTCAATTCCATATGAATGTTGTAATCATCTACCAGAAAAGAAAAATCTTCCAAATTTAAAGCCAATGAAACTCAGTAAATTAAATGTCGATGATTTGAATATAGCGCAACACAAATTAGATCAATATTCAGAAGATCTTGATAGAATAATTAATGAACCTTTTGTAACAAAACATATTTCTTGGTTTACCTATTTCATAATTGTAATAATTTGTATTTGATAATTTTATACATTTTTTGTAAATGCAAGAAAAATCGTACTGTAAAACTTGGAATAATGGCATCAAGAAATGATGATCTACCCCCAAGACCTCCAGGAAGAGGAACGTTTAGAACCCTATCAAGATTCATCCCTTTGAGGAAGCGACCAAATATCCACATTGGAGAAGACATCGAAGAAGAGGAACTCCAATTGAATCCAATTTCGAGCAACAAAACTCTTGCCTAAAAGTTGCTGCATCCAAAGCATCAACTTTTTCAAAATGATGGGAGCTGTTATATGAAAAAATACAATGGACCTTTATTCCAAATTGCGCAGTTATCTACGCAGTTAATCCCAATGGTGCCAGGATGTCGCCGACTATCAAGGTTATTCTGTAACGCAATTCCAGTTATTTATTGAAGACGTAGAAGCCAGAAGACACCCAGTCAGCATCTCCAAGACTATAAAAGAAACCTCCAAGATCGACGCATCACTATTACTGCTACAAGCTTTAGTCCGTGCAAGTTCACGTTAAACTATTGTATTTAAATATTTTTGTCGTTTGTAAAATAAAGTAAAGTTTTTAAAAACGGGTTTGAGTGGAATCCAATCTAACATGGATATTCTGTACCCCACCATGATGCGTGCCAAGTCATATTAGATTTTTGAAGAAATATTGAAAATGAAAAATCCCTCTATTCCCCCTCTAACGAACCGTCAATGATTTCTGTTGACGACTTATTGTTATTCAGATGGAAATAAATATTCTGCACCCCACTATGATGCGTGCCAAGTCATATTTGATTTTGAGGTAATTTTGAAAATGATAAAATCCCTCTATACCCCCTCTGACGACCCGACAATGATTTCTGGTGACAAATTATTGATATTGAGATGGAAATGAATATTCTGCACCCCACCATGTTGCGTGCCAAGTCATATTTGATTTTGAGGTAATTTTGAAAATGAAAAATCCCTCTATACCCCCTCTAACGACCCGACAATGATTTCTGTCGACGAATTATTGTTATTCAGATGGAAATGAATATTCTGCACCCCACCATGTTGCGTGCCAAGTCATTTTTGATTTTGGGGTAATTTTGAAAATGAAAAATTCCTCTATACCCCCTCTAACGACCCGAAAATGATTTCTGTTGACGAATTATTGTTATTCAGATGGAAATGGATATTCTGCACCCCACCATGATGCGTGTCAAGTCATATTTGATTTTGAGGTAATTTTGAAAATGAAAAATTCCTCTATACACACTCTGACGACCCGAAAATGATTTCTGTTGACGAATTATTGTTATTCAGATGGAAATGGATATTCTGCACCCCACCATGATGCGTGCCAAGTCATATTTGATTTTGAGGTAATTTTGAAAATGAAAAATCCCTCTATACCCCCTCTGACGACCTGACAATGATTTCTGTTGACGAATTATTGTTATTCAGATGGAAATGGATATTCTGCACCCCACCATGATACGTGCCAAGTCATATTTGATTTTGAGGTAATTTTGAAAATGAAAAATCCCTCTATACCCCCTCTGACGACCCGACAATGATTTGTGTTGACAGATTATTGTTATTGAGATGGAAATGGATATTCTGTACCCTACCATGATGCGTGCCAAGTCATATTAGATTATTGAAGAAATTTTGAAAATGAAAAATTCCTCTATACCCCCTCTGACGACCCGACAATGATTTCTGTTAACAAATTATTGTTATTGGGATGGAAATGGATATTCTGTACCCCACTATGATGCGTGCCAAGTCATATTTGATTTTTGAAGTCATTTTGAAAATGAAAAATCCCTCTATACCCCCTCTGACGACCCGACAATGATTTCTGTCGACGAATTATTGTTATTCAGATGGAAATGGATATTCTGCACCCCACCATGATGCGTGCCAAGTCATATTTTGAATTTTTGAAGAAATATTGAAAATGAAAAATCCCTCTATACCCCCTCTAACGACCCGACTATGATTTCTGGTGACAAATTATTGTTGTTCAGATGGAAGTGGATATTCTGCATCCCACCATGATGCTTGCCAAGTCATATTAGATTTTTGAAGAAATTTTGAAAATGAAAAATCCCTCTATACCCCCTCCAACGACCCGTCAATGATTTCTGTTGACGAATTATTGTTATTCAGATGGAAATGGACATTCTGCACCCCACTATGATGCCTGCCAAGTCATATTTGATTTTGAGGTAATTTTGAAAATGAAAAATCCCTCTATACCCCCTCTGACGACCCGACAATGATTTCTGTTGACAAATTATTGCTATTGAGATGGAAATGGATATTTTGTACCCTACCATGATGCGTGCCAAGTCATATTAGATTATTGAAGAAATTTTGAAAATGAAAAATCCCTCTATACCCCCTCCAACGACCCGACAATTATTTCTGTCGACGAATTATTATTATTCAGATGGAAATGGATATTCTGCACCCCACCATGATGCGTGCCAAGTCATATTGGATTTTTGAAGAAATATTGAAAATGAAAAATCCCTCTATACACCCTCTAACGACCCGACAATGATTTCTGTTGACGAATTATTGTTATCCAGATGGAAATGAATATTCTGCACCCCACCATGTTGCGTGCCAAGTCATATTTGATTTTGAGGTAATTTTGAAAATGAAAAATCCCTCTATACCTCCTCTAACGACCCGACAATGATTTCTGTCGACGAATTATTGTTATTCAGATGGAAATGGATATTCTGCACCCCACCATGATGCGTGCCAAGTCATATTGGATTTTTGAAGAAATATTGAAAATGAGAAATCCCTCTATACCCCCTCTGACGACCCGACAATGATTTCTGTTAACGAATTATTGTTATTCAGATGGACATGGATACTTTGCACTCCACCATGATGCGTGCCAAGTCATATTAGATTTTTGAAGAAATTTTAAAAATGAAATATCCCTCTATACCCCCTCCAACGACCCGTCAATGATTTCTGTTGTCGAATCATTGTTATTCAGATGGAAATGGATAGTCTGCACCCCACTATGATGCGTGCCAAGTCATATTTGATTTTGAGGTAATTTTGAAAATGTAAAATCACTCTATACACCCTCCGACGACCCGACAATGATTTCTGTTGACAAATTATTGTTATTGAGATGGAAATGGATATTCTGTACCCCACCATGATGCGTGCCAAGTACTATTTGATTATTGAAGTCATTTTGAAAATGAAAAATCCATCTATACCCCCTCTACCCGACAATGAGTTCTGATGACGAATTATTGTTATTCAGATGATAATGGATATTCTGCTCCCCACCATGATGCGTGCCAAGTCATATTGGATTTTTGAAGAAATATTGAAAATGAAAAATTCCTCTATACCCCCTCTAACGACCCGACAATGATTTCTGTTGACGAATTATTGTTATTCAGATGGAAATGAATATTCTGCACCCCACCATGTTGCGTGCCAAGTCATATTTGATTTTGAGGTAATATTGAAAATGAAAAATCCCCCTCTATTTCCCCTCTGACGACCCGACAATGATTTCTGTCGACGAATTATTGTTATTCAGATGGAAATGGATATTCTGCACCCCACCATGATGCGTGCCAAGTCATATTGGATTTTTGAAGAAATATTGAAAATGAGAAATCCCTCTATACCCCCTCTGACGACCAGACAATGATTTCTGTCGACAAATTATTGTTATTGAGATGGAAATATTTATTCTGTACCCTACCATGTTGCGTGCCAAGTCATATTAGATTATTGAAGAAATTTTGATAATGAGAAATCCCTCTATACCTCCTCCAACGACCCGTCAATGATTTCTGTTGACGAATTATTGTTATTTAGATGGAAATAGATATTTTGCACCCCACCATGATGCGTGCTAAGTCATATTTGATTTTGAGGTAATTTTGAAAATGAAAAATCCCTCTATACCCCTTCTGACGACCCGACAATGATTTCTGTTAACAAATTATTGTTATTGAGATGGAAATGGATATTCAGTACCCCACTATGACGCGTGCTAAGTCATATTAGATTTTTGAAGAAATATTGAAAATGAGAAATCCCCCTATACGCCCTCTAACGACCCGACACTGATTTCTGTTGACGAATTATTGTTATTCAGATGGAAATGGATATTCTGCACCCCACCATGATGCGTGCCAAGTCATATTAGATTTTTGAAGAAATTTTGAAAATGAAAAATTCCTATATACCCCCTCCAATGACCCGTCAATGATTTCTGTTGACGAATCATTGTTATTCAGATGGAAATGGATACTTTGCACCCCACCATGATGCGTGCCAAGTCATATTTGATTTTGAGGTAATTTTGAAAATGAAAAATCCCTCTATACCTCCTCTGACGACCCGACAATGATTTCAGTTGACAAATTATTGTTATTGAGATTGGAATGGATATTCTGTACCCCACCATGATGCGTGCCAAGTCATATTTGAATTTTGAAGTCATTTTTAACATGAGAAATCCCTCTATACACCCTCTAACGACCCGACAATGATTTCTGTTTAAGAATTATTGTTATTCAGATGGAAATTAATATTCTGCACTCCACCATGTTGCGTGCCAAGTCATATTTGATTTTGAGGTAATTTTGAAAATGAAAAACCCTCTATTCCCCCTCTGACGACCCGACAATGATTTCTGTTGAGAAATTATTGTTATTGAGATGGAAATGGATATTCTGTACCCCACCATGATGCGTGCCAAGTCATATTAGATTATTGAAGATATTTTGAAAATGAAAAATCCCTCTATACCCCTTCCAACGACCCGTCAATGATTTCTGTTGACGAATTATTGTTATTTAGATGGAAGTGGATATTCTGCACCCCACCCTGATGCGTGCCAAGTCATATTGGATTTTTGAAGAAATATTGAAAATGAAAAATCCCTCTATTCCCCCTCTAACGAATCGAAAATGATTTCTGTTGACGAATTATTGTTATTCAGATTGAAATGAATATTCTGCACCCCACCATGTTGCGTGCCAAGTCATATTAGATTTTGAGGTAATTTTGAAAATGAAAAACCCTCTATTCCCCCTCTGACGACCCGACAATGATTTCTGTTGAGAAATTATTGTTATTGAGATGGAAATGGATATTCTGTACCCCACCATGATGCGTGCCAAGTCATATTAGATTATTGAAGATATTTTGAAAATGAAAAATCCCTCTATACCCCTTCCAACGACCCGTCAATGATTTCTGTTGACGAATTATTGTTATTTAGATGGAAGTGGATATTCTGCACCCCACCCTGATGCGTGCCAAGTCATATTGGATTTTTGAAGAAATATTGAAAATGAAAGATCCCTCTATACCCCCTCTAACGACCCGACAATGATTTCTGTCGACGAATTATTGTTATTCAGATGGAAATGAATATTCTGCACCCCACGGTGTTGCGTGCCAAGTCATTTTTGATTTTGAGGTAATTTTGAAAATGAAAAATTCCTCTATACCCCCTCTAACGACCCGAAAATGAGTTCTGTTGACGAATTATTGTTATTCAGATGATAATGGATATTCTGCACCCCACCATGATGCGTGCCAAGTCATATTGGATTTTTGAAGAAATATTGAAAATGAGAAATCCCTCTATACCCCCTCTAACGACCCGACAATGATTTCTGTTGACGAATTATTGTTATTCAGATGGAAATGAATATTCTGCACCCCACCATGTTGCGTGCCAAGTCATATTTGATTTTGAGGTAATTTTGAAAATGTGAAATCCCTCTATACCCCCTCTAACGACCCGACAATGAGTTCTGTTGACGAATTATTGTTATTCAGATGACAATGGATATTCTGCACCCCACCATGATGCGTGCCAAGTCATATTGGATTTTTGAAGAAATATTGAAAATGAAAAATCCCTCTATACCCCCTCTAACGACCCGACAATGATTTCTGTTGACGAATTATTGTTATTCAGATGGAAATGAATATTCTGCACCCCACCATGTTGCGTGCCAAGTCATATTTGATTTTGAGGTAATTTTGAAAATGAAAAATCCCCCTCTATTTCCCCTCTGACGACCCGACAATGATTTCTGTCGACAAATTATTGTTATTGAGATGGAAATATATATTCTGTACCCTACCATGATGCGTGCCAAGTCATATTAGATTATTGAAGAAATTTTGATAATGAGAAATCCCTCTATACCTCCTCCAACGACCCGTCAATGATTTCTGTTGACGAATTATTGTTATTTAGATGGAAATAGATATTTTGCACCCCACCATGATGCGTGCCAAGTCATATTTGATTTTGAGGTAATTTTGAAAATAAAAAATCCCTCTATACCCCTTCTGACGACCCGACAATGATTTCTGTTAACAAATTATTGTTATTGAGATGGAAGTGGATATTCTGCACCCCACCCTGATGCGTGCCAAGTCATATTGGATTTTTGAAGAAATATTGAAAATGAAAAATCCCTCTATTCCCCCTCTAACGACTCGAAAATGATTTCTGTTGAGGAATTATTGTTATTCAGATTGAAATGAATATTCTGCACCCCACCATGTTGCGTGCCAAGTCATATTTGATTTTGAGGTAATTTTGAAAATGAAAAACCCTCTATTCCCCCTCTGACGACCCGACAATGATTTCTGTTGAGAAATTATTGTTATTGAGATGGAAATGGATATTCTGTACCCCACCATGATGCGTGCCAAGTCATATTAGATTATTGAAGATATTTTGAAAATGAAAAATCCCTCTATACCCCTTCCAACGACCCGTCAATGATTTCTGTTGACGAATTATTGTTATTTAGATGGAAGTGGATATTCTGCACCCCACCCTGATGCGTGCCAAGTCATATTGGATTTTTGAAGAAATATTGAAAATGAAAAATCCCTCTATACCCCCTCTAACGACCCGACAATGATTTCTGTCGACGAATTATTGTTATTCAGATGGAAATGAATATTCTGCACCCCACCGTGTTGCGTGCCAAGTCATTTTTGATTTTGAGGTAATTTTGAAAATGAAAAATTCCTCTATACCCCCTCTAACGACCCGAAAATGATTTCTGTTGACGAATTATTGTTATTCAGATGGAAATGAATATTCTGCACCCCACCATGTTGCGTGCCAAGTAATTTTTGATTTTGAGGTAATTTTGAAAATGAAAAATTCCTCTATACCCCCTCTAACGACCCGAAAATGATTTCTGTTGACGATTTATTGTTATATAGATGAAAATGGATATTCTGCACCCCACCTTGATGCGTTCCAAGTCATATTTGATTTTGAGGTAAATTTGAAAATGAAAAATCCCTCTATACCCCCTCTGACGACCCGACAGGGATTTCTGTTAACAAATTATTGCTATTGAGATGGAAATGGATATTCTGTACCCCTTTATGATGCGTGCCAAGTCATATTGGATTTTTGCAGAAATATTGAAAATGAAAAATCCCTCTATACCCCCTCTAACGACCCGACAATGATTTCTGTTGACGAATTATCGTTATCCAGATGGAAATGAATATTCTGCACCCGACCATGTTGCGTGCCAAGTCTAATTTGATTTTGAGGTAATTTTGAAAATGAGAAATCTCTGTATACTCCCTCTAACGACCCGACAATGATTTCTGTCAACAAATTATTGTTATTCAGATGGGAATAGATATTCTGCACCCCACCATGATGCGTGCCAAGTCATATTAGATTTTTGAAGAAATATTGAAAATGAGAAATCCCTCTATACCCCCTCTGACGACCCGACAATGATTTCTGTTGACGAATTATTGTTATTCAGATAGACATGGATACTTTGCACCCCACCATGATGCGTGCCAAGTCATATTTGATTTTGAGGTAATTTTGAAAATGAAAAATCCCTCTATACCCCCTCTGACGACCCGACAATGATTTCTGTTGACGAATTAATGTTATTCAGAAAATAATGGATATTCTGCATCCCACCATGATGCGTGCCAAGTCATATTTGAATTTTGAAGTCATTTTGAAAATGAGAAATCGCTCTATACACCCTCTAACGACCCGACAATGAGTTCTGTTGACGAATTAATGTTATTCAGAAAATAATGGATATTCTGCATCCCACCATGATGCGTGCCAAGTCATATTGGATTTTTGAAGAAATATTGAAAATGAGAAATCCCTCTATACCCCCTCTAACGACCCGACAATTATTTCTGTTGACGAATTATTGTTATTCAGATGGAAATTAATATTCTGCACTCTACCATGTTGCGTGCCAAGTCATATTTGATTTTGAGGTAATTTTGAAAATGAAAAATCCCTCTATACCCCCTCTAACGACCCGACAATGATTTCTGTTTGCAAAATATTGTTATTCAGATGGCAATGGATATTTTGCACCCCACCATGATGCGTGCCAAGTCATATTAGATTGTTGAAGAAATTTTGAAAATGAAAAATCCCTCTATACCCCCTCCAACGACTCGTCAATGATTTCTGTTGACGAATTATTGTTATTCAAATGGAAATGGATATTCTGCACCCCACTATGATGCGTGCCAAGTCATATTTGATATTGAGGTAATTTTGAAAATGAAAAATCCCTCTATACCCCCTCTGACGACCCGACAATGATTTCTGTCGACAAATTATTGTTATTCAGATGGAAATGGATATTCTGCACCCCACCATGATGCGTGCCAAGTCATATTGGATTTTTGAAGAATTATTGAAAATGAAAAATCCCTCTATACCCCCTCTAACGACCCGACAATGATTTCTGCTGACGAATTATCGTTATCCAGATGGAAATGAATATTCTGCACCCGACCATGTTGCGTGCCAAGTCTTATTTGATTTTGAGGTAATTTTGAAAATGAGAAATCTCTGTATACCCCCTCTAACGACCCGACAATGATTTGTGTCAACAAATTATTGTTATTCAGATGGAAATAGATATTCTGCACCCCACCATGATGCGTGGCAAGTCATGTTAGATTTTTGAAGAAATATTGAAAATGAGAAATCCCTCTATACCCCCTCTGACGACCCGACAATGATTTCTGTTGACGAATTATTGTTATTCAGATGGACATGGATACTTTGCACCCCACCATGATGCGTGCCAAGTCATATTAGATTTTTGAAGAAATTTTGAAATGAAAAATCCCTCTATACGCCCTCTAACGACCCGACAATGATTTCTGCTGACAAATTATTGTTATTCAGATGGAAATGGATATTCTGCACCCCACCATGATGCGTGCCAAGTCATATTAGATTTTTGAAGAAATTTTGAAAATGAAAAATCCCTCTATACCCCCTCCTACGACCCGTCAATGATTTCTGTTGACGAATCATTGTTATTCAGATGGAAATGGATATTCTGCACCACACCATGATGCGTGCCAAGTCATATTTGATTTTGAGGTAATTTTGAAAATGAAAAATCCCTCTATACCCCCTCTGACGTCCCGACAATGATTTCTGTTGACAAATTATTGTTATTGAGATGGAAATGGATATTCTGTACCCCACCAAGATGCGTGCCAAGTCATATTTGAATTTTGAAGTCATTTTGAAAATGAGAAATCCCTCTATACACCCTCTAACGACCCGTCAATGAGTTCTGTTGACGAATTATTGTTATTCAGATAATAATGGATATTCTGCATCCCACCATGATGCGTGCCAAGTCATATTGGATATTTTAAGAAATATAGAAAATGAAAAATACCTCTATACCCCCTCTAACGACCCGACAATGATTTCTGTCGACGAATTATAGTTATTCAGATGGAAATTAATATTCTGCACTCCACCATGTTGCGTGCCAAGTCATATTTGATTTTGAGGTAATTTTGAAAATGAAAAACCCTCTATTTTCCCTCGGACGACCCGACAATGATTTCTGTTGAGAAATTATTGTTATTGAGATGGAAATGGATATTCTGTACCCCACCATGATGGGTGCCAAGTCATATTAGATTATTGAAGAAATTTTGAAAATGAAAAATCCCTCTATACCCCCTCCAACGACCCGTCAATGATTTCTGTTGACGAATTATTGTCATTTAGATGGAAGTGGATATTCTGCACCCCACCCTGATGCGTGCCAAGTCATATTTGATTTTGAGGTAATTTTGAAAATGAAATATCCCTCTATACCCCCTCTAACGACCCGACAATGATTTCTGTTGACGAATTATTGTTATTCAGATGGAAATGGATATTCTGCACCCCACCATGATGCGTGCCAAGTCATATTAGATTTTTGAAGAAATTTTGAAAATGAAAAATCCCTCTATCCCCCTCCAACGACCCGTCAATGATTTCTGTTGACGAATTATTGTTATTCAGATGGAATTGGATATTTTGCACCCCACTTTGATGCGTGCCAAGTCATATTTGATTTTGAGGTAATTTTGAAAATGTAAAATCCCTCTATACCCCCTCTAACGACCCGACAATGATTTCTGTTGACGAATTATTGTTATTCAGATGGAAATGGATATTCTGCACCCCACCATGATGCGTGCCAAGTCATATTTGATTTTGAGGTAATTTTGAAAATGAAAAATCCCTCTATACCCCCTCTGACGACCCGACAATGATTTTTGTTAACAAATTATAGTTATTGAGATGGAAATGGATATTCTTGTACCCCACTATGATGCGTGCCAAGTCATATTTGATTTTTGAAGTCATTTTGAAAATTAAAAATCCCTATATACCCCCTCTAACGACCCGACAATGATTTCTGTCGACGAATTATTGTTATTCAGATAGAAATAGATATTCTGCACCCAACCATGATGTGTGCCAAGTCATATTTGATTTTGAGGTAATTTTGAAAATGAAAAATCCCTCTATACTCCCTCTGACGACCCGACAATGATTTCTGTTAACAAATTATTGATTTTGAGATGGAAATGGATATTATGTACCCCACTATGATGCGTTCCAAGTCAAATTTGATTTTTGAAGAAATATTGAAAATGAGAAATCCCTCTATACCCTCTCCAACGACCCGTCAATGATTTCTTTTGACGAATTATTGTTATTTAGATGGGAATGGATATTCTGCACCCCATCATGATGCGTGCCAAGTCATATTTGATTTTGAGGTAATTTTGAAAATGAAAAATCCCTCTATACCCCCTCTGACGACCCGACAATGATTTCTGTCGACGAATTATTGTTATTCAGATGGAAATGGATATTCTGCACCCTACCAAGATGCGTGCCAAGTCAAATTGGATTTTTGAAGAAATATTGAAAATGAAAAATCTCTCTTTACCCCCTCTAACGACCCGACAATGATTTCTGTTGACGAATTATTGTTATCCAGATGGAAATGAATATTCTGCACCCCACCATGTTGCGTGCCAAGTCATATTTGATTTTGAAGTAATTTTGAAAATGAGAAATCCCTCTATACCCCCTCTAACGTCCCGACAATGATTTCTGTCGACGAATTATTGTTATTCAGATGGAAATAGATATTCTGCACCCCACCATGATGCGTGCCAAGTCATATTAGATTTTTGAAGAAATATTGAAAATGAGAAATCCCTCTTTACCCCCTCTGACGACCCGACAATGATTTCTGTTGACGAATTATTGTTATTCAGATGGACATGGATACTTTGCACCCCATCATGATGCGTGACAAGTCATATTAGATTTTTGAAGAAATATTGAAAATGAAAAATCCCTCTATTCCCCCTCTGAAGACCCAACAATAATTTCTGTTGACAAATTATTGTTATTCAGATGGAAATAGATATTCTGCACCCCACCATGTTGCGTGCCAAGTCATATTTGATTTTGAGGTAATTTTGAAAATGAAAAATCCCTCTATACCCCCTCTAACGACCCGACAATGATTTCTGTTGACAAATTATTGTTATTCAAATGGCAATGGATATTCTGCACACCACCATGATGCGTGCCAAGTCATATTAGATTTTTGAAGAAATTTTGAAAATGAAAAATCTCTCTATACCCCCTCCAACTACCCGTCAATGATTTCTGTTGACGTTTTATTGTTATTCAGATGGAAATGGATATTCTGCACTCCACTATGATGCGTGCCAAGTCATATTTGATTTTGAGGTAATTTTGAAAATGAAAAATCCCTCTATACCCCCTCTGACGACCCGACAATGATTTCTGGTGACAAATTATTGATATTGAGATGGAAATGGATATTCTGTACCCCACCATGATGCGTGCCAAGTCATATTTGATTTTTGAAGTCATTTTGAAAATGAAAAATCCCTCTATACCCCCTCTGACGACCCGACAATGATTTCTGTCGACGAATTATTGTTATTCAGATGGAAATGGATATTCTGCACCCCACCATGATGCGTGCCAAGTCATATTTGATTTTGAAGTAATTTTGAAAATGAGAAATCCCTCTATACCCCCTCTAACGTCCCGACAATGATTTCTGTCGACAAATTATTGTTATTCAGATGGAAATGGATATTCTGCACCCCACCATGTTGCGTGCCAAGTCATATTTGAATTTGAGGTAATTTTGAAAATGAAAAATCCCTCTATACCCCCTCTAACGACCCGACAATGATATCGGTTGACAAATTATTGTTATTCAAATGGCAATGGATATTCTGCACCCCACTATGATGCGTGCCAAGTCATATTTGATTTTGAGGTAATTTTGAAAATGAAAAACCCTCTATTTTCCCTCGGACGACCCGACAATGATTTCTGTTGAGAAATTATTGTTATTGAGATGGAAATGGATATTCTGTACCCCACCATGATGCGTGCCAAGTCATATTAGATTTTTGAAGAAATTTTGAAAATGAAAAATCCCTCTATACCCCCTCCAACGACTCGTCAATGATTTCTGTTGACGAATTATTGTTATTCAAATGGAAATGGATATTCTGCACCCCACTATGATGCGTGCCAAGTCATATTTGATATTGAGGTAATTTTGAAAATGAAAAATCCCTCTATACCCCCTCTGACGACCCGACAATGATTTCTGTCGACAAATTATTGTTATTCAGATGGAAATGGATATTCTGCACCCCACCATGATGCGTGCCAAGTCATATTGGATTTTTGAAGAATTATGGAAAATGAAAAATCCCTCTATACCCCCTCTAACGACCCGATAATGATTTCTGCTGACGAATTAACGTTATCCAGATGGAAATGAATATTCTGCACCCGACCATGTTGCGTGCCAAGTCTTATTTGATTTTGAGGTAATTTTGAAAATGAGAAATCTCTGTATACCCCCTCTAACTACCCGACAATGATTTGTGTCGACAAATTATTGTTATTCAGATGGAAATAGATATTCTGCACCCCACCATGATGCGTGCCAAGTCATGTTAGATTTTTGAAGAAATATTGAAAATGAGAAATCCCTCTATACCCCCTCTGACGACCCGACAATGATTTCTGTTG
Source organism: Chrysolina americana (assembly GCA_958502065.1). Classification (NCBI taxonomy): domain Eukaryota; kingdom Metazoa; phylum Arthropoda; class Insecta; order Coleoptera; family Chrysomelidae; genus Chrysolina; species Chrysolina americana. The sequence continues at coordinate 48,208,378 of OY293415.1, read as the reverse complement.
ACGAATTATTGTTATTCAGATGGACATGGATACTTTGCACCCCACCATGATGCGTGCCAAGTCATATTAGATTTTTGAAGAAATTTTGAAAATGAAAAATCCCTTTATACCCCCTCCAACGACCCGTCAATGATTTCTGTCGACAAATTATTGTTATTCAGATGGAAATGGATATTCTGCACCCCACCATGATGCGTGCCAAGTCATATTGGATTTTTGAAGAATTATGGAAAATGAAAAATCCCTCTATACCCCCTCTAACGACCCGATAATGATTTCTGCTGACGAATTAACGTTATCCAGATGGAAATGAATATTCTGCACCCGACCATGTTGCGTGCCAAGTCTTATTTGATTTTGAGGTAATTTTGAAAATGAGAAATCTCTGTATACCCCCTCTAACTACCCGACAATGATTTGTGTCGACAAATTATTGTTATTCAGATGGAAATAGATATTCTGCACCCCACCATGATGCGTGCCAAGTCATGTTAGATTTTTGAAGAAATATTGAAAATGAGAAATCCCTCTATACCCCCTCTGACGACCCGACAATGATTTCTGTTGACGAATTATTGTTATTCAGATGGACATGGATACTTTGCACCCCACCATGATGCGTGCCAAGTCATATTAGATTTTTGAAGAAATTTTGAAAATGAAAAATCCCTTTATACCCCCTCCAACGACCCGTCAATGATTTCTGTTGACGAATTATTGTCATTTAGATGGAAGTGGATATTCTGCACCCCACCCTGATGCGTGCCAAGTCATATTTGATTTTGAGGTAATTTTGAAAATGAAATATCCCTCTATACCCCCTCTAACGACCCGACAATGATTTCTGTTGACGAATTATTGTTATTCAGATGGAAATGGATATTCTGCACCCCACCATGATGCGTGCCAAGTCATATTAGATATTTGAAGAAATTTTGAAAATGAAAAATCCCTCTATCCCCCTCCAAAGACCCGTCAATGATTTCTGTTGACGAATTATTGTTATTCAGATGGAAATGGATATTTTGCACCCCACTATGATGCGTGCCAAGTCATATTTGATTTTGAGGTAATTTTGAAAATGAAATATCCCTCTATACCCCCTCTAACGACCCGACAATGATTTCTGTTGACGAATTATTGTTATTCAGATGGAAATGGATATTCTGCACCCCACCATGATGCGTGCCAAGTCATATTAGATATTTGAAGAAATTTTGAAAATGAAAAATCCCTCTATCCCCCTCCAAAGACCCGTCAATGATTTCTGTTGACGAATTATTGTTATTCAGATGGAAATGGATATTTTGCACCCCACTATGATGCGTGCCAAGTCATATTTGATTTTGAGGTAATTTTGAAAATGTAAAATCCCTCTATACCCCCTCTAACGACCCGACAATGAGTTCTGTTGACGAATTATTGTTATTTAGATGATAATGGATATTCTGCACCCCACCATGATGCGTGCCAAGTCATATTGGATTTTTGAAGAAATATTGAATATGAAAAATCCCTCTATACCCCCTCTAACGACCCGACAATGATTTCTGTCGATGAATTATTGTTATTTAGATGGAAATGGATATTCTGCACCCCACCATAATGCGTGCCAAGTCATATTTGATTTTGAGGTAATTTTGAAAATGAAAAATCCCTCTATACCCCCTCTGACGACCCGACAATGATTTTTGTTAACAAATTATAGTTATTGAGATGGAAATGGATATTCTTGTACCCCACTATGATGCGTGCCAAGTCATATTTGATTTTTGAAGTCATTTTGAAAATTAAAAATCCCTATATACCCCCTCTAACGACCCGACAATGATTTCTGTCGACGAATTATTGTTATTCAGATAGAAATAGATATTCTGCACCCAACCATGATGTGTGCCAAGTCATATTTGATTTTGAGGTAATTTTGAAAATGAAAAATCCCTCTATACTCCCTCTGACGACCCGACAATGATTTCTGTTAACAAATTATTGATTTTGAGATGGAAATGGATATTATGTACCCCACTATGATGCGTTCCAAGTCAAATTTGATTTTTGAAGAAATATTGAAAATGAGAAATCCCTCTATACCCTCTCCAACGACCCGTCAATGATTTCTTTTGACGAATTATTGTTATTTAGATGGGAATGGATATTCTGCACCCCATCATGATGCGTGCCAAGTCATATTTGATTTTGAGGTAATTTTGAAAATGAAAAATCCCTCTATACCCCCTCTGACGACCCGACAATGATTTCTGTCGACGAATTATTGTTATTCAGATGGAAATGGATATTCTGCACCCTACCAAGATGCGTGCCAAGTCAAATTGGATTTTTGAAGAAATATTGAAAATGAAAAATCTCTCTTTACCCCCTCTAACGACCCGACAATGATTTCTGTTGACGAATTATTGTTATCCAGATGGAAATGAATATTCTGCACCCCACCATGTTGCGTGCCAAGTCATATTTGATTTTGAAGTAATTTTGAAAATGAGAAATCCCTCTATACCCCCTCTAACGTCCCGACAATGATTTCTGTCGACGAATTATTGTTATTCAGATGGAAATAGATATTCTGCACCCCACCATGATGCGTGCCAAGTCATATTAGATTTTTGAAGAAATATTGAAAATGAGAAATCCCTCTTTACCCCCTCTGACGACCCGACAATGATTTCTGTTGACGAATTATTGTTATTCAGATGGACATGGATACTTTGCACCCCATCATGATGCGTGACAAGTCATATTAGATTTTTGAAGAAATATTGAAAATGAAAAATCCCTCTATTCCCCCTCTAAAGACCCAACAATAATTTCTGTTGACAAATTATTGTTATTCAGATGGAAATAGATATTCTGCACCCCACCATGTTGCGTGCCAAGTCATATTTGATTTTGAGGTAATTTTGAAAATGAAAAATCCCTCTATACCCCCTCTAACGACCCGACAATGATTTCTGTTGACAAATTATTGTTATTCAAATGGCAATGGATATTCTGCACACCACCATGATGCGTGCCAAGTCATATTAGATTTTTGAAGAAATTTTGAAAATGAAAAATCTCTCTATACCCCCTCCAACTACCCGTCAATGATTTCTGTTGACGTTTTATTGTTATTCAGATGGAAATGGATATTCTGCACTCCACTATGATGCGTGCCAAGTCATATTTGATTTTGAGGTAATTTTGAAAATGAAAAATCCCTCTATACCCCCTCTGACGACCCGACAATGATTTCTGGTGACAAATTATTGATATTGAGATGGAAATGGATATTCTGTACCCCACCATGATGCGTGCCAAGTCATATTTGATTTTTGAAGTCATTTTGAAAATGAAAAATCCCTCTATACCCCCTCTGACGACCCGACAATGATTTCTGTCGACGAATTATTGTTATTCAGATGGAAATGGATATTCTGCACCCCACCATGATGCGTGCCAAGTCAAATTGGATTTTTGAAGAAATATTGAAAATGAAAAATATCTCTATGCCCCCTCCAACGACCCGACAATGATTTCTGTTGACGAATTATTGTTATTCAGATGGAAATGAATATTCTGCACCCCACCATGTTGCGTGCCAAGTCATATTTGATTTTGAGGTAATTTTGAAAATGAGAAATCCCTCTATACCCTCTCCAACGACCCGTCAATGATTTCTTCTGACGAATTATTGTTATTTAGATGGAAATGGATATTCTGCACCCCATCATGATGCGTGCCAAGTCATATTTGATTTTGAGGTAATTTTGAAAATGAAAAATCCCTCTATACCCCCTCTGACGACCCGACAATGATTTCTGTCGACGAATTATTGTTATTCAGATGGAAATGGATATTCTGCACCCTACCATGATGCGTGCCAAGTCAAATTGGATTTTTGAAGAAATATTGAAAATGAAAAATCTCTCTTTACCCCCTCTAACGACCCGACAATGATTTCTGTTGACGAATTATTGTTATCCAGATAAAAATGAATATTCTGCACCCCACCATGTTGCGTGCCAAGTCATATTTGATTTTGAAGTAATTTTGAAAATGAGAAATCCCTCTATACCCCCTCTAACGTCCCGACAATGATTTCTGTTGACGAATTATTGTTATTCAGATGGAAATAGATATTCTGCACTCCACCATGATGCGTGCCAAGTCATATTAGATTTTTGAAGAAATATTGAAAATGAGAAATCCCTCTTTACCCCCTCTGACGACCCGACAATGATTTCTGTTGACGAATTATTGTTATTCAGATGGACATGGATACTTTGCACCCCATCATGATGCGTGACAAGTCATATTAGATTTTTGAAGAAATATTGAAAATGAAAAATCCCTCTATTCCCCCTCTAACGACCCAACAATAATATCTGTTGACAAATTATTGTTATTCAGATGGAAATAGATATTCTGCACCCCACCATGTTGCGTGCCAAGTCATATTTGAATTTGAGGTAATTTTGAAAATGAAAAATCCCTCTATACCCCCTCTAACGACCCGACAATGATTTCTGTTGACAAATTATTGTTATTCAAATGGCAATGGATATTCTGCACACCACCATGATGCGTGCCAAGTCATATTAGATTTTTGAAGAAATTTTGAAAATGAAAAATCTCTCTATACCCCCTCCAACTACCCGTCAATGATTTCTGTTGACGTTTTATTGTTATTCAGATGGAAATGGATATTCTGCACTCCACTATGATGCGTGCCAAGTCATATTTGATTTTGAGGTAATTTTGAAAATGAAAAATTCCTGTATACCCCCTCTGACGACCCGACAATGATTTCTGGTGACAAATTATTGATATTGAGATGGAAATGGATATTCTGTACCCCACCATGATGCGTGCCAAGTCATATTTGATTTTTGAAGTCATTTTGAAAATGAAAAATCCCTCTATACCCCCTCTGACGACCCGACAATGATTTCTGTCGACGAATTATTGTTATTCAGATGGAAATGGATATTCTGCACCCCACCATGATGCGTGCCAAGTCAAATTGGATTTTTGAAGAAATATTGAAAATGAAAAATATCTCTATACCCCCTCCAACGACCCGACAATGATTTCTGTTGACGAATTATTGTTATCCAGATGGAAATGAATATTCTGCACCCCACCATGTTGCGTGCCAAGTCATATTTGATTTTGAGGTCATTTTGAAAATGAGAAATCCCTCTATACCCCCTCTAACGACCCGACAATGATTTCTGTCGACAAATTATTGTTATTCTGATGGAAATAGATATTCTGCACCCCACTATGATGCGTGCCAAGTCATATTAAATTTTTGAAGAAATATTGAAAATGAGAAATCCCTCTTTAACCCCTCTGACGACCCGACAATGATTTCTGTTGACGAATTATTGTTATTCAGATGGACATGGATACTTTGCACCCCACCATGATGCGTGCCAAGTCATATTAGATTTTTGAAGAAATATTGAAAATGAAAAATCCCTCTATTCCACCTCTAACGACCCGACAATGATTTCTGTTGACAAATTATTGTTATTCAGATGGAAATGGATATTCTGCACCCCACCATGTTGCGTGCCAAGTCATATTTGATTTTGAGGTAATTTTTAAAATGAAAAATCCCTCTATACCCCCTCTAACGACCCGACAATGATATCGGTTGACAAATTATTGTTATTCAAATAGCAATGGATATTCTGCACCCCACTATGATGCGTGCCAAGTCATATTTGATTTTGGGGTAATTTTGAAAATGAAAAATCCCTCTATATCCCCTCTAACGACCCGACAATGATTTCTGTTGACGAATTTTTGTTATTTAGATGAAAACGGATATTCTGCACCCCACCATGATGCGTGCCAAGTCATATTTGATTTTGAGGTACTTTTGATAATGAAAAATCCCTCTATACCCCCTCTAACGACCCGACAATGATTACTGTCGACGAATTATTGTTATTCAGATGGAAATAGATATTCTGCACCCCACCATGATACGTGCCAAGTCATATTAGATTTTTGAAGAAATATTGAAAATGAGAAATCCCTCTATACCCCCTCTGACGACCCGACAATGATTTCTGTTAACAAATTATTGTTATTGAGATGGAAATGGATATTCTGTAACCCACCATGATGCGTGCCAAGTCATATTAGATTTTTGAAGAAATATTGAAAATGAAAAATCCCTCTATTCCCCCTCTAACGACCCGACAATGATTTTTGTTAACAAATTATAGTTATTGAAAGAAATATTGAAAATGAGAAATCCCTCTATACGCCCTCTAACGACCCGACAATGATTTCTGTTGACAAATTATTGTTATTCAGATGGAAATGGATATTCTGCACCCCACCATGATGCGTGCCAAGTCATATTAGATTTTTGAAGAAATTTTGAAAATGAAAAATCCCTCTATACCCCCTCCTACGACCCGTCAATGATTTCTGTTGACGAATCATTGTTATTCAGATGGAAATGGATATTCTGCACCACACCATGATGCGTGCCAAGTCATATTTGATTTTGAGGTAATTTTGAAAATGAAAAATCCCTCTATTCCCCCTCTGACGACCCGACAATGATTTCTGTTGACAAATTATTGTTATTGAGATGGAAATGGATATTCTGTACCCCACCATGATGCGTGCCAAGTCATATTTGAATTTTGAAGTCATTTTGAAAATGAGAAATCCCTCTATACACCCTCTAACGACCCGTCAATGAGTTCTGTTGACGAATTATTGTTATTCAGATAATAATGGATATTCTGCATCCCACCATGATGCGTGCCAAGTCATATTGGATTTTTTAAGAAATATTGAAAATGAAAAATCCCTCTATACCCCCTCTAACGACCCGACAATGATTTCTGTCGACGAATTATTGTTATTCAGATGGAAATTAATATTCTGCACTCCACCATGTTGCGTGCCAAGTCATATTTGATTTTGAGGTAATTTTGAAAATGAAAAACCCTCTATTTTCCCTCGGACGACCCGACAATGATTTCTGTTGAGAAATTATTGTTATTGAGATGGAAATGGATATTCTGTACCACACCATGATGCGTGCCAAGTCATATTAGATTATTGAAGAAATTTTGAAAATGAAAAATCCCTCTATACCCCCTCCAACGACCCGTCAATGATTTCTGTTGACGAATTATTGTTATTTAGATGGAAGTGGATATTCTGCACCCCACCCTGATGCGTGCCAAGTCATATTTGATTTTGAGGTAATTTTGAAAATGAAAAATCCCTCTATACCCCCTCTAACGAACCGACAATGATTTCTGTTGACGAATTATTGTTATTCAGATGGAAATGGATATTCTGCACCCCACCATGATGCGTGCCAAGTCATATTAGATTTTTGAAGAAATTTTGAAAATGAAAAATCCCTCTATCCCCCTCCAACGACCCGTCAATGATTTCTGTTGACGAATTATTGTTATTCGGATGGAAATGGATATTCTGCACCCCACTATGATGCGTGCCAAGTCATATTTGATTTTGAGGTAATTTTGAAAATGTAAAATCCCTCTATACCCCCTCTAACGTCCCGACAATGAGTTCTGTTGACGAATTATTGTTATTCAGATGATAATGGATATTCTGCACCCCACCATGATGCGTGCCAAGTCATATTGGATTTTTGAAGAAATATTGAAAATGAAAAATCCCTCTATACCCCCTCTAACGACCCGACAATGATTTCTGTCGACGAATTATTGTTATTTAGATGGAAATGGATATTCTGTACCCCACCATAATGCGTGCCAAGTCATATTTGATTTTGAGGTAATTTTGAAAATGAAAAATCCCTCTATACCCCCTCTGACGACCCGACAATGATTTTTGTTAACAAATTATAGTTATTGAGATGGAAATGGATATTCTTGTACTCCACTATGATGCGTGCCAAGCCATATTTGATTTTTGAAGTCATTTTGAAAATGAAAAATCCCTCTATACCCCCTCTGACGACCCGACAATGATTTCTGTTGACAAATTATTGTTATTGAGATGGAAATGGATATTCTGTACCACACCATGATGCGTGCCAAGTCATATTTGAATTTTGAAGTCATTTTGAAAATGAGAAATCCCTCTATACACCCTCTAACGACCCGTCAATGAGTTCTGTTGACGAATTATTGTTATTCAGATAATAATGGATATTCTGCATCCCACCATGATGCGTGCCAAGTCATATTGGATATTTTAAGAAATATTGAAAATGAAAAATCCCTCTATACCCCCTCTAACGACCCGACAAAGATTTCTGTCGACGAATTATTGTTATTCAGATGGAAATTAATATTCTGCACTCCACCATGTTGCGTGCCAAGTCATATTTGATTTTAAGGTAATTTTGAAAATGAAAAACCCTCTATTTTCCCTCGGACGACCCGACAATGATTTCTGTTGAGAAATTATTGTTATTGAGATGGAAATGGATATTCTGTACCCCACCATGATGCGTGCCAAGTCATATTAGATTATTGAAGAAATTTTGAAAATGAAAAATCCCTCTATACCCCCTCCAACGACCCGTCAATGATTTCTGTTGACGAATTATTGTTATTTAGATGGAAGTGGATATTCTGCACCCCACCCTGATGCGTGCCAAGTCATATTTGATTTTGAGGTAATTTTGAAAATGAAAAATCCCTCTATACCCCCTCTGACGACCCGACAATGATTTCTGTCGACAAATTATTGTTATTGAGATGGAAATGGATATTCTGTACCCTACCACGATGCGTGCCAAGTCATTTTAGATTATTGAAGAAATTTTGAAAATGAAAAATCCTTCTATACCCCCTCCAACGACCCGTCAATGATTTCTGTTGACGAATTATTGTTATTTAGATGGAAATAGATATTCTGTACCCCACCATGATGCGTGCCAAGTCATATTTGATTTTGAGGTAATTTTGAAAATGAAAAATCCTTCTATACCCCTTCTGACGACCCGACAATGATTTCTGTTAACAAATTATTGTTATTGAGATGGAAATGGATATTCTGTACCCCACTATGACGCGTGCCAAGTTATATTTGATTTTTGAAGTCATTTTGAAAATGAGAAATTCCTCTATACCCCCTCCAACGATCCGTCAATGATTTCTGTTGACAAATTATTGTTATTCAGATGGAAATGGATATTCTGCACCCCACCATGACGCGTGCCAAGTCATATTAGATTTTTGAAGAAATTTTGAAAATAAAAAATCCCTCTATACCCCCTCTAACGACCCGACAATGATTTCTGTCGACGAATTATTGTTATTCAGATGGAAATGGATATTCTGCACCCCACCATGATGCGTGCCAAGTCATATTAGATTTTTGAAGAAATTTTGAAAATGAAAAATCCTTCTATACCCCCTCTAACGACCCGACAATGAGTTCTGTCGACGAATTATTGTTATTCAGATGGAAATAGATATTCTACACCCACCATGATGCGTGCCAAGTCATATTAGATTTTTGAAGAAATATTGAAAATGAAAAATCCCTCTATACCCCCTCTAACGACCCGACAATGATTTCTGTCGACGAATTATTGTTATTTAGATGGAAATGGATATTCTGTACCCCACCATAATGCGTGCCAAGTCATATTTGATTTTGAGGTAATTTTGAAAATGAAAAATCCCTCTATACCCCCTCTGACGACCCGACAATGATTTTTGTTAACAAATTATAGTTATTGAGATGGAAATGGATATTCTTGTACTCCACTATGATGCGTGCCAAGTCATATTTGATTTTTGAAGTCATTTTGAAAATGAAAAATCCCTCTATACCCCCTCTGACGACCCGACAATGATTTCTGTTGACAAATTATTGTTATTGAGATGGAAATGGATATTCTGTACCACACCATGATGCGTGCCAAGTCATATTTGAATTTTGAAGTCATTTTGAAAATGAGAAATCCCTCTATACACCCTCTAACGACCCGTCAATGAGTTCTGTTGACGAATTATTGTTATTCAGATAATAATGGATATTCTGCATCCCACCATGATGCGTGCCAAGTCATATTGGATATTTTAAGAAATATTGAAAATGAAAAATCCCTCTATACCCCCTCTAACGACCCGACAAAGATTTCTGTCGACGAATTATTGTTATTCAGATGGAAATTAATATTCTGCACTCCACCATGTTGCGTGCCAAGTCATATTTGATTTTAAGGTAATTTTGAAAATGAAAAACCCTCTATTTTCCCTCGGACGACCCGACAATGATTTCTGTTGAGAAATTATTGTTATTGAGATGGAAATGGATATTCTGTACCCCACCATGATGCGTGCCAAGTCATATTAGATTATTGAAGAAATTTTGAAAATGAAAAATCCCTCTATACCCCCTCCAACGACCCGTCAATGATTTCTGTTGACGAATTATTGTTATTTAGATGGAAGTGGATATTCTGCACCCCACCCTGATGCGTGCCAAGTCATATTTGATTTTGAGGTAATTTTGAAAATGAAAAATCCCTCTATACCCCCTCTGACGACCCGACAATGATTTCTGTCGACAAATTATTGTTATTGAGATGGAAATGGATATTCTGTACCCTACCACGATGCGTGCCAAGTCATTTTAGATTATTGAAGAAATTTTGAAAATGAAAAATCCTTCTATACCCCCTCCAACGACCCGTCAATGATTTCTGTTGACGAATTATTGTTATTTAGATGGAAATAGATATTCTGTACCCCACCATGATGCGTGCCAAGTCATATTTGATTTTGAGGTAATTTTGAAAATGAAAAATCCTTCTATACCCCTTCTGACGACCCGACAATGATTTCTATTAACAAATTATTGTTATTGAGATGGAAATGGATATTCTGTACCCCACTATGACGCGTGCCAAGTTATATTTGATTTTTGAAGTCATTTTGAAAATGAGAAATTCCTCTATACCCCCTCCAACGATCCGTCAATGATTTCTGTTGACAAATTATTGTTATTCAGATGGAAATGGATATTCTGCACCCCACCATGACGCGTGCCAAGTCATATTAGATTTTTGAAGAAATTTTGAAAATGAAAAATCCCTCTATACCCCCTCTAACGACCCGACAATGATTTCTGTCGACGAATTATTGTTATTCAGATGGAAATGGATATTCTGCACCCCACCATGATGCGTGCCAAGTCATATTAGATTTTTGAAGAAATTTTGAAAATGAAAAATCCTTCTTTACCCCCTCTAACGACCCGACAATGAGTTCTGTCGACGAATTATTGTTATTCAGATGGAAATAGATATTCTACACCCACCATGATGCGTGCCAAGTCATATTAGATTTTTGAAGAAATATTGAAAATGAGAAATCCCTCTATACGCCCTCTAACGACCCGACAATGATTTCTGTTGAAAAATTATTGTTATTCAGATGGAAATGAATATTCTGCACCCCACCATGATGCGTGCCAAGTTATATTAGATTTTTGAAGAAATATTGAAAATGAAAAATCCCTCTATACCCCCTCTAACGACCCGTCAATGATTTCTGTTGACAAATTATTGTTATTCAGACGGAAATGGATATTCTGCACCCCACCATGATGCGTGCCAAGTCATATTAGATTTTTGAAGAAATATTGAAAATGAGAAATCCCTCTATACGCCCTCTAACGACCCGACAATGATTTCTGTCGACGAATTATTGTTATTAAGATGGAAATAGATATTCTACACCCACCATGATGCGTGCCAAGTCATATTAGATTTTTGAAGAAATATTGAAAATGAGAAATCCCTCTATACGCCCTCTAACGACCCGACAATGATTTCTGTTGACAAATTATTGTTATTCAGATGGAAATGGATATTCTGCACCCCACCATGATGCGTGCCAAGTCATATTAGATTTTTGAAGAAATTTTGAAAATGAAAAATCCCTCTATACCCCCTCCAACGACCCGTCAATGATTTCTGTTGACGGATCATTGTAATTCAGATGGAAATGGATATTCTGCACCCCACCATGATGCGTGCCAAGTCATATTTGATTTTGAGGTAATTTTGAAAATGAAAAATCCCTCTATACCCCTCTGACGACCCGACAATGACTTCAGTTGACAAATTATTGTTATTGAGATGGAAATGGATATTCTGTACCCCACCATGATGCGTGCCAAGTCATATTGGATTTTGAGGTAATTTTGAAAATGAAAAATTCCTCCATACCCCCTCTGACGACCCGACAATGATTTCTGTTGATGAATTCTTGTTATTCAGATGGAAATGGATATTCTGCACCCCACCATGATGCGTGTCAAGTCATATTTGATTTTGAAGAAATTTTGAAAATGAAAAATCCCTCTATACCCCCTCTAACGTCCCGACAATGAGTTCTGTCGACGAATTATTGTTATTCAGATGGAAATAGATATTCTACACCCACCATGATGCGTGCCAAGTCATATTAGATTTTTGAAGAAATATTGAAAATGAGAAATCCCTCTATACGCCCTCTAACGACCCGACAATGATTTCTGTTTACAAATCATTGTTATTCAGATGGAAATGGATATTCTGCACCCCACCATGATGCGTGCCAAGTTATATTAGATTTTTGAAGAAATTTTGAAAATGAAAAATCCCTCCATACCCCCTCTAAAGACCCGTCAATGATTTCTGTTGACAAATTATTGTTATTCAGACGGAAATGGATATTCTGCACCCCACCATGATGCGTGCCAAGTCATATTAGATTTTTGAAGAAATATTGAAAATGAGAAATCCCTCTATACGCCCTCTAACGACCCGACAATGATTTCTGTTGACAAATTATTGTTATTCAGACGGAAATGGATATTCTGCACCCCACCATGATGCGTGCCAAGTCATATTAGATTTTTGAAGAAATTTTGAAAATGAAAAACCCCTCAATACCCCTTCTAACGACCCGACAATGATTTCTGTCGACGAATTATTGATATTCAGATGGAAATAGATATTCTTCACCCACCATGATGCGTGCCAAGTCATATTAGATTTTTGAAGAAATATTGAAAATGAGAAATCCCTCTATACGCCCTCTAACGACCCGACAATGATTTCTGTTGACAAATTATTGTTATTCAGATGGCAATGGATATTCTGCACCCCACCATGATGCGTGCCAAGTCATATTAGATTTTTGAAGAAATTTTGAAAATGAAAAATCCCTCTATACCCCCTCTGACGACCCGACAATGATTTCAGTTGACAAATTATTGTTATTGAGATGGAAATGGATATTCTGTACCCCACCATGATGCGTGCCAAGTCATATTTGAATTTTGAAGTCATTTTGAAAATGAGAAATCCCTCTATACACCCTCTAACGACCCGACAATGAGTTCTGTTGACGAATTATTGTTATTCAGATAATAATGGATATTCTGCATCCCACCATGATGCGTGCCATGTCATATTGGATTTTTGAAGAAATATTGAAAATGAAAAATCCCTCTATACCCCCTCCAACGACCCGACAATGATTTCTGTTGACGAATTATTGTTATTCAGATGGAAATGGATATTCTGCACCCCACCATGATGCGTGCCAAGTCATATTTGATTTGGAGGTAATTTTGAAAATGAAAAACCCTCTATTCCCCCTCTGACGACCCGACAATGATTTCTGTTGAGAAATTATTGTTATTGAGATGGAAATGGATATTCTGTACCCCACCATGATGCGTGCCAAGTCATATTGGATATTGAGGTAATTTTGAAAATGAAAAATTGCTCCATACCCCCTCTGACGACCCGACAATGATTTCTGTTGATAAATTCTTGTTATTCAGATGGAATCGGATATTCTGCACCCTACTATAATGCGTGCCAAGTCATATTTAATTTTTGAAGTCATTTTGATATTGAAAAATCCCTCTATACCCCCTCTGACAACCCGACAATGATTTCTGTTGACGAATTATTGTTATTCAGATGGACATGGATAATTTGCACTCCACCATGATGCGTGCCAAGTCATATAAGATTTTTGAAGAAATTTTGAAAATGAAATATCCCTCTATACCCCCTCCAACGACCCGTCAATGATTTCTGTTGTCGAATCATTGTTATTCAGATGGAAATGGATATTCTGCACCCCACTATGATGCGTGCCAAGTCATATTTGATTTTGAGGTAATTTTGAAAATGTAAAATCACTCTATACCCCCTCTAACGACCCGACAATGATTTCTGTCGACGAATTATTGTTATTCAGATGGAAATGGATATTCTGCACCCCACCATGATGCGTGCCAAGTCATATTAGATTTTTGAAGAAATTTTGAAAATGAAAAATCCTTCTATACCCCCTCTAACGACCCGACAATGAGTTCTGTCGACGAATTATTGTTATTCAGATGGAAATAGATATTCTACACCCACCATGATGCGTGCCAAGTCATATTAGATTTTTGAAGAAATATTGAAAATGAAAAATCCCTCTATACCCCCTCTAACGACCCGACAATGATTTCTGTCGACGAATTATTGTTATTTAGATGGAAATGGATATTCTGTACCCCACCATAATGCGTGCCAAGTCATATTTGATTTTGAGGTAATTTTGAAAATGAAAAATCCCTCTATACCCCCTCTGACGACCCGACAATGATTTTTGTTAACAAATTATAGTTATTGAGATGGAAATGGATATTCTTGTACTCCACTATGATGCGTGCCAAGTCATATTTGATTTTTGAAGTCATTTTGAAAATGAAAAATCCCTCTAAACCCCCTCTGACGACCCGACAATGATTTCTGTTGACAAATTATTGTTATTGAGATGGAAATGGATATTCTGTACCACACCATGATGCGTGCCAAGTCATATTTGAATTTTGAAGTCATTTTGAAAATGAGAAATCCCTCTATACACCCTCTAACGACCCGTCAATGAGTTCTGTTGACGAATTATTGTTATTCAGATAATAATGGATATTCTGCATCCCACCATGATGCGTGCCAAGTCATATTGGATATTTTAAGAAATATTGAAAATGAAAAATCCCTCTATACCCCCTCTAACGACCCGACAAAGATTTCTGTCGACGAATTATTGTTATTCAGATGGAAATTAATATTCTGCACTCCACCATGTTGCGTGCCAAGTCATATTTGATTTTAAGGTAATTTTGAAAATGAAAAACCCTCTATTTTCCCTCGGACGACCCGACAATGATTTCTGTTGAGAAATTATTGTTATTGAGATGGAAATGGATATTCTGTACCCCACCATGATGCGTGCCAAGTCATATTAGATTATTGAAGAAATTTTGAAAATGAAAAATCCCTCTATACCCCCTCCAACGACCCGTCAATGATTTCTGTTGACGAATTATTGTTATTTAGATGGAAGTGGATATTCTGCACCCCACCCTGATGCGTGCCAAGTCATATTTGATTTTGAGGTAATTTTGAAAATGAAAAATCCCTCTATACCCCCTCTGACGACCCGACAATGATTTCTGTCGACAAATTATTGTTATTGAGATGGAAATGGATATTCTGTACCCTACCACGATGCGTGCCAAGTCATTTTAGATTATTGAAGAAATTTTGAAAATGAAAAGTCCTTCTATACCCCCTCCAACGACCCGTCAATGATTTCTGTTGACGAATTATTGTTATTTAGATGGAAATAGATATTCTGTACCCCACCATGATGCGTGCCAAGTCATATTTGATTTTGAGGTAATTTTGAAAATGAAAAATCCTTCTATACCCCTTCTGACGACCCGACAATGATTTCTATTAACAAATTATTGTTATTGAGATGGAAATGGATATTCTGTACCCCACTATGACGCGTGCCAAGTTATATTTGATTTTTGAAGTCATTTTGAAAATGAGAAATTCCTCTATACCCCCTCCTACGATCCGTCAATGATTTCTGTTGACAAATTATTGTTATTCAGATGGAAATGGATATTCTGCACCCCACCATGACGCGTGCCAAGTCATATTAGATTTTTGAAGAAATTTTGAAAATGAAAAATCCCTCTATACCCCCTCTAACGACCCGACAATGATTTCTGTCGACGAATTATTGTTATTCAGATGGAAATGGATATTCTGCACCCCACCATGATGCGTGCCAAGTCATATTAGATTTTTGAAGAAATTTTGAAAATGAAAAATCCTTCTATACCCCCTCTAACGACCCGACAATGAGTTCTGTCGACGAATTATTGTTATTCAGATGGAAATAGATATTCTACACCCACCATGATGCGTGCCAAGTTATATTAGATTTTTGAAGAAATATTGAAAATGAGAAATCCCTCTATACGCCCTCTAACGA
Organism: Chrysolina americana; assembly: GCA_958502065.1. NCBI lineage: Eukaryota > Metazoa > Arthropoda > Insecta > Coleoptera > Chrysomelidae > Chrysolina > Chrysolina americana. The sequence continues at coordinate 48,192,038 of OY293415.1, read as the reverse complement.
CCCGACAATGATTTCTGTTGAAAAATTATTGTTATTCAGATGGAAATGAATATTCTGCACCCCACCATGATGCGTGCCAAGTTATATTAGATTTTTGAAGAAATATTGAAAATGAAAAATCCCTCTATACCCCCTCTAACGACCCGTCAATGATTTCTGTCGACAAATTATTGTTATTCAGACGGAAATGGATATTCTGCACCCCACCATGATGCGTGCCAAGTCATATTAGATTTTTGAAGAAATATTGAAAATGAGAAATCCCTCTATACGCCCTCTAACGACCCGACAATGATTTCTGTCGACGAATTATTGTTATTAAGATGGAAATAGATATTCTACACCCACCATGATGCGTGCCAAGTCATATTAGATTTTTGAAGAAATATTGAAAATGAGAAATCCCTCTATACGCCCTCTAACGACCCGACAATGATTTCTGTTGACAAATTATTGTTATTCAGATGGAAATGGATATTCTGCACCCCACCATGATGCGTGCCAAGTCATATTAGATTTTTGAAGAAATTTTGAAAATGAAAAATCCCTCTATACCCCCTCCAACGACCCGTCAATGATTTCTGTTGACGGATCATTGTAATTCAGATGGAAATGGATATTCTGCACCCCACCATGATGCGTGCCAAGTCATATTTGATTTTGAGGTAATTTTGAAAATGAAAAATCCCTCTATACCCCTCTGACGACCCGACAATGACTTCAGTTGACAAATTATTGTTATTGAGATGGAAATGGATATTCTGTACCCCACCATGATGCGTGCCAAGTCATATTGGATTTTGAGGTAATTTTGAAAATGAAAAATTCCTCCATACCCCCTCTGACGACCCGACAATGATTTCTGTTGATGAATTCTTGTTATTCAGATGGAAATGGATATTCTGCACCCCACCATGATGCGTGTCAAGTCATATTTGATTTTGAAGAAATTTTGAAAATGAAAAATCCCTCTATACCCCCTCTAACGTCCCGACAATGAGTTCTGTCGACGAATTATTGTTATTCAGATGGAAATAGATATTCTACACCCACCATGATGCGTGCCAAGTCATATTAGATTTTTGAAGAAATATTGAAAATGAGAAATCCCTCTATACGCCCTCTAACGACCCGACAATGATTTCTGTTTACAAATTATTGTTATTCAGATGGAAATGGATATTCTGCACCCCACCATGATGCGTGCCAAGTTATATTAGATTTTTGAAGAAATTTTGAAAATGAAAAATCCCTCCATACCCCCTCTAAAGACCCGTCAATGATTTCTGTTGACAAATTATTGTTATTCAGACGGAAATGGATATTCTGCACCCCACCATGATGCGTGCCAAGTCATATTAGATTTTTGAAGAAATATTGAAAATGAGAAATCCCTCTATACGCCCTCTAACGACCCGACAATGATTTCTGTTGACAAATTATTGTTATTCAGACGGAAATGGATATTCTGCACCCCACCATGATGCGTGCCAAGTCATATTAGATTTTTGAAGAAATTTTGAAAATGAAAAACCCCTCAATACCCCTTCTAACGACCCGACAATGATTTCTGTCGACGAATTATTGATATTCAGATGGAAATAGATATTCTTCACCCACCATGATGCGTGCCAAGTCATATTAGATTTTTGAAGAAATATTGAAAATGAGAAATCCCTCTATACGCCCTCTAACGACCCGACAATGATTTCTGTTGACAAATTATTGTTATTCAGATGGCAATGGATATTCTGCACCCCACCATGATGCGTGCCAAGTCATATTAGATTTTTGAAGAAATTTTGAAAATGAAAAATCCCTCTATACCCCCTCCAACGACCCGTCAATGATTTCCGTTGACGGATCATTGTAATTCAGATGGAAATGGATATTCAGCACCCCACCATGATGCGTGCCAAGTCATATTTGATTTTGAGGTAATTTTGAAAATGAAAAATCCCTCTATACCCCCTCTGACGACCCGACAATGATTTCAGTTGACAAATTATTGTTATTGAGAAGGAAATGGATATTCTGTACCCCACCATGATGCGTGCCAAGTCATATTTGAATTTTGAAGTCATTTTGAAAATGAGAAATCCCTCTATACACCCTCTAACGACCCGACAATGAGTTCTGTTGACGAATTATTGTTATTCAGATAATAATGGATATTCTGCATCCCACCATGATGCGTGCCATGTCATATTGGATTTTTGAAGAAATATTGAAAATGAAAAATCCCTCTATACCCCCTCCAACGACCCGACAATGATTTCTGTTGACGAATTATTGTTATTCAGATGGAAATGGATATTCTGCACCCCACCATGATGCGTGCCAAGTCATATTTGATTTGGAGGTAATTTTGAAAATGAAAAACCCTCTATTCCCCCTCTGACGACCCGACAATGATTTCTGTTGAGAAATTATTGTTATTGAGATGGAAATGGATATTCTGTACCCCACCATGATGCGTGCCAAGTCATATTGGATATTGAGGTAATTTTGAAAATGAAAAATTGCTCCATACCCCCTCTGACGACCCGACAATGATTTCTGTTGATAAATTCTTGTTATTCAGATGGAATCGGATATTCTGCACCCTACTATAATGCGTGCCAAGTCATATTTAATTTTTGAAGTCATTTTGATATTGAAAAATCCCTCTATACCCCCTCTGACAACCCGACAATGATTTCTGTTGACGAATTATTGTTATTCAGATGGACATGGATAATTTGCACTCCACCATGATGCGTGCCAAGTCATATAAGATTTTTGAAGAAATTTTGAAAATGAAATATCCCTCTATACCCCCTCCAACGACCCGTCAATGATTTCTGTTGTCGAATCATTGTTATTCAGATGGAAATGGATATTCTGCACCCCACTATGATGCGTGCCAAGTCATATTTGATTTTGAGGTAATTTTGAAAATGTAAAATCACTCTATACACCCTTCGACGACCCTACAATGATTTCTGTTGACAAATTATTGTTATTGAGATGGAAATGGATATTCTGTACCCCACCATGATGCGTGCCAAGTACTATTTGATTATTGAAGTCATTTTGAAAATGAAAAATCCATCTATACCCCCTCTACCCGACAATGAGTTCTGATGACGAATTATTGTTATTCAGATGATAATGGATATTCTGCTCCCCACCATGATGCGTGCCAAGTCATATTGGATTTTTGAAGAAATATTGAAAATGAAAAATTCCTCTATACCCCCTCTAACGACCCGACAATGATTTCTGTTGACGAATTATTGTTATTCAGATGGAAATGAATAATCTGCACCCCACCATGTTGCGTGCCAAGTCATATTTGATTTTGAGGTAATTTTGAAAATGAAAAATCCCCCTCTATTTCCCCTCTGACGACCCGACAATGATTTCTGTCGACAAATTATTGTTATTGAGATGGAAATATATATTCTGTACCCTACCATGATGCGTGCCAAGTCATATTGGATTTTTGAAGAAATATTGAAAATGAAAAATTCCTCTATACCCCCTCTAACGACCCGACAATGATTTCTGTTGACGAATTATTGTTATTTAGATGGAAATAGATATTCTGCACCCCACCATAATGCGTGCCAAGTCATATTTGATTTTGAGGTAATTTTGAAAATGAAAAATCCCTCTATACCCCTTCTGACGACCCGACAATGATTTCTGTTAACAAATTATTGTTATTGAGATGGAAATGGATATTCTGTACCCCACTATGACGCGTGCCAAGTCATATTAGATTTTTGAAGAAATATTGAAAATGAGAAATCCCTCTATACGCCCTCTAACGACCCGACAATGATTTCTGTTGACAAATTATTGTTATTCAGATGGAAATGGATATTCTGCACCCCACCATGATGCGTGCCAAGTCATATTAGATTTATGAAGAAATTTTGAAAATGAAAAATTCCTATATACCCCCTCCAATGACCCGTCAATGATTTCTGTTGACGAATCATTGTTATTCAGATGGAAATGGATATTTTGCACCCCACCATGATGCGTGCCAAGTCATATTTGATTTTGAGGTAATTTTGAAAATGAAAAATCCCTCTATACCCCCTCTGACGACCCGACAATGATTTCAGTTGACAAATTATTGTTATTGAGATTGAAATGGATATTCTGTACCCCACCATGATGCGTGCCAAGTCATATTTGAATTTTGAAGTCATTTTTAAAATGAGAAATCCCTCTATACACCCTCTAACGACCCGACAATGATTTCTGTTTACGAATTATTGTTATTCAGATGGAAATTAATATTCTGCACTCCACCATGTTGCGTGCCAAGTCATATTTGATTTTGAGTTAATTTTGAAAATGAAAAACCCTCTATTCCCCCTCTGACGACCCGACAATGATTTCTGTTGAGAAATTATTGTTATTGAGATGGAAATGGATATTCTGTACCCCACTATGACGCGTGCCAAGTCATATTTGATTTTTGAAGTCATTTTGAAAATGAAAAATCCCTCTATACACCCTCTAACGACCCGACAATGATTTCTGTTTACGAATTATTGTTATTCAGATGGAAATAGATATTCTGCACCCCACCATGATGCGTGCCAAGTCATATTTGATTTTGAGGTAATTTTGAAAATGAAAAATCTCTCTATACCCCTTCTGACGACCCGACAATGATTTCTGTTAAAAAATTATTGTTATTGAGATGGAAATGGATATTCTGTACCCCACTATGACGCGTGCCAAGTCATATTTGATTTTTGAAGTCATTTTGAAAATGAAAAATCCCTCTATACCCACTCTGACGACCCGACAATGATTTCTGTCGACGAATTATTGTTATTCAGATGGAAATGGATATTCTGCACCCCACCATGATGCGTGCCAAGTCATATTGGATTTTTGAAGAAATATTGAAAATGAAAAATCCCTCTATACACTCTCTAACGACCCGACAATGATTTCTGTTGACGAATTATTGTTATCCAGATGGATATGAATATTCTGCACCCCACCATGTTGCGTGCCAAGTCATATTTGATTTTGAGGTAATTTTGAAAATGAAAAATCCCTCTATACCTCCTCTTACGACCCGACAATGATTTCTGTCGACGAATTATTGTTATTTAGATGGAAGTGGATATTCTGCACCCCACCATGATGCGTGCCAAGTCATATTAGATTTTTGAAGAAATTTTGAAAATGAAAAATCTCTCTATACCCCCTCCAACTACCCGTCAATGATTTCTGTTGACGACTTATTGTTATTCAGATGGAAATGGATATTCTGCACTCCACTATGATGCGTTCCAAGTCATATTAGATTTTTGAAGAAATATTGAAAATGAGAAATCCCTCTTTACCCCCTCTGACGACCCGACAATGATTTCTGTTGACGAATTATTGTTATTCAAATGGCAATGGATATTCTGCACCCAACCATGATGCGTGCCAAGTCATATTAGATTTTTGAAGAAATTTTGAAAATGAAAAATCTTTCTATACCCCCTCCAACTACCCGTCAATGATTTCTGTTGACGACTTATTGTTATTCAGATGGAAATGGATATTCTGCACTCCACTATGATGCGTGCCAAGTCATATTTGATTTTGAGGTAATTTTGAAAATGAAAAGTCCCTCTATACTTCCTCTGACGACCCGACAATCATTTCTGGTGACGAATTATTGTTATTCAGATGGAAATGGATATTCTGCACCCCACCATGATGCGTGCCAAGTCAAATTGGATTTTTGAAGAAATATTGAAAATGAAAAATATCTCTATACCCCCTCCAACGACCCGACAATGATTTCTGTTGACGAATTATTGTTATCCAGATGGAAATGAATATTCTGTACCCGACCATGATGCGTGTCAAGTCATATTTGATTTTTGAAGAAATTTTGAAAATGAAAAATCTCTCTATACCCCCTCCAACTACCCGTCAATGATTTCTGTTGACGACTTATTGTTATTCAGATGGAAATGGATATTCTGCACTCCACTATGATGCGTGCCAAGTCATATTTGATTTTTGAAGTCATTTTGAAAATGAAAAATCCCTCTATACCCCCTCTGACGACCCGACAATGATTTCTGTCGACGAATTATTGTTATTCAGATGGAAATGGATATTCTGCACCCCACCATGATGCGTTCCAAGTCAAATTGGATTTTTGAAGAAATATTGAAAATGAGAAATCCCTCTTTAACCCCTCTGACGACCCGACAATGATTTCTGTTGACGAATTATTGTTATTCAGATGGAAATGGATATTCTGCACCCCACCATGTTGCGTGCCAAGTCATATTTGATTTTGAGGTAATTTTGAAAATGAAAAACCCCTATATATCTCCTCTAACAACCCGACAATGATTTCTGTCGACGAATTATTGTTATTCAGATGGAAATGAATATTCTGCACCCCACCATGTTGCGTGCCAAGTCATATTAGAATTTTGAAGAAATATTGAAAATGAAAAATCCCTCTATTCCACCTCTAACGACCCGACAATGATTTCTGTTGACAAATTATTGTTATTCACATGGAAATGGATATTCTGCACCCCACCATGTTGCGTGCCAAGTCATATTTGATTTTGAGGTAATTTTGAAAATGAAAAATCCCTCTATACCCCCTCTAACGACCCGACAATGATATCGGTTGACAAATTATTGTTATTCAAATGGCAATGGATATTCTGCACCCCACTATGATGCGTGCCAAGTCATATTTGATTTTGAGGTAATTTTGAAAATGAAAAATCCCTCTATATCCCCTCTAACAACCCGACAATGATTTCTGTCGACGAATTATTGTTATTCAGATGGAAATGAATATTCTGCACCCCACCATGTTGCGTGCCAAGTCATATTTGATTTTGAGGTAATTTTGAAAATGAGAAATCCCTCTATACCCCCTCTAACGATCCGACAATGATTTCTGTCGACGAATTATCGTTATTCAGATGGAAATGGATATTCTGCACCCCACCATGATGCGTGCCAAGTCATATTAGATTTTTGAAGAAATTTTGAAAATGAAAAATTCCTATATACCCCCTCCAATGACCCGTCAATGATTTCTGTTGACGAATCATTGTTATTCAGATGGAAATGTATACTTTGCACCCCACCATGATGCGTGCCAAGTCATATTTGATTTTGAGGTAATTTTGAAAATGAAAAATCCCTCTATACCCCCTCTAACGACCCGACAATGATTTCTGTTGACGAATTATTGTTATTCAGATGGAAATGGATATTCTGCACCCCACCATGATGCGTGCCAAGTCATATTAGATTTTTGAAGAAATTTTGAAAATGAAAAATCCCTCTATCCCCCTCCAACGACCCGTCAATGATTTCTGTTGACGAATTATTGTTATTCGGATGGAAATGGATATTCTGCACCCCACTATGATGCGTGCCAAGTCATATTTGATTTTGAGGTAATTTTGAAAATGTAAAATCCCTCTATACCCCCTCTAACGTCCCGACAATGAGTTCTGTTGACGAATTATTGTTATTCAGATGATAATGGATATTCTGCACCCCACCATGATGCGTGCCAAGTCATATTGGATTTTTGAAGAAATATTGAAAATGAAAAATCCCTCTATACCACCTCTAACGACCCGACAATGATTTCTGTCGACGAATTATTGTTATTTAGATGGAAATGGATATTCTGTACCCCACCATAATGCGTGCCAAGTCATATTTGATTTTGAGGTAATTTTGAAAATGAAAAATCCCTCTATACCCCCTCTGACGACCCGACAATGATTTTTGTTAACAAATTATAGTTATTGAGATGGAAATGGATATTCTTGTACTCCACTATGATGCGTGCCAAGTCATATTTGATTTTTGAAGTCAATTTGAAAATGAAAAATCCCTCTATACCCCCTCTGACGACCCGACAATGATTTCTGTTGACAAATTATTGTTATTGAGATGGAAATGGATATTCTGTACCACACCATGATGCGTGCCAAGTCATATTTGAATTTTGAAGTCATTTTGAAAATGAGAAATCCCTCTATACACCCTCTAACGACCCGTCAATAAGTTCTGTTGACGAATTATTGTTATTCAGATAATAATGGATATTCTGCATCCCACCATGATGCGTGCCAAGTCATATTGGATATTTTAAGAAATATTGAAAATGAAAAATCCCTCTATACCCCCTCTAACGACCCGACAAAGATTTCTGTCGACGAATTATTGTTATTCAGATGGAAATTAATATTCTGCACTCCACCATGTTGCGTGCCAAGTCATATTTGATTTTAAGGTAATTTTGAAAATGAAAAACCCTCTATTTTCCCTCGGACGACCCGACAATGATTTCTGTTGAGAAATTATTGTTATTGAGATGGAAATGGATATTCTGTACCCCACCATGATGCGTGCCAAGTCATATTAGATTATTGAAGAAATTTTGAAAATGAAAAATCCCTCTATACCCCCTCCAACGACCCGTCAATGATTTCTGTTGACGAATTATTGTTATTTAGATGGAAGTGGATATTCTGCACCCCACCCTGATGCGTGCCAAGTCATATTTGATTTTGAGGTAATTTTGAAAATGAAAAATCCCTCTATACCCCCTCTGACGACCCGACAATGATTTCTGTCGACAAATTATTGTTATTGAGATGGAAATGGATATTCTGTACCCTACCACGATGCGTGCCAAGTCATTTTAGATTATTGAAGAAATTTTGAAAATGAAAAATCCTTCTATACCCCCTCCAACGACCCGTCAATGATTTCTGTTGACGAATTATTGTTATTTAGAAGGAAATAGATATTCTGTACCCCACCATGATGCGTGCCAAGTCATATTTGATTTTGAGGTAATTTTGAAAATGAAAAATCCTTCTATACCCCTTCTGACGACCCGACAATGATTTCTGTTAACAAATTATTGTTATTGAGATGGAAATGGATATTCTGTACCCCACTATGACGCGTGCCAAGTTATATTTGATTTTTGAAGTCATTTTGAAAATGAGAAATTCCTCTATACCCCCTCCAACGATCCGTCAATGATTTCTGTTGACAAATTTTTGTTATTCAGATGGAAATGGATATTCTGCACCCCACCATGACGCGTGCCAAGTCATATTAGATTTTTGAAGAAATTTTGAAAATGAAAAATCCCTCTATACCCCCTCTAACGACCCGACAATGATTTCTGTCGACGAATTATTGTTATTCAGATGGAAATGGATATTCTGCACCCCACCATGATGCGTGCCAAGTCATATTAGATTTTTGAAGAAATTTTGAAAATGAAAAATCCTTCTATACCCCCTCTAACGACCCGACAATGAGTTCTGTCGACGAATTATTGTTATTCAGATGGAAATAGATATTCTACACCCACCATGATGCGTGCCAAGTCATATTAGATTTTTGAAGAAATATTGAAAATGAAAAATCCCTCTATACCCCCTCTAACGACCCGACAATGATTTCTGTCGACGAATTATTGTTATTTAGATGGAAATGGATATTCTGTACCCCACCATAATGCGTTTCAAGTCATATTTGATTTTGAGGTAATTTTGAAAATGAAAAATCCCTCTATACCCCCTCTGACGACCCGACAATGATTTTTGTTAACAAATTATAGTTATTGAGATGGAAATGGATATTCCTGTACTCCACTATGATGCGTGCCAAGTCATATTTGATTTTTGAAGTCATTTTGAAAATGAAAAATCCCTCTATACTCCCTCTGACGACCCGACAATGATTTCTGTTGACAAATTATTGTTATTGAGATGGAAATGGATATTCTGTACCACACCATGATGCGTGCCAAGTCATATTTGAATTTTGAAGTCATTTTGAAAATGAGAAATCCCTCTATACACCCTCTAACGACCCGTCAATGAGTTCTGTTGACGAATTATTGTTATTCAGATAATAATGGATATTCTGCATCCCACCATGATGCGTGCCAAGTCATATTGGATATTTTAAGAAATATTGAAAATGAAAAATCCCTCTATACCCCCTCTAACGACCCGACAAAGATTTCTGTCGACGAATTATTGTTATTCAGATGGAAATTAATATTCTGCACTCCACCATGTTGCGTGCCAAGTCATATTTGATTTTAAGGTAATTTTGAAAATGAAAAACCCTCTATTTTCCCTCGGACGACCCGACAATGATTTCTGTTGAGAAATTATTGTTATTGAGATGGAAATGGATATTCTGTACCCCACCATGATGCGTGCCAAGTCATATTAGATTATTGAAGAAATTTTGAAAATGAAAAATCCCTCTATACCCCCTCCAACGACCCGTCAATGATTTCTGTTGACGAATTATTGTTATTTAGATGGAAGTGGATATTCTGCACCCCACCCTGATGCGTGCCAAGTCATATTTGATTTTGAGGTAATTTTGAAAATGAAAAATCCCTCTATACCCCCTCTGACGACCCGACAATGATTTCTGTCGACAAATTATTGTTATTGAGATGGAAATGGATATTCTGTACCCTACCACGATGCGTGCCAAGTCATTTTAGATTATTGAAGAAATTTTGAAAATGAAAAATCCTTCTATACCCCCTCCAACGACCCGTCAATGATTTCTGTTGACGAATTATTGTTATTTAGATGGAAATAGATATTCTGTACCCCACCATGATGCGTGCCAAGTCATATTTGATTTTGAGGTAATTTTGAAAATGAAAAATCCTTCTATACCCCTTCTGACGACCCGACAATGATTTCTGTTAACAAATTATTGTTATTGAGATGGAAATGGATATTCTGTACCCCACTATGACGCGTGCCAAGTTATATTTGATTTTTGAAGTCATTTTGAAAATGAGAAATTCCTCTATACCCCCTCCAACGATCCGTCAATGATTTCTGTTGACAAATTATTGTTATTCAGATGGAAATGGATATTCTGCACCCCACCATGACGCGTGCCAAGTCATATTAGATTTTTGAAGAAATTTTGAAAATGAAAAATCCCTCTATACCCCCTCTAACGACCCGACAATGATTTCTGTCGACGAATTATTGTTATTCAGATGGAAATGGATATTCTGCACCCCACCATGATGCGTGCCAAGTCATATTAGATTTTTGAAGAAATTTTGAAAATGAAAAATCCTTCTATACCCCCTCTAACGACCCGACAATGATTTCTGTTGAAAAATTATTGTTATTCAGATGGAAATGAATATTCTGCACCCCACCATGATGCGTGCCAAGTTATATTAGATTTTTGAAGAAATATTGAAAATGAAAAATCCCTCTATACCCCCTCTAACGACCCGTCAATGATTTCTGTTGACAAATTATTGTTATTCAGATGGAAATGGATATTCTGCACCCCACCATGACGCGTGCCAAGTCATATTAGATTTTTGAAGAAATATTGAAAATGAGAAATCCCTCTATACGCCCTCTAACGACCCGACAATGATTTCTGTCGACGAATTATTGTTATTAAGATGGAAATAGATATTCTACACCCACCATGATGCGTGCCAAGTCATATTAGATTTTTGAAGAAATATTGAAAATGAGAAATCCCTCTATACGCCCTCTAACGACCCGACAATGATTTTTGTTGACAAATTATTGTTATTCAGATGGAAATGGATATTCTGCACCCCACCATGATGCGTGCCAAGTCATATTAGATTTTTGAAGAAATTTTGAAAATGAAAAAACCCTCTATACCCCCTCCAACGACCCGTCAATGATTTCTGTTGACGGATCATTGTAATTCAGATGGAAATGGATATTCTGCACCCCACCATGATGCGTGCCAAGTCATATTTGATTTTGAGGTAATTTTGAAAATGAAAAATCCCTCTATACCCCTCTGACGACCCAACAATGACTTCAGTTGACAAATTATTGTTATTGAGATGGAAATGGATATTCTGTACCCCACCATGATGCGTGCCAAGTCATATTGGATTTTGAGGTAATTTTGAAAATGAAAAATTCCTCCATACCCCCTCTGACGACCCGACAATGATTTCTGTTGATGAATTCTTGTTATTCAGATGGAAATGGATATTCTGCACCCCACCATGATGCGTGTCAAGTCATATTTGATTTTGAAGAAATTTTGAAAATGAAAAATCCCTCTATACCCCCTCTAACGTCCCGACAATGAGTTCTGTCGACGAATTATTGTTATTCAGATGGAAATAGATATTCTACACCCACCATGATGCGTGCCAAGTCATATTAGATTTTTGAAGAAATATTGAAAATGAGAAATCCCTCTATACGCCCTCTAACGACCCGACAATGATTTCTGTTTACAAATTATTGTTATTCAGATGGAAATGGATATTCTGCACCCCACCATGATGCGTGCCAAGTTATATTAGATTTTTGAAGAAATTTTGAAAATGAAAAATCCCTCCATACCCCCTCTAAAGACCCGTCAATGATTTCTGTTGACAAATTATTGTTATTCAGACGGAAATGGATATTCTGCACCCCACCATGATGCGTGCCAAGTCATATTAGATTTTTGAAGAAATATTGAAAATGAGAAATCCCTCTATACGCCCTCTAACGACCCGACAATGATTTCTGTTGACAAATTATTGTTATTCAGACGGAAATGGATATTCTGCACCCCACCATGATGCGTGCCAAGTCATATTAGATTTTTGAAGAAATTTTGAAAATGAAAAACCCCTCAATACCCCTTCTAACGACCCGACAATGATTTCTGTCGACGAATTATTGATATTCAGATGGAAATAGATATTCTTCACCCACCATGATGCGTGCCAAGTCATATTAGATTTTTGAAGAAATATTGAAAATGAGAAATCCCTCTATACGCCCTCTAACGACCCGACAATGATTTCTGTTGACAAATTATTGTTATTCAGATGGCAATGGATATTCTGCACCCCACCATGATGCGTGCCAAGTCATATTAGATTTTTGAAGAAATTTTGAAAATGAAAAATCCCTCTATACCCCCTCCAACGACCCGTCAATGATTTCCGTTGACGGATCATTGTAATTCAGATGGAAATGGATATTCAGCACCCCACCATGATGCGTGCCAAGTCATATTTGATTTTGAGGTAATTTTGAAAATGAAAAATCCCTCTATACCCCCTCTGACGACCCGACAATGATTTCAGTTGACAAATTATTGTTATTGAGATGGAAATGGATATTCTGTACCCCACCATGATGCGTGCCAAGTCATATTTGAATTTTGAAGTCATTTTGAAAATGAGAAATCCCTCTATACACCCTCTAACGACCCGACAATGAGTTCTGTTGACGAATTATTGTTATTCAGATAATAATGGATATTCTGCATCCCACCATGATGCGTGCCATGTCATATTGGATTTTTGAAGAAATATTGAAAATGAAAAATCCCTCTATACCCCCTCCAACGACCCGACAATGATTTCTGTTGACGAATTATTGTTATTCAGATGGAAATGGATATTCTGCACCCCACCATGATGCGTGCCAAGTCATATTTGATTTGGAGGTAATTTTGAAAATGAAAAACCCTCTATTCCCCCTCTGACGACCCGACAATGATTTCTGTTGAGAAATTATTGTTATTGAGATGGAAATGGATATTCTGTACCCCACCATGATGCGTGCCAAGTCATATTGGATTTTGAGGTAATTTTGAAAATGAAAAATTGCTCCATACCCCCTCTGACGACCCGACAATGATTTCTGTTGATAAATTCTTGTTATTCAGATGGAATCGGATATTCTGCACCCTACTATAATGCGTGCCAAGTCATATTTAATTTTTGAAGTCATTTTGATATTGAAAAATCCCTCTATACCCCCTCTGACAACCCGACAATGATTTCTGTTGACGAATTATTGTTATTCAGATGGACATGGATAATTTGCACTCCACCATGATGCGTGCCAAGTCATATAAGATTTTTGAAGAAATTTTGAAAATGAAATATCCCTCTATACCCCCTCCAACGACCCGTCAATGATTTCTGTTGTCGAATCATTGTTATTCAAATGGAAATGGATATTCTGCACCCCACTATGATGCGTGCCAAGTCATATTTGATTTTGAGGTAATTTTGAAAATGTAAAATCACTCTATACACCCTTCGACGACCCGACAATGATTTCTGTTGACAAATTATTGTTATCCAGATGGAAATGAATATTCTGCACCCGACCATGTTGCGTGCCAAGTCTTATTTGATTTTGAGGTAATTTTGAAAATGAGAAATCTCTGTATACCCCCTCTAACGACCCGACAATGATTTCTGTTGACAAATTATTGTTATTCAGACGGAAATGGATATTCTGCACCCCACCATGATGCGTGCCAAGTCATATTAGATTTTTGAAGAAATTTTGAAAATGAAAAACCCCTCAATACCCCTTCTAACGACCCGACAATGATTTCTGTCGACGAATTATTGATATTCAGATGGAAATAGATATTCTTCACCCACCATGATGCGTGCCAAGTCATATTAGATTTTTGAAGAAATATTGAAAATGAGAAATCCCTCTATACGCCCTCTAACGACCCGACAATGATTTCTGTTGACAAATTATTGTTATTCAGATGGCAATGGATATTCTGCACCCCACCATGATGCGTGCCAAGTCATATTAGATTTTTGAAGAAATTTTGAAAATGAAAAATCCCTCTATACCCCCTCCAACGACCCGTCAATGATTTCCGTTGACGGATCATTGTAATTCAGATGGAAATGGATATTCAGCACCCCACCATGATGCGTGCCAAGTCATATTTGATTTTGAGGTAATTTTGAAAATGAAAAATCCCTCTATACCCCCTCTGACGACCCGACAATGATTTCAGTTGACAAATTATTGTTATTGAGATGGAAATGGATATTCTGTACCCCACCATGATGCGTGCCAAGTCATATTTGAATTTTGAAGTCATTTTGAAAATGAGAAATCCCTCTATACACCCTCTAACGACCCGACAATGAGTTCTGTTGACGAATTATTGTTATTCAGATAATAATGGATATTCTGCATCCCACCATGATGCGTGCCATGTCATATTGGATTTTTGAAGAAATATTGAAAATGAAAAATCCCTCTATACCCCCTCCAACGACCCGACAATGATTTCTGTTGACGAATTATTGTTATTCAGATGGAAATGGATATTCTGCACCCCACCATGATGCGTGCCAAGTCATATTTGATTTGGAGGTAATTTTGAAAATGAAAAACCCTCTATTCCCCCTCTGACGACCCGACAATGATTTCTGTTGAGAAATTATTGTTATTGAGATGGAAATGGATATTCTGTACCCCACTATGATGCGTGCCAAGTCATATTGGATTTTGAGGTAATTTTGAAAATGAAAAATTGCTCCATACCCCCTCTGACGACCCGACAATGATTTCTGTTGATAAATTCTTGTTATTCAGATGGAATCGGATATTCTGCACCCTACTATAATGCGTGCCAAGTCATATTTAATTTTTGAAGTCATTTTGATATTGAAAAATCCCTCTATACCCCCTCTGACAACCCGACAATGATTTCTGTTGACGAATTATTGTTATTCAGATGGACATGGATAATTTGCACTCCACCATGATGCGTGCCAAGTCATATAAGATTTTTGAAGAAATTTTGAAAATGAAATATCCCTCTATACCCCCTCCAACGACCCGTCAATGATTTCTGTTGTCGAATCATTGTTATTCAGATGGAAATGGATATTCTGCACCCCACTATGATGCGTGCCAAGTCATATTTGATTTTGAGGTAATTTTGAAAATGTAAAATCACTCTATACACCCTTCGACGACCCGACAATGATTTCTGTTGACAAATTATTGTTATTGAGATGGAAATGGATATTCTGTACCCCACCATGATGCGTGCCAAGTACTATTTGATTATTGAAGTCATTTTGAAAATGAAAAATCCATCTATACCCCCTCTACCCGACAATGAGTTCTGATGACGAATTATTGTTATTCAGATGATAATGGATATTCTGCTCCCCACCATGATGCGTGCCAAGTCATATTGGATTTTTGAAGAAATATTGAAAATGAAAAATTCCTCTATACCCCCTCTAACGACCCGACAATGATTTCTGTTGACGAATTATTGTTATTCAGATGGAAATGAATAATCTGCACCCCACCATGTTGCGTGCCAAGTCATATTTGATTTTGAGGTAATTTTGAAAATGAAAAATCCCCCTCTATTTCCCCTCTGACGACCCGACAATGATTTCTGTCGACAAATTATTGTTATTGAGATGGAAATATATATTCTGTACCCTACCATGATGCGTGCCAAGTCATATTGGATTTTTGAAGAAATATTGAAAATGAAAAATTCCTCTATACCCCCTCTAACGACCCGACAATGATTTCTGTTGACGAACTATTGTTATTTAGATGGAAATAGATATTCTGCACCCCACCATAATGCGTGCCAAGTCATATTTGATTTTGAGGTAATTTTGAAAATGAAAAATCCCTCTATACCCCTTCTGACGACCCGACAATGATTTCTGTTAACAAATTATTGTTATTGAGAAGGAAATGGATATTCTGTACCCCACTATGACGCGTGCCAAGTCATATTAGATTTTTGAAGAAATATTGAAAATGAGAAATCCCTCTATACGCCCTCTAACGACCCGACAATGATTTCTGTTGACAAATTATTGTTATTCAGATGGAAATGGATATTCTGCACCCCACCATGATGCGTGCCAAGTCATATTAGATTTTTGAAGAAATTTTGAAAATGAGAAATTCCTATATACCCCCTCCAATGACCCGTCAATGATTTCTGTTGACGAATCATCGTTATTCAGATGGAAATGGATATTTTGCACCCCACCATGATGCGTGCCAAGTCATATTTGATTTTGAGGTAATTTTGAAAATGAAAAATCCCTCTATACCCCCTCTGACGACCCGACAATGATTTCAGTTGACAAATTATTGTTATTGAGATTGAAATGGATATTCTGTACCCCACCATGATGCGTGCCAAGTCATATTTGAATTTTGAAGTCATTTTTAAAATGAGAAATCCCTCTATACACCCTCTAACGACCCGACAATGATTTCTGTTTACGAATTATTGTTATTCAGATGGAAATTAATATTCTGCACTCCACCATGTTGCGTGCCAAGTCATATTTGATTTTGAGGTAATTTTGAAAATGAAAAACCCTCTATTCCCCCTCTGACGACCCGACAATGATTTCTGTTGAGAAATTATTGTTATTGAGATGGAAATGGATATTCTGTACCCCACTATGACGCGTGCCAAGTCATATTTGATTTTTGAAGTCATTTTGAAAATGAAAAATCCCTCTATACACCCTCTAACGACCCGACAATGATTTCTGTTTACGAATTATTGTTATTCAGATGGAAATAGATATTCTGCACCCCACCATGATGCGTGCCAAGTCATATTTGATTTTGAGGTAATTTTGAAAATGAAAAATCTCTCTATACCCCTTCTGACGACCCGACAATGATTTCTGTTAAAAAATTATTGTTATTGAGATGGAAATGGATATTCTGTACCCCACTATGACGCGTGCCAAGTCATATTTGATTTTTGAAGTCATTTTGAAAATGAAAAATCCCTCTATACCCACTCTGACGAACCGACAATGATTTCTGTCGACGAATTATTGTTATTCAGATGGAAATGGATATTCTGCACCCCACCATGATGCGTGCCAAGTCATATTGGATTTTTGAAGAAATATTGAAAATGAAAAATCCCTCTATACACCCTCTAACGACCCGACAATGGTTTCTGTTGACGAATTATTGTTATCCAGATGGAAATGAATATTCTGCACCCCACCATGTTGCGTGCCAAGTCATATTTGATTTTGAGGTAATTTTGAAAATGAAAAATCCCTCTATACCTCCTCTTACGTCCCGACAATGATTTCTGTCGACGAATTATTGTTATTTAGATGGAAGTGGATATTCTGCACCCCACCATGATGCGTGCCAAGTCATATTAGATTTTTGAAGAAATTTTGAAAATGAAAAATCTCTCTATACCCCCTCCAACTACCCGTCAATGATTTCTGTTGACGACTTATTGTTATTCAGATGGAAATGGATATTCTGCACTCCACTATGATGCGTGCCAAGTCATATTAGATTTTTGAAGAAATATTGAAAATGAGAAATCCCTCTTTACCCCCTCTGACGACCCGACAATGATTTCTGTTGACGAATTATTGTTATTCAAATGGCAATGGATATTTTGCACCCAACCATGATGCGTGCCAAGTCATATTAGATTTTTGAAGAAATTTTGAAAATGAAAAATCTTTCTATACCCCCTCCAACTACCCGTCAATGATTTCTGTTGACGACTTATTGTTATTCAGATGGAAATGGATATTCTGTACCCCACCATGATGCGTGTCAAGTCATATTTGATTTTTGAAGTCATTTTGAAAATGAGAAATCCCTCTATACCCCCTCTAACGACTCGACAATGATTTCTGTCGACAAATTATTGTTATTCAGATGGAAATAGATATTCTGCACCCCACTATGATGCGTGCCAAGTCATATTAAATTTTTGAAGAAATATTGAAAATGAGAAATCCCTCTTTAACCCCTCTGACGACCCGACAATGATTTCTGTTGATGAATTATTGTTATTCAGATGGAAATGGATATTCTGCACCCCACCATGTTGCGTGCCAAGTCATATTTGATTTTGAGGTAATTTTGAAAATGAAAAATCCCTCTATTCCACCTCTAACGACCCGACAATGATTTCTGTTGACAAATTATTGTTATTCAGATGGAAATGGATATTCTGCACCCCACCATGTTGCGTGCCAAGTCATATTTGAATTTGAGGTAATTTTGAAAATGAAAAATCCCTCTATACCCCCTCTAACGACCCGACAATGATATCGGTTGACAAATTATTGTTATTCAAATGGCAATGGATATTCTGCACCCCACTATGATGCGTGCCAAGTCATATTTGATTTTGAGGTAATTTTGAAAATGAAAAATCCCTCTATATCCCCTCTAACAACCCGACAATGATTTCTGTCGACGAATTATTGTTATTCAGATGGAAATGAATATTCTGCACTCCACCATGTTGCGTGCCAAGTCATATTTGATTTTGAGGTAATTTTGAAAATGAGAAATCCCTCTATACCCCCTCTAACGATCCGACAATGATTTCTGTCGACGAATTATTGTTATTCAGATAGAAATAGATATTCAGCACCCCACTATGATGCGTTCCAAGTCATATTTGATTTTTGAAGAAATATTGAAAATGAGAAATCCCTCTATACCCCCTCCAACGACCCGTCAATGATTTCTTTTGACGAATTATTGTTATTTAGATGGAAATGGATATTCTGCACCCCATCATGATGCGTGCCAAGTCATATTTGATTTTGAGGTAATTTTGAAAATGAAAAATCCCTCTATACCCCCTCTGACGACCCGACAATGATTTCTGTCGACGAATTATTGTAATCCAGATGGAAATGAATATTCTGCACCCCACCATGTTGCGTGCCAAGTCATATTTGATTTTGAGGTGATTTTGAAAATGAGAAATCCCTCTATACCCCCTCTAACGTCCCGACAATGATTTCTGTCGACGAATTATTGTTATTCAGATGGAAATAGATATTCTGCACCCCACCATGATGCGTGCCAAGTCATATTAGATTTTTGAAGAAATATTGAAAATGAGAAATCCCTCTTTACTCCCTCTGACGACCCGACAATGATTTCTGTTGACGAATTATTGTTATTCAGATGGACATGGATACTTTGCACCCCATCATGATGCGTGACAAGTCATATTAGATTTTTGAAGAAATATTGAAAATGAAAAATCCCTCTATTCCCCCTCTAACGACCCGAAAATGATTTCTGTTGACAAATTATTGTTATTCAGATGGAAATTGATATTCTGCACCCCACCATGTTGCGTGCCAAGTCATATTTGATTTTGAGGTAATTTTGAAAATGAAAAATCCCTCTATACCCCCTCTAACGACCCGACAATGATTTCTGTTGACAAATTATTGTTATTCAAATGGCAATGGATATTCTGCACCCCACCATGATGCGTGCCAAGTCATATTAGATTTTAGAAGAAATTTTGAAAATGAAAAATCTCTCTATACCCCCTCCAACTACCCGTCAATGATTTCTGTTGACGACTTATTGTTATTCAGATGGAAATGGATATTCTGCACTCCACTATGATGCGTGCCAAGTCATATTTGATTTTGAGGTAATTTTGAAAATGAAAAATCCCTCTATACTCCCTCTGACGACCCGACAATGATTTCTGGTGACGAATTATTGTTATTCAGATGGAAATGGATATTCTGCTCCCCACCATGATGCGTGCCAAGTCAAATTGGATTTTTGAAGAAATATTGAAAATGAAAAATATCTCTATACCCCCTCCAACGACCCGACAATGAATTCTGTTGACGAATTATTGTTATCCAGATGGAAATGAATATTCTGTACCCCACCATGATGCGTGTCAAGTCATATTTGATTTTTGAAGAAATTTTGAAAATGAAAAATCTCTCTATACCCCCTCCAACTACCCGTCAATGATTTCTGTTGACGACTTATTGTTATTCAGATGGAAATGGATATTCTGCACTCCACTATGATGCGTGCCAAGTCATATTTGATTTTTGAAGTCATTTTGAAAATGAAAAATCCCTCTATACCCCCTCTGACGACCCGACAATGACTTCTGTCGACGAATTATTGTTATTCAGATGGAAATGGATATTCTGCACCCCACCATGATGCGTGCCAAGTCAAATTGGATTTTTGAAGAAATATTGAAAATGAAAAATAACTCTATACCCCCTCCAACGACCCGACAATGATTTCTGTTGACGAATTATTGTTATCCAGATGGAAATGAATATTCTGTACCCCACCATGATGCGTGTCAAGTCATATTTGATTTTTGAAGTCATTTTGAAAATGAGAAATCCCTCTATACCCCCTCTAACGACTCGACAATGATTTCTGTCGACAAATTATTGTTATTCAGATGGAAATAGATATTCTGCACCCCACTATGATGCGTGCCAAGTCATATTAAATTTTTGAAGAAATATTGAAAATGAGAAATCCCTCTTTAACCCCTCTGACGACCCGACAATGATTTCTGTTGATGAATTATTGTTATTCAGATGGAAATGGATATTCTGCACCCCACCATGTTGCGTGCCAAGTCATATTTGATTTTGAGGTAATTTTGAAAATGAAAAACCCCTATTTATCTCCTCTAACAACCCGACAATGATTTCTGTCGACGAATTATTGTTATTCAGATGGAAATGAATATTCTGCACCCCACCATGTTGCGTGCCAAGTCATATTAGAATTTTGAAGAAATATTGAAAATGAAAAATCCCTCTATTCCACCTCTAACGACCCGACAATGATTTCTGTTGACAAATTATTGTTATTCACATGGAAATGGATATTCTGCACCCCACCATGTTGCGTGCCAAGTCATATTTGATTTTGAGGTAATTTTGAAAATGAAAAATCCCTCTATACCCCCTCTAACGACCCGACAATGATATCGGTTGACAAATTATTGTTATTCAAATGGCAATGGATATTCTGCACCCCACTATGATGCGTGCCAAGTCATATTTGATTTTGAGGTAATTTTGAAAATGAAAAATCCCTCTATATCCCCTCTAACAACCCGACAATGATTTCTGTCGACGAATTATTGTTATTCAGATGGAAATGAATATTCTGCACCCCACCATGTTGCGTGCCAAGTCATATTTGATTTTGAGGTAATTTTGAAAATGAAAAATCCCTCTATATCCCCTCTAACAACCCGACAATGATTTCTGTCGACGAATTATTGTTATTCAGATGGAAATGAATATTCTGCACCCCACCATGTTGCGTGCCAAGTCATATTAGAATTTTGAAGAAATATTGAAAATGAAAAATCCCTCTATTCCACCTCTAACGACCCGACAATGATTTCTGTTGACAAATTATTGTTATTCACATGGAAATGGATATTCTGCACCCCACCATGTTGCGTGCCAAGTCATATTTGATTTTGAGGTAATTTTGAAAATGAAAAATCCCTCTATACCCCCTCTAACGACCCGACAATGATATCGGTTGACAAATTATTGTTATTCAAATGGCAATGGATATTCTGCACCCCACTATGATGCGTGCCAAGTCATATTTGATTTTGAGGTAATGTTGAAAATGAAAAATCCCTCTATATCCCCTCTAACAACCCGACAATGATTTCTGTCGACGAATTATTGTTATTCAGATGGAAATGAATATTCTGCACCCCACCATGTTGCGTGCCAAGTCATATTTGATTTTGAGGTAATTTTGAAAATGAGAAATCCCTCTATACCCCCTCTAACGATCCGACAATGATTTCTGTCGACGAATTATTGTTATTCAGATGGAAATGGATATTCTGCACCCCACCATGATGCGTGCCAAGTCATATTAGATTTTTGAAGAAATTTTGAAAATGAAAAATTCCTATATACCCCCTCCAATGACCCATCAATGATTTCTGTTGACGAATCATTGTTATTCAGATGGAAATGTATACTTTGCACCCCACCATGATGCGTGCCAAGTCATATTTGATTTTGAGGTAATTTTGAAAATGAAAAATCCCTCTATACCTCCTCTGACGACCCGACAATGATTTCAGTTGACAAATTATTGTTATTGAGATTGAAATGGATATTCTGTACCCCACCATGATGCGTGCCAAGTCATATTTGAATTTTGAAGTCATTTTTAAAATGAGAAATCCCTCTATACACCCTCTAACGACCCGACAATGATTTCTGTTTACGAATTATTGTTATTCAGATGGAAATTAATATTCTGCACTCCACCATGTTGCGTGCCAAGTCATATTTGATTTTGAGGTAATTTTGAAAATGAAAAACCCTCTATTCCTCCTCTGACGACCCGACAATGATTTCTGTTGAGAAATTATTGTTATTGAGATGGAAATGGATATTCTGTACCCCACCATGATGCGTGCCAAGTCATATTAGATTATTGAAGATATTTTGAAAATGAAAAATCCCTCTATACCCCTTCCACCGACCCGTCAATGATTTCTGTTGACGAATTATTGTTATTTAGATGGAAGTGGATATTCTGCACCCCACCCTGATGCGTGCCAAGTCATAATGGATTTTTGAAGAAATATTGAAAATGAAAAATCCCTCTATTCCCCCTCTAACGAATCGAAAATGATTTCTGTTGACGAATTATTGTTATTCAGATTGAAATGAATATTCTGCACCCCACCATGTTGCGTGCCAAGTCATATTTGAATTTGAGGTAATTTTGAAAATGAAAAACTCTCTATTCCCCCTCTGACGACCCGACAATGATTTCTGTTGAGAAATTATTGTTATTGAGATGGAAATAGATATTCTGTACCCCACCATGATGCGTGCCAAGTCATATTAGTTTATTGAAGATATTTTGAAAATGAAAAATCCCTCTATACCCCCTCTGACGACCCGAAAATGATTTTTGTTAACAAATTATAGTTATTGAGATGGAAATGGATATTCTTGTACCCCACTATGATGCGTGCCAAGTCATATTTGATTTTTGAAGTCATTTTGAAAATTAAAAATCCCTCTATACCCCCTCTAACGACCCGACAATGATTTCTTTTGACGAATTATTGTTATTCAGATGGAAATAGATATTCTGCACCCCACCATGATGTGTGCCAAGTCATATTTGATTTTGAGGTAATTTTGGAAATGAAAAATCCCTCTATACCCCCTCAGATGACCCGACAATGATTTCTGTTAACAAATTATTGTTTTTGAGATGGAAATGGATATTATGTACCCCACTATGATGCGTTCCAAGTCATAATTGATTTTTGAAGAAATATTGAAAATGAGAAATCCCTCTATACCCCCTCCAACGACCCGTCAATGATTTCTTTTGACGAATTATTGTTATTTAGATGGAAATGGATATTCTGCACCCCATCATGATGCGTGCCAAGTCATATTTGATTTTGAGGTAATTTTGAAAATGAAAAATCCCTCTATACCCCCTCTGACGACCCGACAATGATTTCTGTCGACGAATTATTGTAATCCAGATGGAAATGAATATTCTGCACCCCACCATGTTGCGTGCCAAGTCATATTTGATTTTGAGGTGATTTTGAAAATGAGAAATCCCTCTATACCCCCTCTAACGTCCCGACAATGATTTCTGTCGACGAATTATTGTTATTCAGATGGAAATAGATATTCTGCACCCCACCATGATGCGTGCCAAGTCATATTAGATTTTTGAAGAAATATTGAAAATGAGAAATCCCTCTTTACTCCCTCTGACGACCCGACAATGATTTCTGTTGACGAATTATTGTTATTCAGATGGACATGGATACTTTGCACCCCATCATGATGCGTGACAAGTCATATTAGATTTTTGAAGAAATATTGAAAATGAAAAATCCCTCTATTCCCCCTCTAACGACCCGAAAATGATTTCTGTTGACAAATTATTGTTATTCAGATGGAAATAGATATTCTGCACCCCACCATGTTGCGTGCCAAGTCATATTTGATTTTGAGGTAATTTTGAAAATGAAAAATCCCTCTATACCCCCTCTAACGACCCGACAATGATTTCTTTCGACAAATTATTGTTATTCAAATGGCAATGGATATTCTGCACCCCACCATGATGCGTGCCAAGTCATATTAGATTTTTGAAGAAATTTTGAAAATGAAAAATCTCTCTATACCCCCTCCAACTACCCGTCAATGATTTCTGTTGACGACTTATTGTTATTCAGATGGAAATGGATATTCTGCACTCCACTATGATGCGTGCCAAGTCATATTTGATTTTGAGGTAATTTTGAAAATGAAAAATCCCTCTATACTCCCTCTGACGACCCGACAATGATTTCTGGTGACGAATTATTGTTATTCAGATGGAAATGGATATTCTGCTCCCCACCATGATGCGTGCCAAGTCAAATTGGATTTTTGAAGAAATATTGAAAATGAAAAATATCTCTATACCCCCTCCAACGACCCGACAATGAATTCTGTTGACGAATTATTGTTATCCAGATGGAAATGAATATTTTGTACCCCACCATGATGCGTGTCAAGTCATATTTGATTTTTGAAGAAATTTTGAAAATGAAAAATCTCTCTGTACCCCCTCCAACTACCCGTCAATGATTTCTGTTGACGACTTATTGTTATTCAGATGGAAATGGATATTCTGCACTCCACTATGATGCGTGCCAAGTCATATTTGATTTTTGAAGTCATTTTGAAAATGAAAAATCCCTCTATACCCCCTCTGACGACCCGACAATGACTTCTGTCGACGAATTATTGTTATTCAGATGGAAATGGATATTCTGCACCCCACCATGATGCGTGCCAAGTCAAATTGGATTTTTGAAGAAATATTGAAAATGAAAAATAACTCTATACCCCCTCCAACGACCCGACAATGATTTCTGTTGACGAATTATTGTTATCCAGATGGAAATGAATATTCTGTACCCCACCATGATGCGTGTCAAGTCATATTTGATTTTTGAAGTCATTTTGAAAATGAGAAATCCCTCTATACCCCCTCTAACGACTCGACAATGATTTCTGTCGACAAATTATTGTTATTCAGATGGAAATAGATATTCTGCACCCCACTATGATGCGTGCCAAGTCATATTAAATTTTTGAAGAAATATTGAAAATGAGAAATCCCTCTTTAACCCCTCTGACGACCCGACAATGATTTCTGTTGATGAATTATTGTTATTCAGATGGAAATGGATATTCTGCACCCCACCATGTTGCGTGCCAAGTCATATTTGATTTTGAGGTAATTTTGAAAATGAAAAATCCCTCTATTCCACCTCTAACGACCCGACAATGATTTCTGTTGACAAATTATTGTTATTCAGATGGAAATGGATATTCTGCACCCCACCATGTTGCGTGCCAAGTCATATTTGAATTTGAGGTAATTTTGAAAATGAAAAATCCCTCTATACCCCCTCTAACGACCCGACAATGATATCGGTTGACAAATTATTGTTATTCAAATGGCAATGGATATTCTGCACCCCACTATGATGCGTGCCAAGTCATATTTGATTTTGAGGTAATTTTGAAAATGAAAAATCCCTCTATATCCCCTCTAACAACCCGACAATGATTTCTGTCGACGAATTATTGTTATTCAGATGGAAATGAATATTCTGCACTCCACCATGTTGCGTGCCAAGTCATATTTGATTTTGAGGTAATTTTGAAAATGAGAAATCCCTCTATACCCCCTCTAACGATCCGACAATGATTTCTGTCGACGAATTATTGTTATTCAGATAGAAATAGATATTCAGCACCCCACTATGATGCGTTCCAAGTCATATTTGATTTTTGAAGAAATATTGAAAATGAGAAATCCCTCTATACCCCCTCCAACGACCCGTCAATGATTTCTTTTGACGAATTATTGTTATTTAGATGGAAATGGATATTCTGCACCCCATCATGATGCGTGCCAAGTCATATTTGATTTTGAGGTAATTTTGAAAATGAAAAATCCCTCTATACCCCCTCTGACGACCCGACAATGATTTCTGTCGACGAATTATTGTAATCCAGATGGAAATGAATATTCTGCACCCCACCATGTTGCGTGCCAAGTCATATTTGATTTTGAGGTGATTTTGAAAATGAGAAATCCCTCTATACCCCCTCTAACGTCCCGACAATGATTTCTGTCGACGAATTATTGTTATTCAGATGGAAATAGATATTCTGCACCCCACCATGATGCGTGCCAAGTCATATTAGATTTTTGAAGAAATATTGAAAATGAGAAATCCCTCTTTACTCCCTCTGACGACCCGACAATGATTTCTGTTGACGAATTATTGTTATTCAGATGGACATGGATACTTTGCACCCCATCATGATGCGTGACAAGTCATATTAGATTTTTGAAGAAATATTGAAAATGAAAAATCCCTCTATTCCCCCTCTAACGACCCGAAAATGATTTCTGTTGACAAATTATTGTTATTCAGATGGAAATAGATATTCTGCACCCCACCATGTTGCGTGCCAAGTCATATTTGATTTTGAGGTAATTTTGAAAATGAAAAATCCCTCTATACCCCCTCTAACGACCCGACAATGATTTCTGTTGACAAATTATTGTTATTCAAATGGCAATGGATATTCTGCACCCCACCATGATGCGTGCCAAGTCATATTAGATTTTAGAAGAAATTTTGAAAATGAAAAATCTCTCTATACCCCCTCCAACTACCCGTCAATGATTTCTGTTGACGACTTATTGTTATTCAGATGGAAATGGATATTCTGCACTCCACTATGATGCGTGCCAAGTCATATTTGATTTTGAGGTAATTTTGAAAATGAAAAATCCCTCTATACTCCCTCTGACGACCCGACAATGATTTCTGGTGACGAATTATTGTTATTCAGATGGAAATGGATATTCTGCTCCCCACCATGATGCGTGCCAAGTCAAATTGGATTTTTGAAGAAATATTGAAAATGAAAAATATCTCTATACCCCCTCCAACGACCCGACAATGAATTCTGTTGACGAATTATTGTTATCCAGATGGAAATGAATATTCTGTACCCCACCATGATGCGTGTCAAGTCATATTTGATTTTTGAAGAAATTTTGAAAATGAAAAATCTCTCTATACCCCCTCCAACTACCCGTCAATGATTTCTGTTGACGACTTATTGTTATTCAGATGGAAATGGATATTCTGCACTCCACTATGATGCGTGCCAAGTCATATTTGATTTTTGAAGTCATTTTGAAAATGAAAAATCCCTCTATACCCCCTCTGACGACCCGACAATGACTTCTGTCGACGAATTATTGTTATTCAGATGGAAATGGATATTCTGCACCCCACCATGATGCGTGCCAAGTCAAATTGGATTTTTGAAGAAATATTGAAAATGAAAAATAACTCTATACCCCCTCCAACGACCCGACAATGATTTCTGTTGACGAATTATTGTTATCCAGATGGAAATGAATATTCTGTACCCCACCATGATGCGTGTCAAGTCATATTTGATTTTTGAAGTCATTTTGAAAATGAGAAATCCCTCTATACCCCCTCTAACGACTCGACAATGATTTCTGTCGACAAATTATTGTTATTCAGATGGAAATAGATATTCTGCACCCCACTATGATGCGTGCCAAGTCATATTAAATTTTTGAAGAAATATTGAAAATGAGAAATCCCTCTTTAACCCCTCTGACGACCCGACAATGATTTCTGTTGATGAATTATTGTTATTCAGATGGAAATGGATATTCTGCACCCCACCATGTTGCGTGCCAAGTCATATTTGATTTTGAGGTAATTTTGAAAATGAAAAATCCCTCTATTCCACCTCTAACGACCCGACAATGATTTCTGTTGACAAATTATTGTTATTCAGATGGAAATGGATATTCTGCACCCCACCATGTTGCGTGCCAAGTCATATTTGAATTTGAGGTAATTTTGAAAATGAAAAATCCCTCTATACCCTCTCTAACGACCCGACAATGATATCGGTTGACAAATTATTGTTATTCAAATGGCAATGGATATTCTGCACCCCACTATGATGCGTGCCAAGTCATATTTGATTTTGAGGTAATTTTGAAAATGAAAAATCCCTCTATATCCCCTCTAACAACCCGACAATGATTTCTGTCGACGAATTATTGTTATTCAGATGGAAATGAATATTCTGCACTCCACCATGTTGCGTGCCAAGTCATATTTGATTTTGAGGTAATTTTGAAAATGAGAAATCCCTCTATACCCCCTCTAACGATCCGACAATGATTTCTGTCGACGAATTATTGTTATTCAGATAGAAATAGATATTCAGCACCCCACCATGATGCGTGCCAAGTCATATTAGATTTTTGAAGAAATATTGAAAATGAGAAATCCCTCTATACCCCCTCCAACGACCCGTCAATGATTTCTGTTGACGAATTATTGTTATTTAGATGGAAACGGATATTCTGCACCTCACCATGATGCGTGCCAAGTCATATTTGATTTTGAGGTACTTTTGATAATGAAAAATCCCTCTATACCCCCTCTAACGACCCGACAATGATTTCTGTCGACGAATTATTGTTATTCAGATGGAAATAGATATTCTGCACCCCACCATGATACGTGCCAAGTCATATTAGATTTTTGAAGAAATATTGAAAATGAGAAATCCCTCTATACCCCCTCTGACGACCCGACAATGGTTTCTGTTAACAAATTATTGTTATTGAGATGGAAATGGATATTCTGTAACCCACCATGATGCGTGCCAAGACATATTAGATTTTTGAAGAAATATTAAAAATGAAAAATCCCTCTATTCCCCCTCTAACGACCCGACAATGATTTTTGTTAACAAATTATAGTTATTGAAAGAAATATTGAAAATGAGAAATCCCTCTATACGCCCTCTAACGACCCGACAATGATTTCTGTTGACAAATTATTGTTATTCAGATGGAAATGGATATTCTGCACCCCACCATGATGCGTGCCAAGTCATATTAGATTTTTGAAGAAATTTTGAAAATGAAAAATCCCTCTATACCCCCTCCTACGACCCGTCAATGATTTCTGTTGACGAATCATTGTTATTCAGATGGAAATGGATATTCTGCACCACACCACGATGCGTGCCAAGTCATATTTGATTTTGAGGTAATTTTGAAAATGAAAAATCCCTCTATACCCCCTCTGACGACCCGACAATGATTTCTGTTGACAAATTATTGTTATTGAGATGGAAATGGATATTCTGTACCCCACCATTATGCGTGCCAAGTCATATTTGAATTTTGAAGTCATTTTGAAAATGAGAAATCCCTCTATACACCCTCTAACGACCCGTCAATGAGTTCTGTTGACGAATTATTGTTATTCAGATAATAATGGATATTCTGCATCCCACCATGATGCGTGCCAAGTCATATTGGATTTTTTAAGAAATATTGAAAATGAAAAATCCCTCTATACCCCCTCTAACGACCCGACAATGATTTCTGTCGACGAATTATTGTTATTCAGATGGAAATTAATATTCTGCACTCCACCATGTTGCGTGCCAAGTCATATTTGATTTTGAGGTAATTTTGAAAATGAAAAACCCTCTATTTTCCCTCGGACGACCCGACAATGATTTTTGTTAACAAATTATAGTTATTGAAAGAAATATTGAAAATGAGAAATCCCTCTATACGCCCTCTAACGACCCGACAATGATTTCTGTTGACAAATTATTGTTATTCAGATGGAAATGGATATTCTGCACCCCACCATGATGCGTGCCAAGTCATATTAGATTTTTGAAGAAATTTTGAAAATGAAAAATCCCTCTATACCCCCTCCTACGACCCGTCAATGATTTCTGTTGACGAATCATTGTTATTCAGATGGAAATGGATATTCTGCATTCCACCATGTTGCGTGCCAAGTCATATTTGATTTTGAGGTAATTTTGAAAATGAAAAACCCTCTATTTTCCCTCGGACGACCCGACAATGATTTCTGTTGAGAAATTATTGTTATTGAGATGGAAATGGATATTCTGTACCCCACCATTATGCGTGCCAAGTCATATTTGAATTTTGAAGTCATTTTGAAAATGAGAAATCCCTCTATACACCCTCTAACGACCCGTCAATGAGTTCTGTTGACGAATTATTGTTATTCAGATAATAATGGATATTCTGCATCCCACCATGATGCGTGCCAAGTCATATTGGATTTTTTAAGAGATATTGAAAATGAAAAATCCCTCTATACCCCCTCTAACGACCCGACAATGATTTCTGTCGACGAATTATTGTTATTCAGATGGAAATTAATATTCTGCACTCCACCATGTTGCGTGCCAAGTCATATTTGATTTTGAGGTAATTTTGAAAATGAAAAACCCTCTATTTTCCCTCGGACGACCCGTCAATGATTTCTGTTGAGAAATTATTGTTATTGAGATGGAAATGGATATTCTGTACCCCACCATGATGCGTGCCAAGTCATTTTAGATTATTGAAGAAATTTTGAAAATGAAAAATCCCTCTATACCCCCTCCAACGACCCGTCAATGATTTCTGTTGACGAATTATTGTTATTTAGATGGAAGTGGATATTCTGCACCCCACCCTGATGCGTGCCAAGTCATATTTGATTTTGAGGTAATTTTTGAAAATGAAAAATCCCTCTATATCCCATCTAACGACCCGACATTGATTTCTGTTGACGAATTATTGTTATTTAGATGGAAATGAATATTCTGCACCCCACTATGTTGCGTGCCAAGTCATATTTGATTTTGAGGTAATTTTGAAAATGAAAAATCCCTCTATACCCCCTCTAACGATCCGACAATGATTTCTGTCGACGAATTATTGTTATTCAGATAGAAATAGATATTCTGCACCCCACCATGATGCGTGCCAAGTCATATTAGATTTTTGAAGAAATATTGAAAATGAGAAATCCCTCTATACCCCCTCCAACGACCCGTCAATGATTTCTGTTGACGAATTATTGTTATTTAGATGGAAATGGATATTCTGCAACCCACCATGATGCGTGCCAAGTCATATTTGATTTTGAGGTACTTTTGAAAATGAAAAATCCCTCTATACCCCCTCTAACGACCCGACAATGATTTCTGTCGACGAATTATTGTTATTCAGATGGAAATAGATATTCTGCACCCCACCATGATGCGTGCCAAGTCATATTTGATTTTGAGGTAATTTTGAAAATGAAAAATCCCTCTATACCCCCTCTGACGACCCGACAATGATTTTTGTTAACAAATTATAGTTATTGAGATGGAAATGGATATTCTTGTACCCTACTATGATGCGTGCCAAGTCATATTTGATTTTTGAAGTCATTTTGAAAATTAAAAATCCCTCTATACCCCGTCTAACGACCCGACAATGATTTCTGTCGACGAATTATTGTTATTCAGATGGAAATAGATTTTCTGCACCCCACCATGATGTGTGCCAAGTCATATTTGATTTTGAGGTAATTTTGAAAATGAAAAATCCCTCTATGTCCCCTCTAACAACCCGACAATGATTTCTGTCGACGAATTATTGTTATT
Organism: Chrysolina americana; assembly: GCA_958502065.1. NCBI lineage: Eukaryota > Metazoa > Arthropoda > Insecta > Coleoptera > Chrysomelidae > Chrysolina > Chrysolina americana. The sequence continues at coordinate 48,159,715 of OY293415.1, read as the reverse complement.
CAGATGGAAATAGATATTCTGCACCCCACCATGATGTGTGCCAAGTCATATTTGATTTTGAGGTAATTTTGAAAATGAGAAATCCCTCTATACCCCCTCTAACGATCCGACAATGATTTCTGTCGACGAATTATTGTTATTCAGATAGAAATAGATATTCAGCACCCCACCATGATGCGTGCCAAGTCATATTAGATTTTTGAAGAAATATTGAAAATGAGAAATCCCTCTATACCCCCTCCAACGACCCGTCAATGATTTCTGTTGACGAATTATTGTTATTTAGATGGAAACGGATATTCTGCACCTCACCATGATGCGTGCCAAGTCATATTTGATTTTGAGGTACTATTGATAATGAAAAATCCCTCTATACCCCCTCTAACGACCCGACAATGATTTCTGTCGACGAATTATTGTTATTCAGATGGAAATAGATATTCTGCACCCCACCATGATACGTGCCAAGTCATATTAGATTTTTGAAGAAATATTGAAAATGAGAAATCCCTCTATACCCCCTCTGACGACCCGACAATGATTTTTGTTAACAAATTATAGTTATTCTGCACCCCACCATGATGCGTGCCAAGTCATATTAGATTTTGAGGTACTATTGATAATGAAAAATCCCTCTATACCCCCTCTAACGACCCGACAATGATTTCTGTCGACGAATCATTGTTATTCAGATGGAAATAGATATTCTGCACCCCACCATGATACGTGCCAAGTCATATTAGATTTTTGAAGAAATATTGAAAATGAGAAATCCCTCTATACCCCCTCTGACGACCCGACAATGATTTTTGTTAACAAATTATAGTTATTCTGCACCCCACCATGATGCGTGCCAAGTCATATTAGATTTTTGAAGAAATTTTGAAAATGAAAAATCCCTCTATACCCCCTCCTACGACCCGTCAATGATTTCTGTTGACGAATCATTGTTATTCAGATGGAAATGGATATTCTGCACCACACCATGATGCGTGCCAAGTCATATTTGATTTTGAGGTAATTTTGAAAATGAAAAATCCCTCTATACCCCCTCTGACGACCCGACAATGATTTCTGTTGACAAATTATTGTTATTGAGATGGAAATGGATATTCTGTACCCCACCATTATGCGTGCCAAGTCATATTTGAATTTTGAAGTCATTTTGAAAATGAGAAATCCCTCTATACACCCTCTAACGACCCGTCAATGAGTTCTGTTGACGAATTATTGTTATTCAGATAATAATGGATATTCTGCATCCCACCATGATGCGTGCCAAGTCATATTGGATTTTTTAAGAAATATTGAAAATGAAAAATCCCTCTATACCCCCTCTAACGACCCGACAATGATTTCTGTCGACGAATTATTGTTATTCAGATGGAAATTAATATTCTGCACTCCACCATGTTGCGTGCCAAGTCATATTTGATTTTGAGGTAATTTTGAAAATGAAAAACCCTCTATTTTCCCTCGGACGACCCGACAATGATTTCTGTTGAGAAATTATTGTTATTGAGATGGAAATGGATATTCTGTACCCCACCATGATGCGTGCCAAGTCATATTAGATTATTGAAGAAATTTTGAAAATGAAAAATCCCTCTATACCCCCTCCAACGACCCGTCAATGATTTCTGTTGACGAATTATTGTTATTTAGATGGAAGTGGATATTCTGCACCCCACCCTGATGCGTGCCAAGTCATATTTGATTTTGAGGTAAATTTTGAAAATGAAAAATCCCTCTATATCCCATCTAACGACCCGACATTGATTTCTGTTGACGAATTATTGTTATTTAGATGGAAATGAATATTCTGCACCCCACTATGTTGCGTGCCAAGTCATATTTGATTTTGAGGTAATTTTGAAAATGAAAAATCCCTCTATACCCCCTCTAACGATCCGACAATGATTTCTGTCGACGAATTATTGTTATTCAGATAGAAATAGATATTCTGCACCCCACCATGATGCGTGCCAAGTCATATTAGATATTTGAAGAAATATTGAAAATGAGAAATCCCTCTATACCCCCTCCAACGACCCGTCAATGATTTCTGTTGACGAATTATTGTTATTTAGATGGAAATGGATATTCTGCAACCCACCATGATGCGTGCCAAGTCATATTTGATTTTGAGGTACTTTTGAAAATGAAAAATCCCTCTATACCCCCTCTAACGACCCGACAATGATTTCTGTCGACGAATTATTGTTATTCAGATGGAAATAGATATTCTGCACCCCACCATGATGCGTGCCAAGTCATATTTGATTTTGAGGTACTTTTGAAAATGAAAAATCCCTCTATACCCCCTCTAACGACCCGACAATGATTTCTGTCGACGAATTATTGTTATTCAGATGGAAATAGATATTCTGCACCCCACCATGATGCGTGCCAAGTCATATTTGATTTTGAGGTAATTTTGAAAATGAAAAATCCCTCTATACCCCCTCTGACGACCCGACAATGATTTTTGTTAACAAATTATAGTTATTGAGATGGAAATGGATATTATGTACCCCACTATGATGCGTTCCAAGTCATATTTGATTTTTGAAGAAATATTGAAAATGAGAAATCCCTCTATACCCCCTCCAACGACCCGTCAATGATTTCTTTTGACGAATTATTCTTATTTAGATGGAACTGGATATTCTGCACCCCATCATGATGCGTGCCAAGTCATATTTGATTTTGAGGTAATTTTGAAAATGAAAAATCCCTCTATACCCCCTCTGACGACCCGACAATGATTTCTGTCGACAAATTATTGTTATTCAGATGGAAATGGATATTCTGCACCCTACCATGATGCGTGCCAAGTCAAATTGGATTTTTGAAGAAATATTGAAAGTGAAAAATCTCTCTTTACCCCCTCTAACGACCCGACAATGATTTCTGTTGACGAATTATTGTTATCCAGATGGAAATGAATATTCTGCACCCCACCATGTTGCGTGCCAAGTCATATTTGATTTTGAGGTAATTTTGAAAATGAGAAATCCCTCTATACCCCCTCCAACGTCCCGACAATGATTTCTGTCGACGAATTATTGTTATTCAGATGGAAATAGAAATTCTGCACCCCACCATGTTGCGTGCCAAGTCATATTTGATTTTGAGGTAATTTTGAAAATGAAAAATCCCTCTATAACCCCTCTAACGACCCGACAATGATTTCTGTTGACAAATTATTGTTATTCAAATGACAATGGATATTCTGCACCCCACCATGATGCGTGCCAAGTCATATTAGATTTTTGAAGAAATTTTGAAAATGAAAAATCTCTCTATACCCCCTCCAACTACCCGTCAATGATTTCTGTTGACGACTTATTGTTATTCAGATGGAAATGGATATTCTGCACTCCACTATGATGCGTGCCAAGTCATATTAGATTTTTGAAGAAATATTGAAAATGAAAAATCCCTCTATTCCCCCTCTAACGACCCGACAATGATTTCTGTTGACAAATTATTGTTATTCAGATGGAAATAGATATTCTGCACCCCACCATGTTGCGTGCCAAGTCATATTTGATTTTGAGGTAATTTTGAAAATGAAAAATCTCTCTATACCCCCTCCAACTACCCGTCAATGATTTCTGTTGACAAATTATTGTTATTCAGATGGACATGGATACTTTGCACCCCATCATGATGCGTGACAAGTCATATTAGATTTTTGAAGAAATATTGAAAATGAAAAATCCCTCTATTCCCCCTCTAACGACCCGACAATGATTTCTGTAGACAAATTATTGTTATTCAGATGGAAATAGATATTCTGCACCCCACCATGTTGCGTGCCAAGTCATATTTGATTTTGAGGTAATTTTGAAAATGAAAAATCCCTCTATACCCCCTCTAACGACCCGACAATGATTTCTGTTGACAAATTATTGTTATTCAAATGGCAATGGATAATCTGCACCCCACCATGATGCGTGCCAAGTCATATTGGATTTTTGAAGAAATATTGAAAATGAAAAATCCCTCTATACCCCCTCTAACGACCCGACAATGATTTCTGTTGACAAATTATTGTTATTCAGATGGAAATAGATATTCTGCACCCCACCATGTTGCGTGCCAAGTCATATTTGATTTTGAGGTAATTTTGAAAATGAAAAATCCCTCTATACCCCCTCTAACGACCCGACAATGATTTCTGTCGACAAATTATTGTTATTCAGATGGAAATGGATATTCTGCACCCTACCATGATGCGTGCCAAGTCAAATTGGATTTTTGAAGAAATATTGAAAGTGAAAAATCTCTCTTTACCCCCTCTAACGACCCGACAATGATTTCTGTTGACAAATTATTGTTATTCAGATGGAAATAGATATTCTGCACCCCACCATGTTGCGTGCCAAGTCATATTTGATTTTGAGGTAATTTTGAAAATGAAAAATCCCTCTATACCCCCTCTAACGACCCGACAATGATTTCTGTCGACAAATTATTGTTATTCAGATGGAAATGGATATTCTGCACCCTACCATGATGCGTGCCAAGTCAAATTGGATTTTTGAAGAAATATTGAAAGTGAAAAATCTCTCTTTACCCCCTCTAACGACCCGACAATGATTTCTGTTGACGAATTATTGTTATCCAGATGGAAATGAATATTCTGCACCCCACCATGTTGCGTGCCAAGTCATATTTGATTTTGAGGTAATTTTGAAAATGAGAAATCCCTCTATACCCCCTCCAACGTCCCGACAATGATTTCTGTCGACGAATTATTGTTATTCAGATGGAAATAGATATTCTGCACCCCACCATGTTGCGTGCCAAGTCATATTTGATTTTGAGGTAATTTTGAAAATGAAAAATCCCTCTATAACCCCTCTAACGACCCGACAATGATTTCTGTTGACAAATTATTGTTATTCAAATGACAATGGATATTCTGCACCCCACCATGATGCGTGCCAAGTCATATTAGATTTTTGAAGAAATTTTGAAAATGAAAAATCTCTCTATACCCCCTCCAACTACCCGTCAATGATTTCTGTTGACGACTTATTGTTATTCAGATGGAAATGGATATTCTGCACTCCACTATGATGCGTGCCAAGTCATATTAGATTTTTGAAGAAATATTGAAAATGAGAAATCCCTCTTTACCCCCTCTGACGACCCGACAATGATTTCTGTTGACGAATTATTGTTATTCAGATGGACATGGATACTTTGCACCCCATCATGATGCGTGACAAGTCATATTAGATTTTTGAAGAAATATTGAAAATGAAAAATCCCTCTATTCCCCCTCTAACGACCCGACAATGATTTCTGTTGACAAATTATTGTTATTCAGATAGAAATAGATATTCTGCACCCCACCATGTTGCGTGCCAAGTCATATTTGATTTTGAGGTAATTTTGAAAATGAAAAATCCCTCTATACCCCCTCTAACGACCCGACAATGATTTCTGTTGACAAATTATTGTTATTCAAATGGCAATGGATAATCTGCACCCCACCATGATGCGTGCCAAGTCATATTAGATTTTTGAAGAAATTTTGAAAATGAAAAATCTCTCTATACCCCCTCCAACTACCCGTCAATGATTTCTGTTGACGACTTATTGTTATTCAGATGGAAATGGATATTCTGCACTCCACTATGATGCGTGCCAAGTCAAATTGGATTTTTGAAGAAATATTGAAAATGAAAAATATCTCTATACCCCCTCCAACGACCCGACAATGATTTCTGTTGACGAATTATTGTTATCCAGATGGAAATGAATATTCTGCACCCCACCATGGTGCGTGCCAAGTCATATTTGATTTTGAGGTAATTTTGAAAATGAGAAATCCCTCTATACCCCCTCTAACGACCCGACAATGATTTCTGTCGACAAATTATTGTTATTCAGATGGAAATAGATATTCTGCACCCCACTATGATGCGTGCCAAGTCATATTGAATTTTTGAAGAAATATTGAAAATGAGAAATCCCTCTTTAACCCCTCTGACGACCCGACAATGATTTCTGTTGACGAATTATTGTTATTCAGATGGACATGGATACTTTGCACCCCACCATGATGCGTGCCAAGTCATATTAGATTTTTGAAGAAATATTGAAAATGAAAAATCCCTCTATTCCACCTCTAACGACCCGACAATGATTTCTGTTGACAAATTATTGGTATTCAGATGGAAATGGATATTCTGCACCCCACCATGTTGCGTGCCAAGTCATATTTGATTTTGAGGTAATTTTGAAAATGAAAAATCCCTCTATACCCCCTCTAACGACCCGACAATGATATCGGTTGACAAATTATTGTTATTCAAATGGCAATGGATATTCTGCACCCCACTATGATGCGTGCCAAGTCATATTTGATTTTGAGGTAATTTTGAAAATGAAAAATCCCTCTATACCCCCTCTAACGATCCGACAATGATTTCTGTCGACGAATTATTGTTATTTAGATGAAAATGAATATTCTGCACCCCACTATGTTGCGTGCCAAGTCATATTTGATTTTGAGGTAATTTTGAAAATGAAAAATCCCTCTATACCCCCTCTAACGATCCGACAATGATTTCTGTCGACGAATTATTGTTATTCAGATAGAAATAGATATTCTGCACCCCACCATGATGCGTGCCAAGTCATATTAGATTTTTGAAGAAATATTGAAAATGAGAAATCCCTCTATACCCCCTCCAACGACCCGTCAATGATTTCTGTTGACGAATTATTGTTATTAAGATGGAAATGGATATTCTGCAACCCTCCATGATGCGTGCCAAGTCTTATTTGACTTTGAGGTACTTTTGAAAATGAAAAATCCCTCTATACCCCCTCTAACGATCCGACAATGATTTCTGTCGACGAATGATTGTTATTCAGATAGAAATAGATATTCTGCACCCCACCATGATGCGTGCCAAGTCATATTAGATTTTTGAAGAAATATTGAAAATGAGAAATCCCTCTATACCCCCTCTGACGACCCGACAATGATTTCTGTTGACGAATTATTGTTATTAAGATGGAAATGGATATTCTGCAACCCTCCATGATGCGTGCCAAGTCATATTTGATTTTGAGGTACTTTTGAAAATGAAAAATCCCTCTATACCCCCTCTTACGACCCGACAATGATTTCTGTCGACGAATTATTGTTATTCAGATGGAAATAGATATTCTGCACCCCACCATGATGCGTGCCAAGTCATATTAGATTTTTGAAGAAATATTGAAAATGAGAAATCCTTCTATACCCCCTCTGACGACCCGACAATGATTTCTGTTGACGAATTATTGTTATTCAGATGGACATGGATACTTTGCACCCCACCATGATGCGTGCCAAGTCATATTTGAATTTGAGGTAATTTTGAAAATGAAAAATCCCTCCATACCCCCTCTGACGACCCGACAATGATTTCTGTTAACAAATTATTGTTATTGAGATGGAAATGGATATTCTGTAACCCACCATGATGCGTGCCAAGTCATATTAGATTTTTGAAGAAATATTGAAAATGAAAATCCCTCTATTCCCCCTCTAACGACCCGACAATGATTTTTGTTAACAAATTATAGTTATTGAAAGAAATATTGGAAATGAGAAATCCCTCTATACGCCCTCTAACGACCCGACAATGATTTCTGTTGACAAATTATTGTTATTCAGATGGACATGGATATTCTGCACCCCACCATGATGCGTGCCAAGTCATATTAGATTTTTGAAGAAATTTTGAAAATGAAAAATCCCTCTATACCCCCTCCTACGACCCGTCAATGATTTCTGTTGACGAATCATTGTTATTCAGATGGAAATGGATATTCTGCACCACACCATGATGCGTGCCAAGTCATATTTGATTTTGAGGTAATTTTGAAAATGAAAAATCCCTCTATACCCCCTCTGACGACCCGACAATGATTTCTGTTCTGTTATTGTTATTGAGATGGAAATGGATATTCTGTACCCCACCTTGTTGCGTGCCAAGTCATATTTGATTTTGAGGTAATTTTGAAAATGAAAAATCCCTCTATACCCCCTCTAACGACCCGACAATGATTTCTGTTGACGAATTATTGTTATTTAGATGGAAATGAATATTCTGCACCCCACTATGTTGCGTGCCAAGTCATATTTGATTTTGAGGTAATTTTGAAAATGAAAAATCCCTCTATACCCCCTCTAACGATCCGACAATGATTTCTGTCGACGAATTATTGTTATTCAGATAGAAATAGATATTCTGCACCCCATCATGATGCGTGCCAAGTCATATTAGATTTTTGAAGAAATATTGAAAATGAAAAATCTCTCTATACCCCCTCCAACTACCCGTCAATGATTTCTGTTGACGACTTATTGTTATTCAGATGGAAATGGATATTCTGCACTCCACTATGATGCGTGCCAAGTCATATTTGATTTTGAGGTAATTTTGAAAATGAAAAATCCCTCTATACTCCCTATGACGACCCGACAATGATTTCTGGTGACGAATTATTGTTATTCAAATGGCAATGGATATTCTGCACCCCACCATGATGCGTGCCAAGTCATATTAGATTTTTGAAGAAATTTTGAATATGAAAAATCTCTCTATACCCCCTCCAACTACCCGTCAATGATTTCTGTTGACGACTTATTGTTATTCAGATGGAAATGGATATTCTGCACTCCACTATGATGCGTGCCAAGTCATATTTGATTTTGAGGTAAATTTGAAAATGAAAAATCCCTCTATACTCCCTCTGACGACCCGACAATGATTTCTGGTGACGAATTATTGTTATTCAGATGGAAATGGATATTCTGCACCCCACCATGATGCGTGCCAATTCAAATTGGATTTTTGAAGAAATATTGAAAATGAAAAATATCTCTATACCCCCTCCAACGACCCGACAATGATTTCTGTTGACGAATTATTGTTATCAAGATGGAAATGAATATTCTGTACCCCACCATGATGCGTGTAAAGTCATATTTGATTTTTGAAGAAATTTTGAAAATGAAAAATCTCTCTATACCCCCTCCAACTACCCGTCAATGATTTCTGTTGACGACTTATTGTTATTCAGATGGAAATGGATATTCTGCACTCCACTATGATGCGTGCCAAGTCATATTTGATTTTTGAAGTCATTTTGAAAATGAAAAATCCCTCTATACCCCCTCTGACGACCCGACAATGATTTCTGTCGACGAATTATTGTTATTCAGATGGAAATGGATATTCTGCACCCCACCATGATGCGTGCCAAGTCAAATTGGATTTTTGAAGAAATATTGAAAATGAGAAATCCCTCTTTAACCCCTCTGACGACCCGACAATGATTTCTGTTGACGAATTATTGTTATTCAGATGGAAATGGATATTCTGCACCCCACCATGTTGCGTGCCAAGTCATATTTGATTTTGAGGTAATTTTGAAAATGAAAAATCCCTCTATATCCCCTCTAACAACCCGACAATGATTTCTGTCGACGAATTATTGTTATTCAGATGGAAATGAATATTCTGCACCTCACCATGTTGCGTGCCAAGTCATATTATAATTTTGAAGAAATATTGAAAATGAAAAATCCCTCTATTCCACCTCTAACGACCCGACAATTATTTCTGTTGACAAATTATTGTTATTCAGATGGAAATGGATATTCTGCACCCCACCATGTTGCGTGCCAAGTCATATTTGATTTTGAGGTAATTTTGAAAATGAAAAATCCCTCTATACCCCCTCTAACGACCCGACAATGATATCGGTTGACAAATTATTGTTATTCAAATGGCAATGGATATTCTGCACCCCACTATGATGCGTGCCAAGTCATATTTGATTTTGAGGTAATTTTGAAAATGAAAAATCCCTCTATATCCCCTCTAACAACCCGACAATGATTTCTGTCGACGAATTATTGTTATTCAGATGGAAATGAATATTCTGCACCCCACCATGTTGCGTGCCAAGTCATATTTGATTTTGAGGTAATTTTGAAAATGAGAAATCCCTCTATACCCCCTCTAACGATCCGACAATGATTTCTGTCGACGAATTATTGTTATTCAGATGGAAATGGATATTCTGCACCCCACCATGATGCGTGCCAAGTCATATTAGATTTTTGAAGAAATTTTGAAAATGAAAAATTCCTATATACCCCCTCCAATGACCCGTCAATGATTTCTGTTGACGAATCATTGTTATTCAGATGGAAATGGATACTTTGCACCCCACCATGATGCGTGCCAAGTCATATTTGATTTTGAGGTAATTTTGAAAATGAAAAATCCCTCTATACCTCCTCCGACGACCCGACAATGATTTCAGTTGACAAATTATTGTTATTGAGATTGAAATGGATATTCTGTACCCCACCATGATGCGTGCCAAGTCATATTTGAATTTTGAAGTCATTTTTAAAATGAGAAATCCCTCTATACACCCTCTAACGACCCGACAATGATTTCTGTTTACGAATTATTGTTATTCAGATGGAAATTAATATTCTGCACTCCAACATGTTGCGTGCCAAGTCATATTTGATTTTGAGGTAATTTTGAAAATGAAAAACCCTCTATTTCCCCTCTGACGACCCGACAATGATTTCTGTTGAGAAATTATTGTTATTGAGATGGAAATGGATATTCTGTACCCCACCATGATGCGTGCCAAGTCATATTAGATTATTGAAGATATTTTGAAAATGAAAAATCCCTCTATACCCCTTCCAACGACCCGTCAATGATTTCTGTTGACGAATTATTGTTATTTAGATGGAAGTGGATATTCTGCACCCCACCCTGATGCGTGCCAAGTCATATTGGATTTTTGAAGAAATATTGAAAATGAAAAATCCCTCTATTCCCCCTCTAACGAATCGAAAATGATTTCTGTTGACGAATTATTGTTATTCAGATTGAAATGAATATTCTGCACCCCACCATGTTGCGTGCCAAGTCATATTTGATTTTGAGGTAATTTTGAAAATGAAAAACCCTCTATTCCCCCTCTGACGACCCGACAATGATTTCTGTTGAGAAATTATTGTTATTGAGATGGAAATGGATATTCTGTACCCCACCATGATGCGTGCCAAGTCATATTAGTTTATTGAAGATATTTTGAAAATGAAAAATCCCTCTATACCCCTTCCAACGACCCGTCAATGATTTCTGTTGACGAATTATTGTTATTTAGATGGAAGTGGATATTCTGCACCCCACCCTGATGCGTGCCAAGTCATATTGGATTTTTGAAGAAATATTGAAAATGAAAAATCCCTCTATACCCCCTCTAACGACCCGACAATGATTTCTGTCGACGAATTATTGTTATTCGGATGGAAATGAATATTCTGCACCCCACCGTGTTGCGTGCCAAGTCATTTTTGATTTTGAGGTAATTTTGAAAATGAAAAATTCCTCTATACCCCCTCTAACGACCCGAAAATGATTTCTGTTGACGAATTATTGTTATTCAGATGGAAATGAATATTCTGCACCCCACCATGTTGCGTGCCAAGTTATTTTTGATTTTGAGGTAATTTTGAAAATGAAAAATTCCTCTATACCCCCTCTAACGACCCGAAAATGATTTCTGTTGACGAATTATTGTTATATAGATGAAAATGGATATTCTGCACCCCACCATGATGCGTTCCAAGTCATATTTGATTTAGAGGTAAATTTGAAAATGAAAAATCCCTCTATACCCCCTCTGACGACCCGACAGTGATTTCTGTTAACAAATTATTGCTATTGAGATGGAAATGGATATTCTGTACCCCTTTATGATGCGTGCCAAGTCATATTGGATTTTTGAAGAAATATTGAAAATGAAAAATCCCTCTATACCCCCTCTAACGACCCGACAATGATTTCTGTTGACGAATTATCGTTATCCAGATGGAAATGAATATTCTGCACCCGACCATGTTGCGTGCCAAGTCTAATTTGATTTTGAGGTAATTTTGAAAATGAGAAATCTCTGTATACTCCCTCTAACGACCCGACAATGATTTCTGTCGACAAATTATTGTTATTCAGATGGGTATAGATATTCTGCAACCCACCATGATGCGTGCCAAGTCATATTAGATTTTTGAAGAAATATTGAAAATGAGAAATCCCTCTATACCCCCTCTGACGACCCGACAATGATTTCTGTTGACGAATTATTGTTATTCAGATAGACATGGATACTTTGCACCCCACCATGATGCGTGCCAAGTCATATTTGATTTTGAGGTAATTTTGAAAATGAAAAATCCCTCTATACCCCCTCTGACGACCCGACAATGATTTCTGTTGACGAATTAATGTTATTCAGAAAATAATGGATATTCTGCATCCCACCATGATGCGTGCCAAGTCATATTTGAATTTTGAAGTCATTTTGAAAATGAGAAATCCCTCTATACACCCTCTAACGACCCGACAATGAGTTCTGTTGACGAATTAATGTTATTCAGAAAATAATGGATATTCTGCATCCCACCATGATGCGTGCCAAGTCATATTGGATTTTTGAAGAAATATTGAAAATGAGAAATCCCTCTATACCCCCTCTAACGACCCGACAATTATTTCTGTTGACGAATTATTGTTATTCAGATGGAAATTAATATTCTGCACTCAACCATGTTGCGTGCCAAGTCATATTTGATTTTGAGGTAATTTTGAAAATGAAAAATCCCTCTATACCCCCTCTAACGACCCGACAATGATTTCTGTTTACAAAATATTGTTATTCAGATGGCAATGGATATTTTGCACCCCACCATGATGCGTGCCAAGTCATATTAGATTTTTGAAGAAATTTTGAAAATGAAAAATCCCTCTATACCCCCTCCAACGACTCGTCAATGATTTCTGTTGACGAATTATTGTTATTCAAATGGAAATGGATATTCTGCACCCCACTATGATGCGTGCCAAGTCATATTTGATATTGAGGTAATTTTGAAAATGAAAAATCCCTCTATACCCCCTCTGACGACCCGACAATGATTTCTGTCGACAAATTATTGTTATTCAGATGGAAATGGATATTCTGCACCCCACCATGATGCGTGCCAAGTCATATTGGATTTTTGAAGAAATATTGAAAATGAAAAATCCCTCTATACCCCCTCTAACGACCCGACAATGATTTCTGCTGACGAATTATCGTTATCCAGATGGAAATGAATATTCTGCACCCGACCATGTTGCGTGCCAAGTCTTATTTGATTTTGAGGTAAATTTGAAAATGAGAAATCTCTGTATACCCCCTCTAACGACCCGACAATGATTTCTGTCGACAAATTATTGTTATTCAGATGGAAATAGATATTCTGCACCCCACCATGATGCGTGCCAAGTCATGTTAGATTTTTGAAGAAATATTGAAAATGAGAAATCCCTCTATACCCCATCTGACGACCAGACAATGATTTCTGTTGACGAATTATTGTTATTCAGATGGACATGGATACTTTGCACCCCACTATGATGCGTGCCAAGTCATATTTGGTTTTGAGGTAATTTTGAAAATGTAACATCCCTCTATACCCCCTCTAACGACCCGACAATGAGTTCTGTTGACGAATTATTGTTATTCAGATGGAAATAGATATTCTGCACCCCACCATGATGCGTGCCAAGTCTAATTTGATTTTGAGGTAATTTTGAAAATGAGAAATCTCTGTATACTCCCTCTAACGACCCGACAATGATTTCTGTCGACAAATTATTGTTATTCAGATGGGTATAGATATTCTGGAACCCACCATGATGCGTGCCAAGTCATATTAGATTTTTGAAGAAATATTGAAAATGAGAAATCCCTCTATACCCCCTCTGACGACCCGACAATGATTTCTGTTGACGAATTATTGTTATTCAGATAGACATGGATACTTTGCACCCCACCATGATGCGTGCCAAGTCATATTTGATTTTGAGGTAATTTTGAAAATGAAAAATCCCTCTATACCCCCTCTGACGACCCGACAATGATTTCTGTTGACGAATTAATGTTATTCAGAAAATAATGGATATTCTGCATCCCACCATGATGCGTGCCAAGTCATATTTGAATTTTGAAGTCATTTTGAAAATGAGAAATCCCTCTATACACCCTCTAACGACCCGACAATGAGTTCTGTTGACGAATTAATGTTATTCAGAAAATAATGGATATTCTGCATCCCACCATGATGCGTGCCAAGTCATATTGGATTTTTGAAGAAATATTGAAAATGAGAAATCCCTCTATACCCCCTCTAACGACCCGACAATGATTTCTGTTGACGAATTATTGTTATTCAGATGGAAATTAATATTCTGCACTCAACCATGTTGCGTGCCAAGTCATATTTGATTTTGAGGTAATTTTGAAAATGAAAAATCCCTCTATACCCCCTCTAACGACCCGACAATGATTTCTGTTTACAAAATATTGTTATTCAGATGGCAATGGATATTTTGCACCCCACCATGATGCGTGCCAAGTCATATTAGATTTTTGAAGAAATTTTGAAAATGAAAAATCCCTCTATACCCCCTCCAACGACTCGTCAATGATTTCTGTTGACGAATTATTGTTATTCAAATGGAAATGGATATTCTGCACCCCACTACGATGCGTGCCAAGTCATATTTGATATTGAGGTAATTTTGAAAATGAAAAATCCCTCTATACCCCCTCTGACGACCCGACAATGATTTCTGTCGACAAATTATTGTTATTCAGATGGAAATGGATATTCTGCACCCCACCATGATGCGTGCCAAGTCATATTGGATTTTTGAAGAAATATTGAAAATGAAAAATCCCTCTATACCCCCTCTAACGACCCGACAATGATTTCTGCTGACGAATTATCGTTATCCAGATGGAAATGAATATTCTGCACCCGACCATGTTGCGTGCCAAGTCTTATTTGATTTTGAGGTAAATTTGAAAATGAGAAATCTCTGTATACCCCCTCTAACGACCCGACAATGATTTCTGTCGACAAATTATTGTTATTCAGATGGAAATAGATATTCTGCACCCCACCATGATGCGTGCCAAGTCATGTTAGATTTTTGAAGAAATATTGAAAATGAGAAATCCCTCTATACCCCATCTGACGACCAGACAATGATTTCTGTTGACGAATTATTGTTATTCAGATGGACATGGATACTTTGCACCCCACTATGATGCGTGCCAAGTCATATTTGGTTTTGAGGTAATTTTGAAAATGTAAAATCCCTCTATAAACCCTCTAACGACCCGACAATGAGTTCTGTTGACGAATTATTGTTGTTCAGATGGAAATAGATATTCTGCACCCCACCATGATGCGTGCCAAGTCATATTAGATTTTTGAAGAAATATTGAAAATGAGAAATCCCTCTATACCCCCTCTGACGACCCGACAATGATTTCTGTTGACGAATTATTGTTATTCAGATAGACATGGATACTTTGCACCCCACCATGATGCGTGCCAAGTCATATTTGATTTTGAGGTAATTTTGAAAATGAAAAATCCCTCTATACCCCCTCTGACGACCCGACAATGATTTCTGTTGACGAATTATTGTTATTCAGATGGACATGGATACTTTGCACCCAACTATGATGCGTTCCAAGTCATATTAGATTTTTGAAGAAATATTGAAAATGAGAAATCCCTCTATACCCCCTCTAACGACCCGACAATGATTTCTGTCGACGAATTATTGTTATTCAGATGGAAATAGATATTCTGCACCCCACCATGATGCGTGCCAAGTCATGTTAGATTTTTGAAGAAATATTGAAAATGAGAAATCCCTCTATACCCCATCTGACGACCAGACAATGATTTCTGTTGACGAATTATTGTTATTCAGATGGACATGGATACTTTGCACCCCACTATGAGGCGTGCCAAGTCATATTTGGTTTTGAGGTAATTTTGAAAATGTAAAATCCCTCTATACCCCCTCTGACGACCCGACAATGATTTCTGTCGACAAATTATTGTTATTTAGATGGAAGTGGATATTCTGCACCCCACCATGATGCGTGCCAAGTCATGTTAGATTTTTGAAGAAATATTGAAAATGAGAAATCCCTCTATACCCCATCTGACGACCAGACAATGATTTCTGTTGACGAATTATTGTTATTCAGATGGACATGGATACTTTGCACCCCACTATGATGCGTGCCAAGTCATATTTGGTTTTGAGGTAATTTTGAAAATGTAAAATCCCTCTATACCCCCTCTAACGTCCCGACAATGATTTCTGTTTACGAATTATTGTTATTCAGATGGACATGGATACTTTGCACCCCACTATGATGCGTGCCAAGTCATTTTTGATTTTGAGGTAATTTTGAAAATGAAAAATTCCTCTATACCCCCTCTAACGACCCGAAAATGATTTCTGTTGACGAATTATTGTTATTCAGATGGAAATGAATATTCTGCACCCCACCATGTTGCGTGCCAAGTTATTTTTGATTTTGAGGTAATTTTGAAAATGAAAAATTCCTCTATACCCCCTCTAACGACCCGAAAATGATTTCTGTTGACGAATTATTGTTATATAGATGAAAATGGATATTCTGCACCCCACCATGATGCGTTCCAAGTCATATTTGATTTAGAGGTAAATTTGAAAATGAAAAATCCCTCTATACCCCCTCTGACGACCCGACAGTGATTTCTGTTAACAAATTATTGCTATTGAGATGGAAATGGATATTCTGTACCCCTTTATGATGCGTGCCAAGTCATATTGGATTTTTGAAGAAATATTGAAAATGAAAAATCCCTCTATACCCCCTCTAACGACCCGACAATGATTTCTGTTGACAAATTATCGTTATCCAGATGGAAATGAATATTCTGCACCCGACCATGTTGCGTGCCAAGTCTAATTTGATTTTGAGGTAATTTTGAAAATGAGAAATCTCTGTATACTCCCTCTAACGACCCGACAATGATTTCTGTCGACAAATTATTGTTATTCAGATGGGTATAGATATTCTGCAACCCACCATGATGCGTGCCAAGTCATATTAGATTTTTGAAGAAATATTGAAAATGAGAAATCCCTCTATACCCCCTCTGACGACCCGACAATGATTTCTGTTGACGAATTATTGTTATTCAGATAGACATGGATACTTTGCACCCCACCATGATGCGTGCCAAGTCATATTTGATTTTGAGGTAATTTTGAAAATGAAAAATCCCTCTATACCCCCTCTGACGACCCGACAATGATTTCTGTTGACGAATTAATGTTATTCAGAAAATAATGGATATTCTGCATCCCACCATGATGCGTGCCAAGTCATATTTGAGTTTTGAAGTCATTTTGAAAATGAGAAATCCCTCTATACACCCTCTAACGACCCGACAATGAGTTCTGTTGACGAATTAATGTTATTCAGAAAATAATGGATATTCTGCATCCCACCATGATGCGTGCCAAGTCATATTGGATTTTTGAAGAAATATTGAAAATGAGAAATCCCTCTATACCCCCTCTAACGACCCGACAATTATTTCTGTTGACGAATTATTGTTATTCAGATGGAAATTAATATTCTGCACTCAACCATGTTGCGTGCCAAGTCATATTTGATTTTGAGGTAATTTTGAAAATGAAAAATCCCTCTATACCCCCTCTAACGACCCGACAATGATTTCTGTTTACAAAATATTGTTATTCAGATGGCAATGGATATTTTGCACCCCACCATGATGCGTGCCAAGTCATATTAGATTTTTGAAGAAATTTTGAAAATGAAAAATCCCTCTATACCCCCTCCAACGACTCGTCAATGATTTCTGTTGACGAATTATTGTTATTCAAATGGAAATGGATATTCTGCACCCCACTATGATGCGTGCCAAGTCATATTTGATATTGAGGTAATTTTGAAAATGAAAAATCCCTCTATACCCCCTCTGACGACCCGACAATGATTTCTGTCGACAAATTATTGTTTTTTAGATGGAAATGGATATTCTGCACCCCACCATGATGCGTGCCAAGTCATATTGGATTTTTGAAGAAATATTGAAAATGAAAAATCCCTCTATACCCCCTCTAACGTCCCGACAATGATTTCTGTCGACAAATTATTGTTATTCAGATGGAAATAGATATTCTGCACCCCACCATGATGCGTGCCAAGTCATGTTAGATTTTTGAAGAAATATTGAAAATGAGAAATCCCTCTATACCCCATCTGACGACCAGACAATGATTTCTGTTGACAAATTATTGTTATTCAGATGGACATGGATACTTTGCACCCCACTATGATGCGTGCCAAGTCATATTTGGTTTTGAGGTAATTTTGAAAATGTAAAATCCCTCTATACCCCCTCTAACGACCCGACAATGAGTTCTGTTGACGAATTATTGTTATTCAGATGGAAATAGATATTCTGCACCCCACCATGATGCGTGCCAAGTCATATTAGATTTTTGAAGAAATATTGAAAATGAGAAATCCCTCTATACCCCCTCTGACGACCCGACAATGATTTCTGTTGACGAATTATTGTTATTCAGATAGACATGGATACTTTGCACCTCACCATGATGCGTGCCAAGTCATATTTGATTTTGAGGTAAATTTGAAAATGAGAAATCTCTGTATACCCCCTCTAACGACCCGACAATGATTTCTGTCGACAAATTATTGTTATTCAGATGGAAATAGATATTCTGCACCCCACCATGATGCGTGCCAAGTCATGTTAGATTTTTGAAGAAATATTGAAAATGAGAAATCCCTCTATACCCCATCTGACGACCAGACAATGATTTCTGTTGACAAATTATTGTTATTCAGATGGACATGGATACTTTGCACCCCACTAAGATGCGTGCCAAGTCATATTTGGTTTTGAGGTAATTTTGAAAATGTAAAATCCCTCTATACCCCCTCTAACGACCCGACAATGAGTTCTGTTGACGAATTATTGTTATTCAGATGGAAATAGATATTCTGCACCCCACCATGATGCGTGCCAAGTCATATTAGATTTTTGAAGAAATATTGAAAATGAGAAATCCCTCTATACCCCCTCTGACGACCCGACAATGATTTCTGTTGACGAATTATTGTTATTCAGATAGACATGGATACTTTGCACCTCACCATGATGCGTGCCAAGTCATATTTGATTTTGAGGTAATTTTGAAAATGAAGAATCCCTCTATACCCCCTCTGACGACCCGACAATGATTTCTGTTGACGAATTATTGTTATTCAGATGAACATGGATACTTTGCACCCCACTATGAAGCGTGCCAAGTCATATTTGGTTTTGAGGTAATTTTGAAAATGTAAAATCCCTCTATACCCCCTCTAACGACCCGACAATGAGTTCTGTTGACGACTTATTGTTATTCAGATGGAAATAGATATTCTGCACCCCACCATGATGCGTGCCAAGTCATATTAGATTTTTGAAGAAATATTGAAAATGAGAAATCCCTCTATACCCCCTCTGACGACCCGACAATGATTTCTGTTGACGAATTATTGTTATTCAGATAGACATGGATACTTTGCACCCCACCATGATGCGTGCCAAGTCATATTTGATTTTGAGGTAATTTTGAAAATGAAAAATCCCTCTATACCCCCTCTGACGACCCGACAATGATTTCTGTTGACGAATTATTGTTATTCAGATGGACATGGATACTTTGCACCCCACTATGATGCGTGCCAAGTCATATTTGGTTTTGAGGTAATTTTGAAAATGTAAAATCCCTCTATTCCCCCTCTAACGACCCGACAATGATTTCTGTTGACAAATTATTGTTATTCAGATAGATATAGATATTCTGCACCCCACCATGTTGCGTGCCAAGTCATATTTGATTTTGAGGTAATTTTGAAAATGAAAAATCCCTCTATACCCCCTCTAACGACCCGACAATGATTTCTGTTGACAAATTATTGTTATTCAAATGGCAATGGATAATCTGCACCCCACCATGATGCGTGCCAAGTAATATTAGATTTTTGAAGAAATTTTGAAAATGAAAAATCTCTCTATACCCCCTCCAACTACCCGTCAATGATTTCTGTTGACGACTTATTGTTATTCAGATGGAAATGGATATTCTGCACTCCACTATGATGCGTGCCAAGTCATATTTGATTTTGAGGTAATTTTGAAAATGAAAAATCCCTCTATACCCCCTCTGACGACCCGACAATGATTTCTGGTGACAAATTATTGATATTGAGATGAAAATGGATATTCTGTACCCCACCATGATGCGTGCCAAGTCATATTTGATTTTTGAAGTCATTTTGAAAATGAAAAATCCCTCTATTTCCCCTCTGACGACCCGACAATGATTTCTGTCGACGAATTATTGTTATTCAGATGGAAATGGATATTCTGCACCCCACCATGATGCGTGCCAAGTCAAATTGGATTTTTGAAGAAATATTGAAAATGAAAAATATCTCTATACCCCCTCCAACGACCCGACAATGATTTCTGTTGACGAATTATTGTTATCCAGATGGAAATGAATATTCTGCACCCCACCATGTTGCGTGCCAAGTCATATTTGATTTTGAGGTAATTTTGAAAATGAGAAATCCCTCTATACCCCCTCTAACGACCCGACAATGATTTCTGTCGACAAATTATTGTTATTCAGATGGAAATAGATATTCTGCACCCCACTATGATGCGTGCCAAGTCATATTGAATTTTTGAAGAAATATTGAAAATGAGAAATCCCTCTTTAACCCCTCTGACGACCCGACAATGATTTCTGTTGACGAATTATTGTTATTCAGATGGACATGGATACTTTGCACCCCACCATGATGCGTGCCAAGTCATATTAGATTTTTGAAGAAATATTGAAAATGAAAAATCCCTCTATTCCACCTCTAACGACCCGACAATGATTTCTGTTGACAAATTATTGGTATTCAGATGGAAATGGATATTCTGCACCCCACCATGTTGCGTGCCAAGTCATATTTGATTTTGAGGTAATTTTGAAAATGAAAAATCCCTCTATACCCCCTCTAACGACCCGACAATGATATCGGTTGACAAATTATTGTTATTCAAATGGCAATGGATATTCTGCACCCCACTATGATGCGTGCCAAGTCATATTTGATTTTGAGGTAATTTTGAAAATGAAAAATCCCTCTATACCCCATCTAACGATCCGACAATGATTTCTGTCGACGAATTATTGTTATTTAGATGAAAATGAATATTCTGCACCCCACTATGTTGCGTGCCAAGTCATATTTGATTTTGAGGTAATTTTGAAAATGAAAAATCCCTCTATACCCCCTCTAACGATCCGACAATGATTTCTGTCGACGAATTATTGTTATTCAGATAGAAATAGATATTCTGCACCCCACCATGATGCGTGCCAAGTCATATTAGATTTTTGAAGAAATATTGAAAATGAGAAATCCCTCTATACCCCCTCCAACGACCCGTCAATGATTTCTGTTGACGAATTATTGTTATTAAGATGGAAATGGATATTCTGCAACCCTCCATGATGCGTGCCAAGTCATATTTGACTTTGAGGTACTTTTGAAAATGAAAAATCCCTCTATACCCCCTCTAACGATCCGACAATGATTTCTGTCGACGAATGATTGTTATTCAGATAGAAATAGATATTCTGCACCCCACCATGATGCGTGCCAAGTCATATTAGATTTTTGAAGAAATATTGAAAATGAGAAATCCCTCTATACCCCCTCTGACGACCCGACAATGATTTCTGTTGACGAATTATTGTTATTAAGATGGAAATGGATATTCTGCAACCCTCCATGATGCGTGCCAAGTCATATTTGATTTTGAGGTACTTTTGAAAATGAAAAATCCCTCTATACCCCCTCTTACGACCCGACAATGATTTCTGTCGACGAATTATTGTTATTCAGATGGAAATAGATATTCTGCACCCCACCATGATGCGTGCCAAGTCATATTAGATTTTTGAAGAAATATTGAAAATGAGAAATCCTTCTATACCCCCTCTGACGACCCGACAATGATTTCTGTTGACGAATTATTGTTATTCAGATGGACATGGATACTTTGCACCCCACCATGATGCGTGCCAAGTCATATTTGAATTTGAGGTAATTTTGAAAATGAAAAATCCCTCCATACCCCCTCTGACGACCCGACAATGATTTCTGTTAACAAATTATTGTTATTGAGATGGAAATGGATATTCTGTAACCCACCATGATGCGTGCCAAGTCATATTAGATTTTTGAAGAAATATTGAAAATGAAAATCCCTCTATTCCCCCTCTAACGACCCGACAATGATTTTTGTTAACAAATTATAGTTATTGAAAGAAATATTGGAAATGAGAAATCCCTCTATACGCCCTCTAACGACCCGACAATGATTTCTGTTGACAAATTATTGTTATTCAGATGGAAATGGATATTCTGCACCCCACCATGATGCGTGCCAAGTCATATTAGATTTTTGAAGAAATTTTGAAAATGAAAAATCCCTCTATACCCCCTCCTACGACCCGTCAATGATTTCTGTTGACGAATCATTGTTATTCAGATGGAAATGGATATTCTGCACCACACCATGATGCGTGCCAAGTCATATTTGATTTTGAGGTAATTTTGAAAATGAAAAATCCCTCTATACCCCCTCTGACGACCCGACAATGATTTCTGTTCTGTTATTGTTATTGAGATGGAAATGGATATTCTGTACCCCACCTTGTTGCGTGCCAAGTCATATTTGATTTTGAGGTAATTTTGAAAATGAAAAATCCCTCTATACCCCCTCTAACGACCCGACAATGATTTCTGTTGACGAATTATTGTTATTTAGATGGAAATGAATATTCTGCACCCCACTATGTTGCGTGCCAAGTCATATTTGATTTTGAGGTAATTTTGAAAATGAAAAATCCCTCTATACCCCCTCTAACGATCCGACAATGATTTCTGTCGACGAATTATTGTTATTCAGATAGAAATAGATATTCTGCACCCCATCATGATGCGTGCCAAGTCATATTAGATTTTTGAAGAAATATTGAAAATGAAAAATCTCTCTATACCCCCTCCAACTACCCGTCAATGATTTCTGTTGACGACTTATTGTTATTCAGATGGAAATGGATATTCTGCACTCCACTATGATGCGTGCCAAGTCATATTTGATTTTGAGGTAATTTTGAAAATGAAAAATCCCTCTATACTCCCTATGACGACCCGACAATGATTTCTGGTGACGAATTATTGTTATTCAAATGGCAATGGATATTCTGCACCCCACCATGATGCGTGCCAAGTCATATTAGATTTTTGAAGAAATTTTGAATATGAAAAATCTCTCTATACCCCCTCCAACTACCCGTCAATGATTTCTGTTGACGACTTATTGTTATTCAGATGGAAATGGATATTCTGCACTCCACTATGATGCGTGCCAAGTCATATTTGATTTTGAGGTAAATTTGAAAATGAAAAATCCCTCTATACTCCCTCTGACGACCCGACAATGATTTCTGGTGACGAATTATTGTTATTCAGATGGAAATGGATATTCTGCACCCCACCATGATGCGTGCCAATTCAAATTGGATTTTTGAAGAAATATTGAAAATGAAAAATATCTCTATACCCCCTCCAACGACCCGACAATGATTTCTGTTGACGAATTATTGTTATCAAGATGGAAATGAATATTCTGTACCCCACCATGATGCGTGTAAAGTCATATTTGATTTTTGAAGAAATTTTGAAAATGAAAAATCTCTCTATACCCCCTCCAACTACCCGTCAATGATTTCTGTTGACGACTTATTGTTATTCAGATGGAAATGGATATTCTGCACTCCACTATGATGCGTGCCAAGTCATATTTGATTTTTGAAGTCATTTTGAAAATGAAAAATCCCTCTATACCCCCTCTGACGACCCGACAATGATTTCTGTCGACGAATTATTGTTATTCAGATGGAAATGGATATTCTGCACCCCACCATGATGCGTGCCAAGTCAAATTGGATTTTTGAAGAAATATTGAAAATGAGAAATCCCTCTTTAACCCCTCTGACGACCCGACAATGATTTCTGTTGACGAATTATTGTTATTCAGATGGAAATGGATATTCTGCACCCCACCATGTTGCGTGCCAAGTCATATTTGATTTTGAGGTAATTTTGAAAATGAAAAATCCCTCTATATCCCCTCTAACAACCCGACAATGATTTCTGTCGACGAATTATTGTTATTCAGATGGAAATGAATATTCTGCACCCCACCATGTTGCGTGCCAAGTCATATTATAATTTTGAAGAAATATTGAAAATGAAAAATCCCTCTATTCCACCTCTAACGACCCGACAATGATTTCTGTTGACAAATTATTGTTATTCAGATGGAAATGGATATTCTGCACCCCACCATGTTGCGTGCCAAGTCATATTTGATTTTGAGGTAATTTTGAAAATGAAAAATCCCTCTATACCCCCTCTAACGACCCGACAATGATATCGGTTGACAAATTATTGTTATTCAAATGGCAATGGATATTCTGCACCCCACTATGATGCGTGCCAAGTCATATTTGATTTTGAGGTAATTTTGAAAATGAAAAATCCCTCTATATCCCCTCTAACAACCCGACAATGATTTCTGTCGACGAATTATTGTTATTCAGATGGAAATGAATATTCTGCACCCCACCATGTTGCGTGCCAAGTCATATTTGATTTTGAGGTAATTTTGAAAATGAGAAATCCCTCTATACCCCCTCTAACGATCCGACAATGATTTCTGTCGACGAATTATTGTTATTCAGATGGAAATGGATATTCTGCACCCCACCATGATGCGTGCCAAGTCATATTAGATTTTTGAAGAAATTTTGAAAATGAAAAATTCCTATATACCCCCTCCAATGACCCGTCAATGATTTCTGTTGACGAATCATTGTTATTCAGATGGAAATGGATACTTTGCACCCCACCATGATGCGTGCCAAGTCATATTTGATTTTGAGGTAATTTTGAAAATGAAAAATCCCTCTATACCTCCTCCGACGACCCGACAATGATTTCAGTTGACAAATTATTGTTATTGAGATTGAAATGGATATTCTGTACCCCACCATGATGCGTGCCAAGTCATATTTGAATTTTGAAGTCATTTTTAAAATGAGAAATCCCTCTATACACCCTCTAACGACCCGACAATGATTTCTGTTTACGAATTATTGTTATTCAGATGGAAATTAATATTCTGCACTCCAACATGTTGCGTGCCAAGTCATATTTGATTTTGAGGTAATTTTGAAAATGAAAAACCCTCTATTTCCCCTCTGACGACCCGACAATGATTTCTGTTGAGAAATTATTGTTATTGAGATGGAAATGGATATTCTGTACCCCACCATGATGCGTGCCAAGTCATATTAGATTATTGAAGATATTTTGAAAATGAAAAATCCCTCTATACCCCTTCCAACGACCCGTCAATGATTTCTGTTGACGAATTATTGTTATTTAGATGGAAGTGGATATTCTGCACCCCACGCTGATGCGTGCCAAGTCATATTGGATTTTTGAAGAAATATTGAAAATGAAAAATCCCTCTATTCCCCCTCTAACGAATCGAAAATGATTTCTGTTGACGAATTATTGTTATTCAGATTGAAATGAATATTCTGCACCCCACCATGTTGCGTGCCAAGTCATATTTGATTTTGAGGTAATTTTGAAAATGAAAAACCCTCTATTCCCCCTCTGACGACCCGACAATGATTTCTGTTGAGAAATTATTGTTATTGAGATGGAAATGGATATTCTGTACCCCACCATGATGCGTGCCAAGTCATATTAGTTTATTGAAGATATTTTGAAAATGAAAAATCCCTCTATACCCCTTCCAACGACCCGTCAATGATTTCTGTTGACGAATTATTGTTATTTAGATGGAAGTGGATATTCTGCACCCCACCCTGATGCGTGCCAAGTCATATTGGATTTTTGAAGAAATATTGAAAATGAAATATCCCTCTATACCCCCTCTAACGACCCGACAATGATTTCTGTCGACGAATTATTGTTATTCAGATGGAAATGAATATTCTGCACCCCACCGTGTTGCGTGCCAAGTCATTTTTGATTTTGAGGTAATTTTGAAAATGAAAAATTCCTCTATACCCCCTCTAACGACCCGAAAATGATTTCTGTTGACGAATTATTGTTATTCAGATGGAAATGAATATTCTGCACCCCACCATGTTGCGTGCCAAGTAATTTTTGATTTTGAGGTAATTTTGAAAATGAAAAATTCCTCTATACCCCCTCTAACGACCCGAAAATGATTTCTGTTGACGAATTATTGTTATATAGATGAAAATGGATATTCTGCACCCCACCATGATGCGTTCCAAGTCATATTTGATTTAGAGGTAAATTTGAAAATGAAAAATCCCTCTATACCCCCTCTGACGACCCGACAGTGATTTCTGTTAACAAATTATTGCTATTGAGATGGAAATGGATATTCTGTACCCCTTTATGATGCGTGCCAAGTCATATTGGATTTTTGAAGAAATATTGAAAATGAAAAATCCCTCTATACCCCCTCTAACGACCCGACAATGATTTCTGTTGACGAATTATCGTTATCCAGATGGAAATGAATATTCTGCACCCGACCATGTTGCGTGCCAAGTCTAATTTGATTTTGAGGTAATTTTGAAAATGAGAAATCTCTGTATACTCCCTCTAACGACCCGACAATGATTTCTGTCGACAAATTATTGTTATTCAGATGGGTATAGATATTCTGGAACCCACCATGATGCGTGCCAAGTCATATTAGATTTTTGAAGAAATATTGAAAATGAGAAATCACTCTATACCCCCTCTGACGACCCGACAATGATTTCTGTTGACGAATTATTGTTATTCAGATAGACATGGATACTTTGCACCCCACCATGATGCGTGCCAAGTCATATTTGATTTTGAGGTAATTTTGAAAATGAAAAATCCCTCTATACCCCCTCTGACGACCCGACAATGATTTCTGTTGACGAATTAATGTTATTCAGAAAATAATGGATATTCTGCATCCCACCATGATGCGTGCCAAGTCATATTTGAATTTTGAAGTCATTTTGAAAATGAGAAATCCCTCTATACACCCTCTAACGACCAGACAATGAGTTCTGTTGACGAATTAATGTTATTCAGAAAATAATGGATATTCTGCATCCCACCATGATGCGTGCCAAGTCATATTGGATTTTTGAAGAAATATTGAAAATGAGAAATCCCTCTATACCCCCTCTAACGACCCGACAATTATTTCTGTTGACGAATTATTGTTATTCAGATGGAAATTAATATTCTGCACTCAACCATGTTGCGTGCCAAGTCATATTTGATTTTGAGGTAATTTTGAAAATGAAAAATCCCTCTATACCCCCTCTAACGACCCGACAATGATTTCTGTTTACAAAATATTGTTATTCAGATGGCAATGGATATTTTGCACCCCACCATGATGCGTGCCAAGTCATATTAGATTTTTGAAGAAATTTTGAAAATGAAAAATCCCTCTATACCCCCTCCAACGACTCGTCAATGATTTCTGTTGACGAATTATTGTTATTCAAATGGAAATGGATATTCTGCACCCCACTATGATGCGTGCCTAGTCATATTTGATATTGAGGTAATTTTGAAAATGAAAAATCCCTCTATACCCCCTCTGACGACCCGACAATGATTTCTGTCGACAAATTATTGTTATTCAGATGGAAATGGATATTCTGCACCCCACCATGATGCGTGCCAAGTCATATTGGATTTTTGAAGAAATATTGAAAATGAAAAATCCCTCTATACCCCCTCTAACGACCCGACAATGATTTCTGCTGACGAATTATCGTTATCCAGATGGAAATGAATATTCTGCACCCGACCATGTTGCGTGCCAAGTCTTATTTGATTTTGAGGTAAATTTGAAAATGAGAAATCTCTGTATACCCCCTCTAACGACCCGACAATGATTTCTGTCGACAAATTATTGTTATTCAGATGGAAATAGATATTCTGCACCCCACCATGATGCGTGCCAAGTCATGTTAGATTTTTGAAGAAATATTGAAAATGAGAAATCCCTCTATACCCCATCTGACGACCAGACAATGATTTCTGTTGACGAATTATTGTTATTCAGATGGACATGGATACTTTGCACCCCACTATGATGCGTGCCAAGTCATATTTGGTTTTGAGGTAATTTTGAAAATGTAAAATCCCTCTATAAACCCTCTAACGACCCGACAATGAGTTCTGTTGACGAATAATTGTTATTCAGATGGAAATAGATATTCTGCACCCCACCATGATGCGTGCCAAGTCATATTAGATTTTTGAAGAAATATTGAAAATGAGAAATCCCTCTATACCCCCTCTGACGACCCGACAATGATTTCTGTTGACGAATTATTGTTATTCAGATAGACATGGATACTTTGCACCCCACCATGATGCGTGCCAAGTCATATTTGATTTTGAGGTAATTTTGAAAATGAAAAATCCCTCTATACCCCCTCTGACGACCCGACAATGATTTCTGTTGACGAATTATTGTTATTCAGATGGACATGGATACTTTGCACCCCACTATGATGCGTGCCAAGTCATATTTGGTTTTGAGGTAATTTTGAAAATGTAAAATCCCTCTATACCCCCTCTAACGACCCGACAATGAGTTCTGTTGACGACTTATTGTTATTCAGATGGAAATAGATATTCTGCACCCCACCATGATGCGTGCCAAGTCATATTAGATTTTTGAAGAAATATTGAAAATGAGAAATCCCTCTATACCCCCTCTGACGACCCGACAATGATTTCTGTTAACAAATTATTGTTATTGAGATGGAAATGGATACTCTGTAACCCACCATGATGCGTGCCAAGTCATATTAGATTTTTGAAGAAATATTGAAAATGAAAAATCCCTCTATTCCCCCTCTAACGACCCGTCAATGATTTTTGTTGACGAATTATTGTTATTCAGATGGAAATGGATATTCTGCACCCCACCATGATGCGTGCCAAGTCATATTTGATTTGGAGGTAATTTTGAAAATGAAAAACCCTCTAGTCCCCCTCTGACGACCCGACAATGATTTCTGTTGAGAAATTATTGTTATTGAGATGGAAATGGATATTCTGTACCCCACCATGATGCGTGCCAAGTCATATTGGATTTTGAGGTAATTTTGAAAATGAAAAATTGCTCCATACCCCCTCTGACGACCCGACAATGATTTCTGTTGACAAATTCTTGTTATTCAGATGGAATCGGATATTCTGCACCCTACTATAATGCGTGCCAAGTCATATTTAATTTTTGAAGTCATTTTGATATTGAAAAATCCCTCTATACTCCCTCTGACAACCCGACAATGATTTCTGTTGACGAATTATTGTTATTCAGATGGAAATGGATATTCTGCACCCCACCATGATGCGTGCCAAGTCATATTTGATATTGAGGTAATTTTGAAAATGAAAAATCCCTCTATACCCCCTCTGACGACCTGACAATGATTTCTGTTGACAAATTATTGTTATTCAGATGGAAATGGATATTCTGCACCCCACCATGATGCGTGCCAAGTCATATTTGATTTTGAGGTAATTTTGAAAATGAAAAATCCCTCTATACCCCCTCTGACGACCCGACAATGATTTATGTTGACAGATTATTGTTATTGAGATGGAAATGGATATTCTGTACCCTACCATGATGCGTGCCAAGTCATATTAGATTATTGAAGAAATTTTGAAAATGAAAAATCCCTCTATACCCCCTCTGACGACCCGACAATGATTTCTGTTAACAAATTATTGTTATTGGGATGGAAATGGATATTCTGTACCCCACTATGATGCGTGCCAAGTCATATTTGATTTTTGAAGTCATTTTGAAAATGAAAAATCCCTCTATACCCCCTCTGACGACCCGACAATGATTTCTGTCGACGAATTATTGTTATTTAGATGGAAATGGATATTCTGCACCCCACCATGATGCGTGCCAAGTCATATTGGATTTTTGAAGAAATATTGAAAATGAAAAATCCCTCTATACCCCCTCTAACGACCCGACAATGATTTCTGGTGACAAATTATTGTTGTTCAGATGGAAATGGATATTCTGCACCCCACTATGATGCCTGCCAAGTCATATTTGATTTTTGAAGTCATTTTGAAAATGAAAAATCCCTCTATACCCCCTCTGACGACCCGACAATGATTTCTTTCGACGAATTATTGTTATTTAGATGGAAATGGAAATTCTGCACCCCATCATGATGCTTGCCAAGTCATATTAGATTTTTGAAGAAATTTTGAATATGAAAAATCCCTCTATACCCCCTCCAACGACCCGTCAATGATTTCTGTTGACGAATTATTGTTATTCAGATGGAAATGGATATTCTGCACCCCACTATGATGCCTGCCAAGTCATATTTGATTTTGAGGTAATTTTGAAAATGAAAAATCCCTCTATACCCCCTCTGACGACCCGACAATGATTTCTGTTGACAAATTATTGCTATTGAGATGGAAATGGATATTTTGTACCCTACCATGATGCGTGCCAAGTCATATTAGATTATTGAAGAAATTTTGAAAATGAAAAATCCCTCTATACCCCCTCCAACGACCCGTCAATGATTTCTGTTGACGAATTATTGTTATTTAGATGGAAATAGATATTCTGCATCCCACCATGATGTGTGCCAAGTCATATTTGATTTTGAGGTAATTTTGAAAATGAAAAATCCCTCTATACCCCTTCTGACGACCCGACAATGATTTCTGTTAACAAATTATTGTTATTGAGATGGAAATGGATATTCTGTACCCCACTATGACGCGTGCCAAGTCATATTTGATTTTTGAAGTCATTTTGAAAATGAAAAATCCCTCTATACCCACTCTGACGACCCGACAATGATTTCTGTTGACGAATTATTGTTATTCAGATGGAAATGGATATTCTGCACCCTACTATAATGCGTGCCAAGTCATATTTAATTTTTGAAGTCATTTTGATATTGAAAAATCCCTCTATACCCCCTCTGACAACCCGACAATGATTTCTGTTGACGAATTATTGTTATTCAGATGGAAATGGATATTCTGCACCCCACCATGATGCGTGCCAAGTCATATTTGATATAGAGGTAATTTTGAAAATGAAAAATCCCTCTATACCCCCTCTGACGACCTGACAATGATTTCTGTTGACAAATTATTGTTATTCAGATGGAAATGGATATTCTGCACCCCACCATGATGCGTGCCAAGTCATATTTGATTTTGAGGTAATTTTGAAAATGAAAAATCCCTCTATACCCCCTCTGACGACCCGACAATGATTTATGTTGACAGATTATTGTTATTGAGATGGAAATGGATATTCTGTACCCTACCATGATGCGTGCCAAGTCATATTAAATTATTGAAGAAATTTTGAAAATGAAAAATCCCTCTATACCCCCTCTGACGACCCGACAATGATTTCTGTTAACAAATTATTGTTATTGGGATGGAAGTGGATATTCTGTACCCCACTATGATGCGTGCCAAGTCATATTTGATTTTTGAAGTCATTTTGAAAATGAAAAATCCCTCTGTACCCCCTCTGACGACCCGACAATGATTTCTGTCGACGAATTATTGTTATTCAGATGGAAATGGATATTCTGCACCCCACCATGATGCGTGCCAAGTCATATTGGATTTTTGAAGAAATATTGAAAATGAAAAATCCCTCTATACCCCCTCTAACGACCCGACAATGATTTCTGGTGACAAATTATTGTTGTTCAGATGGAAATGGATATTCTGCACCCCATCATGATGCTTGCCAAGTCATATTTGATTTTGAGGTAATTTTGAAAATGAAAAATCCCTCTATACCCCCTCTGACGACCCGACAATGATTTCTGTTGACAAATTATTGCTATTGAGATGGAAATGGATATTTTGTACCCTACCATGATGCGTGCCAAGTCATATTAGATTATTGAAGAAATTTTGAAAATGAAAAATCCCTCTATACCCCCTCCAACGACCCGTCAATGATTTCTGTTGACGAATTATTGTTATTTAGATGGAAACAGATATTCTGCATCCCACCATGATGCGTGCCAAGTCATATTTGATTTTGAGGTAATTTTGAAAATGAAAAATCCCTCTATACCCCCTCCAACGACCCGACAATGATTTCTGTTGACGAATTATTGTTATTCAGATGGAAATGGATATTCTGCACCCCACCATGATGCGTGCCAAGTCATATTTGATTTGGAGGTAATTTTGAAAATGAAAAACCCTCTAGTCCCCCTCTGACGACCCGACAAAGATTTCTGTTGAGAAATTAATGTTATTGAGATGGAAATGGATATTCTGTACCCCACCATGATGCGTGCCAAGTCATATTGGATTTTGAGGTAATTTTGAAAATGAAAAATTGCTCCATACCCCCTCTGACGACCCGACAATGATTTCTGTTGACAAATTCTTGTTATTCAGATGGAATCGGATATTCTGCACCCTACTATAATGCGTGCCAAGTCATATTTAATTTTTGAAGTCATTTTGATATTGAAAAATCCCTCTATACCCCCTCTGACAACCCGACAATGATTTCTGTTGACGAATTATTGTTATTCAGATGGAAATGGATATTCTGCACCCCACCATGATGCGTGCCAAGTCATATTTGATATTGAGGTAATTTTGAAAATGAAAAATCCCTCTATACCCCCTCTGACGACCTGACAATGATTTCTGTTGACAAATTATTGTTATTCAGATGGAAGTGGATATTCTGCACCCCACCATGATGCGTGCCAAGTCATATTTGATTTTGAGGTAATTTTGAAAATGAAAAATCCCTCTATACCCCCTCTGACGACCCGACAATGATTTATGTTGACAAATTATTGTTATTGAGATGGAAATGGATATTCTGTACCCTACCATGATGCGTGCCAAGTCATATTAGATTATTGAAGAAATTTCGAAAATGAAAAATCCCTCTATACCCCCTCTGACAACCCGACAATGATTTCTGTTAACAAATTATTGTTATTGGGATGGAAATGGATATTTTATACCCCACTATGATGCGTGCCAAGTCATATTTGATTTTTGAAGTCATTTTGAAAATGAAAAATCCCTCTACACCCCCTCTAACGACCCGACAATGATTTCTGGTGACAAATTATTGTTGTTCAGATGGAAATGGATATTCTGCACCCCACTATGATGCGTGCCAAGTCATATTGGATTTTTGAAGAAATATTGAAAATGAAAAATCCCTCTATACCCCCTCTAACGACCCGACAATGATTTCTGGTGACAAATTATTGTTGTTCAGATGGAAATGGATATTCTGCACCCCACTATGATGCCTGCCAAGTCATATTTGATTTTTGAAGTCATTTTGAAAATGAAAAATCCCTCTATACCCCCTCTGACGACCCGACAATGATTTCTGTCGACGAATTATTGTTATTTAGATGGAAATGGATATTCTGCACCCCATCATGATGCTTGCCAAGTCATATTAGATTTTTGAAGAAATTTTGAATATGAAAAATCCCTCTATACCCCCTCCAACGACCCGTCAATGATTTCTGTTGACGAATTATTGTTATTCAGATGGAAATGGATATTCTGCACCCCACTATGATGCCTGCCAAGTCATATTTGATTTTGAGGTAATTTTGAAAATGAAAAATCTCTCTATTCCCCCTCTGACGACCCGACAATGATTTCTGTTGACAAATTATTGCTATTGAGATGGAAATGGATATTTTGTACCCTACCATGATGCGTGCCAAGTCATATTAGATTATTGAAGAAATTTTGAAAATGAAAAATCCCTCTATACCCCCTCCAACGACCCGTCAATGATTTCTGTTGACGAATTATTGTTATTTAGATGGAAATAGATATTGTGCATCCCACCATGATGCGTGCCAAGTCATATTTGATTTTGAGGTAATTTTGAAAATGAAAAATCCCTCTATACCCCTTCTGACGACCCGACAATGATTTCTGTTAACAAATTATTGTTATTGAGATGGAAATGGATATTCTGTACCCCACTATGACGCGTGCCAAGTCATATTTGATTTTTGAAGTCATTTTGAAAATGAAAAATCCCTCTATACCCACTCTGACGACCCGACAATGATTTCTGTCGACGAATTATTGTTATTCAGATGGAAATGGATATTCTGCACCCCACCATGATGCGTGCCAAGTCATATTGGATTTTTGATGAAATATTGAAAATGAAAAATCCCTCTATACACCCTCTAACGACCCGACAATGATTTCTGTTGACAAATTATTGTCATCCAGATGGAAATGAATATTCTGCACCCCACCATGTTGCGTGCCAAGTCATATTTGATTATGAGGTAATTTTGAAAATGAAAAATCCCTCTATACCTCCTCTAACGACCCGACATTGATTTCTGTCGACGAATTATTGTTATTCAGATGGAAATGGATATTCAACACCCCACCATGATGCGTGCCAAGTCATATTGGATTTTTGAAGAAATATTGAAAATGATAAATCCCTCTATACCCCCTCTGACGACCCGACAATGATTTCTGTTGACGAATTATTGTTATTCAGATGGACATGGATAATTTGCACTCCACCATGATGCGTGCCAAGTCATATAAGATTTTTGAAGAAATTTTGAAAATGAAATATCCCTCTATACCCCCTCCAACGACCCGTCAATGATTTCTGTTGTCGAATCATTGTTATTCAGATGGAAATGGATATTCTGCACCCCACTATGATGCGTGCCAAGTCATATTTGATTTTGAGGTAATTTTGAAAATGTAAAATCACTCTATACACCCTTCGCCGACCCGACAATGATTTCTGTTGACAAATTATTGTTATTGAGATGGAAATGGATATTCTGTACCCCACCATGATGCGTGCCAAGTACTATTTGATTATTGAAGTCATTTTGAAAATGAAAAATCCATCTATACCCCCTCTACCCGACAATGAGTTCTGATGACGAATTATTGTTATTCAGATGATAATGGATATTCTGCTCCCCACCATGATGCGTGCCAAGTCATATTGGATTTTTGAAGAAATATTGAAAATGAAAAATCCCTCTATTCCCCCTCTAACGACTCGAAAATGATTTCTGTTGACGAATTATTGTTATTCAGATTGAAATGAATATTCTGCACCCCACCATGTTGCGTGCCAAGTCATATTTGATTTTGAGGTAATTTTGAAAATGAAAAACCCTCTATTCCCCCTCTGACGACCCGACAATGATTTCTGTTGGGAAATTATTGTTATTGAGATGGAAATGGATATTCTGTACCCCACCATGATGCGTGCCAAGTCATATTAGATTATTGAAGATATTTTGAAAATGAAAAATCCCTCTATACCCCTTCCAACGACCCGTCAATGATTTCTGTTGACGAATTATTGTTATGTAAATGGAAGTGGATATTCTGCACCCCACCCTGATGCGTGCCAAGTCATATTGGATTTTTGAAGAAATATTGAAAATGAAAAATCCCTCTATACCCCCTCTAACGACCCGACAATGATTTCTGTCGACGAATTATTGTTATTCAGATGGAAATGAATATTCTGCACCCCACCGTGTTGCGTGCCAAGTCATTTTTGATTTTGAGGTAATTTTGAAAATGAAAAATTCCTCTATACCCCCTCTAACGACCCGAAAATGATTTCTGTTGACGAATTATTGTTATTCAGATGGAAATGAATATTCTGCACCCCACCATGTTGCGTGCCAAGTAATTTTTGATTTTGAGGTAATTTTGAAAATGAAAAATTCCTCTATACCCCCTCTAACGACCCGAAAATGATTTCTGTTGACGAATTATTGTTATATAGATGAAAATGGATATTCTGCACCCCACCATGATGCGTTCCAAGTCATATTTGATTTTGAGGTAAATTTGAAAATGAAAAATTCCTCTATACCCCCTCTAACGACCCGAAAATGATTTCTGTTGACGAATTATTGTTATATAGATGAAAATGGATATTCTGCACCCCACCATGATGCGTGCCAAGTCATATTTGATTTTTGAAGTCATTTTGAAAATGAAAAATCCCTCTATACCCCCTCTGACTACCCGACAATGATTTCTGTCGACGAATTATTGTTATTCAGATGGAAATGGATATTCTGCACCCCACCATGATGCGTGCCAAGTCAAATTGGGTTTTTGAAGAAATATTGAAAATGAAAAATATCTCTATACCCCCTCTAACGTCCCGACAATGATTTCTGTTGACAAATTATTGTCATCCAGATGGAAATGAATATTCTGCACCCCACCATGTTGCGTGCCAAGTCATATTTGATTATGAGGTAATTTTGAAAATGAAAAATCCCTCTATACCTCCTCTAACGACCCGACAATGATTTCTGTCGACGAATTATTGTTATTCAGATGGAAATGGATATTCAACACCCCACCATGATGCGTGCCAAGTCATATTGGATTTTTGAAGAAATAATGAAAATGATAAATCCCTCTATACCCCCTCTGACGACCCGACAATGATTTCTGTTGACGAATTATTGTTATTCAGATGGACATGGATAATTTGCACTCCACCATGATGCGTGCCAAGTCATATAAGATTTTTGAAGAAATTTTGAAAATGAAATATCCCTCTATACCCCCTCCAACGACCCGTCAATGATTTCTGTTGTCGAATCATTGTTATTCAGATGGAAATGGATATTCTGCACCCCACTATGATGCGTGCCAAGTCATATTTGATTTTGAGGTAATTTTGAAAATGTAAAATCACTCTATACACCCTTCGACGACCCGACAATGATTTCTGTTGACAAATTATTGTTATTGAGATGGAAATGGATATTCTGTACCCCACCATGATGCGTGCCAAGTACTATTTGATTATTGAAGTCATTTTGAAAATGAAAAATCCATCTATACCCCCTCTACCCGACAATGAGTTCTGATGACGAATTATTGTTATTCAGATTGAAATGAATATTCTGCACCCCACCATGTTGCGTGCCAAGTCATATTTGATTTTGAGGTAATTTTGAAAATGAAAAACCCTCTATTCCCCCTCTGACGACCCGACAATGATTTCTGTTGAGAAATTATTGTTATTGAGATGGAAATGGATATTCTGTACCCCACCATGATGCGTGCCAAGTCATATTAGATTATTGAAGATATTTTGAAAATGAAAAATCACTCTATACCCCTTCCAACGACCCGTCAATGATTTCTGTTGACGAATTATTGTTATGTAAATGGAAGTGGATATTCTGCACCCCACCCTGATGCGTGCCAAGTCATATTGGATTTTTGAAGAAATATTGAAAATGAAAAATCCCTCTATACCCCCTCTAACGACCCGACAATGATTTCTGTCGACGAATTATTGTTATTCAGATGGAAATGAATATTCTGCACCCCACCGTGTTGCGTGCCAAGTCATTTTTGATTTTGAGGTAATTTTGAAAATGAAAAATTCCTCTATACCCCCTCTAACGACCCGAAAATGATTTCTGTTGACGAATTATTGTTATTCAGATGGAAATGAATATTCTGCACCCCACCATGTTGCGTGCCAAGTAATTTTTGATTTTGAGGTAATTTTGAAAATGAAAAATTCCTCTATACCCCCTCTAACGACCCGAAAATGATTTCTGTTGACGAATTATTGTTATATAGATGAAAATGGATATTCTGCACCCCACCATGATGCGTTCCAAGTCATATTTGATTTTGAGGTAAATTTGAAAATGAAAAATTCCTCTATACCCCCTCTAACGACCCGAAAATGATTTCTGTTGACGAATTATTGTTATATAGATGAAAATGGATATTCTGCACCCCACCATGATGCGTGCCAAGTCATATTTGATTTTTGAAGTCATTTTGAAAATGAAAAATCCCTCTATACCCCCTCTGACTACCCGACAATGATTTCTGTCGACGAATTATTGTTATTCAGATGGAAATGGATATTCTGCACCCCACCATGATGCGTGCCAAGTCAAATTGGGTTTTTGAAGAAATATTGAAAATGAAAAATATCTCTATACCCCCTCTAACGTCCCGACAATGATTTCTGTTAACGAATTATTGTTATCCAGATGGAAATGAATATTCTGCACCCCACCATGTTGCGTGCCAAGACATATTTGATTATGAGGTAATTTTGAAAATGAAAAATCCCTCTATACCTCCTCTAACGACCCGACAATGATTTCTAATGACGAATTATTGTTATTCAGATGGACATGGATATTTTGCACCCCACCATGATGCGTGCCAAGTCATATTAGATTTTTGAAGAAATATTGAAAATGAAAAATCCCTCTATTCCCCCTCTAACGACCCGACAATGATTTCTAATGACGAATTATTGTTATTCAGATGGACATGGATACTTTGCACCCCACCATGATGCGTGCCAAGTCATATTAGATTTTTGAAGAAATATTGAAAATGAAAAATCCCTCTATTCCCCCTCTAACGACCCGACAATGATTTCTGTTGACAAATTATTGTTATTCAGATGGAAATGGATATTCTGCACCCCACCATGTTGCGTGCCAAGTCATATTTGATTTTGAGGTAATTTTGAAAATGAAAAATCCCTCTATACCCCCTCTAACGACCCGACAATGATATCGGTTGACAAATTATTGTTATTCAAATGGCAATGGATATTCTGCTCCCCACTATGATTCGTGCCAAGTCATATTTGATTTTGAGGTAATTTTGAAAATGAAATATCCCTCTATGTCCCCTCTAACGACCCGACAATGATTTCTGTTGACGAATTATTGTTATTCAGACGGAAATGAATATTCTGCACCCCACCATGATACGTGCCAAGTCATATTTGATTTTGAGGTACTTTTGAAAATGATAAATCCCTCTATACCCCCTCTAACGACCCGACAATGATTTCTGTCGACGAATTATTGTTATTCAGATGGAAATAGATATTTTGCACCCCACCATGATGCGTGCCAAGTCATATTAGATTTTTGAAGAAATATTGAAAATGAGAAATCCCTCTATACCCCCTCCAACGACCCGTCAATGATTTCTGTTGACGACTTATTGTTATTCAGATGGAAATAGATATTCTGCACCCGACCATGTTGCGTGCCAAGTCTTATTTGATTTTGAGGTAATTTTGAAAATGAGAAATCTCTGAATACTCCCTTTAACGACCCGACAATGATTTCTGTCGACAAATTATTGTTATTCAGATGGAAATGGATATTCTGCACCCCACCATGATGCGTGCCAAGTCATATTAGATTTTTGATGAAATATTGAAAATGAGAAATCCCTCTATACCCCCTCTGACGACCCGACAATGATTTCTGTTGACGAATTATTGTTATTCAGATGGACATGGATACTTTGCATCCCACCATGATGCGTACCAAGTCATATTAGATTTTTGAAGAAATTTTGAAAATGAGAAATCCCTCTATAATCTCTCTGACGACCCGACAATGATTTCTGTTGACGAATTATTGTTATTCAGATGCACATGGATACTTTGCACCCCACCATGATGCGTGCCAAGACATATTAGAGTTTTGAAGAAATTTTGAAAATGAAAAATCCCTCTATACCCCCTCCAACGACCCGTCAATGATTTCTGTAGACGACTTAT
Organism: Chrysolina americana; assembly: GCA_958502065.1. NCBI lineage: Eukaryota > Metazoa > Arthropoda > Insecta > Coleoptera > Chrysomelidae > Chrysolina > Chrysolina americana. The sequence goes on along the minus strand of OY293415.1, from coordinate 48,119,850 downwards.
TGTTATTCAGATGGAAATGGATATTCTGCACCCCACTATGATGCGTGCCAAGTCATATTTGATTTTGGGGTAATTTTGAAAATGAAAAATCCCTCTATACCCCCTCTGACGACCCGACAATGATTTCTGGTGACAAATTATTGATATTGAGATGGAAATGGATATACTGTACCCCACCATGATGCGTGCCAAGTCATATTTGATTTTTGAAGTCATTTTGAAAATGAAAAATCCTTCTATACCCCTCTAACGACGCGACAATGAGTTCTGTTGACGAATTATTGTTATTCAGATGATAATAAATATTCTGCACCCCACCATGTTGCGTGCCAAGTCATATTTGATTTTGAGGTAATTTTGAAAATGAAAAATCCCTCTATACCCTCTCTAACGACCCGACAAAGATTTCTGATGACGAATTATTGTTATTCAGATGCAAATGAATATTCTGCAACCCACCATGTTGCGTGCCAAGTCATATTGGATATTTGAAGAAATATTGAAAATGAAAAATCCCTCTATACCCCCTCTAACGACCCGACAATGATTTCTTTTGACGAATTTTTGTTAACCAGATGGAAATGAATATTCTGCACCCCACCATGTTGCGTGCCAAGTCATATTTGATTTTGAGGTAATTTTAAAAATGAGAAATACCTCTATACCCCCTCTTATGACCCGACAATGATTTCTGTCGACGAATTATTGTTATTCAGATAGAAATAGATATTCTGCACCCCACCATGATGCGTGCCAAGTCATATTAGATTTTTGAAGAAATATTGAAAATGAGAAATCCCTCTATACCCCCTCCAACGACCCGTCAATGATTTCTGTTGACGAATTATTGTTATTTAGATGAAAATGGATATTCTGCACCCCACCATGATGCGTGCCAAGTCATATTGGATATTTGAAGAAATATTGAAAATGAAAAATCCCTCTATACCCCCTCTAACGACCCGACAATGATTTCTTTTGACGAATTTTTGTTAACCAGATGGAAATGAATATTCTGCACCCCACCATGTTGCGTGCCAAGTCATATTTGATTTTGAGGTAATTTTAAAAATGAGAAATACCTCTATACCCCCTCTAATGACCCGACAATGATTTCTGTCGACGAATTATTGTTATTCAGATAGAAATAGATATTCTGCACCCCACCATGATGCGTGCCAAGTCATATTAGATTTTTGAAGAAATTTTGAAAATGAAAAATCCCTCTATACCCCCTCCAACGACCCGTCAATGATTTCTGTTGACGAATTATTGTTATTCAGATGGAAATGGATATTCTGCACACCACTATGATGCGTGCCAAGTCATATTTGATTTTGAGGTAATTTTGAAAATGAGAAATCCCTCTATACCCCCTCTAATGACCCGACAATGAGTTCTGTTCACGAATTATTGTTATTCAGATGATAATGGATATTCTGCACCCCACCATGATGCGTGCCAAGTCATATTGGATATTTGAAGAAATATTGAAAATGAGAAATCCCTCTATACCCCCTCTAACGACCCGACAATGATTTCTGTTGACAAATTATTGTTATCCAGATGAAAATGAATATTCTACACCCCACCATGTTGCGTGCCAAGTCATATTTGATTTTGAGGTAATTTTGAAAATGAGAAATCCCTCTATACCCCCTCTAACGACCCGACAATGATTTCTGTCGACGAATTATTGTTATTCAGATGGAAATAGATATTCTGCACCCCACCATGATGCGTGCCAAGTCATATTGGATTTTTGAAGAAATATTGAAAATGAGAAATCCCTCTTTACCCCCTCTGACGACCCGACAATGATTTCTGTTGACGAATAATTGTTATTCAGATGGACATGGATACTCTGCACCCCACCATGATGCGTGCCATGTCATATTAGATTTTTGAAGAAATATTGAAAATGAAAAATCCCTCTATTCCCCCTCTAACGACCCGACAATGATTTCTGTTGACAAATTATTGTTATTCAGATGGAAATGGATATTCTGCACCCCACCATGTTGCGTGCCAAGTCATATTTGATTTTGAGGTAATTTTGAAAATGAAAAATCCCTCTATACCCCCTCTAACGACCCGACAATGAGCTCTGTTCACGAATTATTGTTATTCAGATGATAATGGATATTCTGCACCCCACCATGATGCGTGCCAAGTCATATTGGATATTTGAAGAAATATTGAAAATGAAAAATCCCTCTATACCCCCTCTAACGACCCGACAATGATTTCTGTTGACGAATTATTGTTATTCAGATGGAAATAAATATTCTGCACCCCACCATGTTGCGTGCCAAGTCATATTTGAATTTGAGGTAATTTTGAAAATGAGAAATCCCTCTGTACCCCTTCTAACGACCCGACAATGATTTCTGTCGACGAATTATTTTTATTCAGATGGAAATAGATATTCTGCACCCCACCATGATGCGTGCCAAGTTATATTAGATTTTTGAAGAATTATTGAAAATGAGAAATCCCTCTATACCCCCTCTGACGACCCGACAATGATTTCTGTTGACAAATTATTGTTATTCAGATGGACATGGATACTTTGCACCCCACCACGATGCGTGCCAAGTCATATTAGATTTTTGAAGATATATTGAAAATGAAAAATCCCTCTATACCCCTCTAACGACCCGACAATGATTTCTGTTGACAAATTATTGTTATTCAAACGGCAATGGATATTCTGCACCCCACCATGATGCGTGCCAAGTCATAATGGATTTTTGAAGAAATATTGAAAATGAAAAATCCCTCTATACCCCCTCTAACGACCCGACAATGATTTCTGTTGACGAATTATTGTTATTCAGATGGAAATGAATATTTTGCACCCCACCATGTTGCGTGCCAAGTCATATTTGATTTTGAGGTAATTTTGAAAATGAAAAATCCCTCTATACCCTCTCTAACGACCCGACAATGATTTCTGTCGACGAATTATTGTTATTTAGATGGAAATGGATATTCTGCACCCCACCATAATGCGTGCCAAGTCATATTTGATTTTGAGGTAATTTTGAAAATGAAAAATTCCTCTATACCCCCTCTGACGACCCGACAATGATTTCTGGTGACAAATTATTGATATTGAGATGGAAATGGATATTCTGTACCCCACTATGATGCGTGCCAAGTCATATTTGATTTTTGAAGTCATTTTGAAAATGAAAAATCCCTCTACACCCCCTCTAACGACCCGACAATGATTTCTGGTGACAAATTATTGTTGTTCAGATGGAAATGGATATTCTGCACCCCACTATGATGCGTGCCAAGTCATATTGGATTTTTGAAGAAATATTGAAAATGAAAAATCCCTCTATACCCCCTCTAACGACCCGACAATGATTTCTGGTGACAAATTATTGTTGTTCAGATGGAAATGGATATTCTGCACCCCACTATGATGCCTGCCAAGTCATATTTGATTTTTGAAGTCATTTTGAAAATGAAAAATCCCTCTATACCCCCTCTGACGACCCGACAATGATTTCTGTCGACGAATTATTGTTATTTAGATGGAAATGGATATTCTGCACCCCATCATGATGCTTGCCAAGTCATATTAGATTTTTGAAGAAATTTTGAATATGAAAAATCCCTCTATACCCCCTCCAACGACCCGTCAATGATTTCTGTTGACGAATTATTGTTATTCAGATGGAAATGGATATTCTGCACCCCACTATGATGCCTGCCAAGTCATATTTGATTTTGAGGTAATTTTGAAAATGAAAAATCTCTCTATTCCCCCTCTGACGACCCGACAATGATTTCTGTTGACAAATTATTGCTATTGAGATGGAAATGGATATTTTGTACCCTACCATGATGCGTGCCAAGTCATATTAGATTATTGAAGAAATTTTGAAAATGAAAAATCCCTCTATACCCCCTCCAACGACCCGTCAATGATTTCTGTTGACGAATTATTGTTATTTAGATGGAAATAGATATTCTGCATCCCACCATGATGCGTGCCAAGTCATATTTGATTTTGAGGTAATTTTGAAAATGAAAAATCCCTCTATACCCCTTCTGACGACCCGACAATGATTTCTGTTAACAAATTATTGTTATTGAGATGGAAATGGATATTCTGTACCCCACTATGACGCGTGCCAAGTCATATTTGATTTTTGAAGTCATTTTGAAAATGAAAAATCCCTCTATACCCACTATGACGACCCGACAATGATTTCTGTCGACGAATTATTGTTATTCAGATGGAAATGGATATTCTGCACCCCACCATGATGCGTGCCAAGTCATATTGGATTTTTGATGAAATATTGAAAATGAAAAATCCCTCTATACACCCTCTAACGACCCGACAATGATTTCTGTTGACAAATTATTGTCATCCAGATGGAAATGAATATTCTGCACCCCACCATGTTGCGTGCCAAGTCATATTTGATTATGAGGTAATTTTGAAAATGAAAAATCCCTCTATACCTCCTCTAACGACCCGACAATGATTTCTGTCGACGAATTATTGTTATTCAGATGGAAATGGATATTCAACACCCCACCATGATGCGTGCCAAGTCATATTGGATTTTTGAAGAAATATTGAAAATGATAAATCCCTCTATACCCCCTCTGACGACCCGACAATGATTTCTGTTGACGAATTATTGTTATTCAGATGGACATGGATAATTTGCACTCCACCATGATGCGTGCCAAGTCATATAAGATTTTTGAAGAAATTTTGAAAATGAAATATCCCTCTATACCCCCTCCAACGACCCGTCAATGATTTCTGTTGTCGAATCATTGTTATTCAGATGGAAATGGATATTCTGCACCCCACTATGATGCGTGCCAAGTCATATTTGATTTTGAGGTAATTTTGAAAATGTAAAATCACTCTATACACCCTTCGCCGACCCGACAATGATTTCTGTTGACAAATTATTGTTATTGAGATGGAAATGGATATTCTGTACCCCACCATGATGCGTGCCAAGTACTATTTGATTATTGAAGTCATTTTGAAAATGAAAAATCCATCTATACCCCCTCTACCCGACAATGAGTTCTGATGACGAATTATTGTTATTCAGATGATAATGGATATTCTGCTCCCCACCATGATGCGTGCCAAGTCATATTGGATTTTTGAAGAAATATTGAAAATGAAAAATCCCTCTATTCCCCCTCTAACGACTCGAAAATGATTTCTGTTGACGAATTATTGTTATTCAGATTGAAATGAATATTCTGCACCCCACCATGTTGCGTGCCAAGTCATATTTGATTTTGAGGTAATTTTGAAAATGAAAAACCCTCTATTCCCCCTCTGACGACCCGACAATGATTTCTGTTGAGAAATTATTGTTATTGAGATGGAAATGGATATTCTGTACCCCACCATGATGCGTGCCAAGTCATATTAGATTATTGAAGATATTTTGAAAATGAAAAATCCCTCTATACCCCTTCCAACGACCCGTCAATGATTTCTGTTGATGAATTATTGTTATGTAAATGGAAGTGGATATTCTGCACCCCACCCTGATGCGTGCCAAGTCATATTGGATTTTTGAAGAAATATTGAAAATGAAAAATCCCTCTATACCCCCTCTAACGACCCGACAATGATTTCTGTCGACGAATTATTGTTATTCAGATGGAAATGAATATTCTGCACCCCACCGTGTTGCGTGCCAAGTCATTTTTGATTTTGAGGTAATTTTGAAAATGAAAAATTCCTCTATACCCCCTCTAACGACCCGAAAATGATTTCTGTTGACGAATTATTGTTATTCAGATGGAAATGAATATTCTGCACCCCACCATGTTGCGTGCCAAGTAATTTTTGATTTTGAGGTAATTTTGAAAATGAAAAATTCCTCTATACCCCCTCTAACGACCCGAAAATGATTTCTGTTGACGAATTATTGTTATATAGATGAAAATGGATATTCTGCACCCCACCATGATGCGTTCCAAGTCATATTTGATTTTGAGGTAAATTTGAAAATGAAAAATTCCTCTATACCCCCTCTAACGACCCGAAAATGATTTCTGTTGACGAATTATTGTTATATAGATGAAAATGGATATTCTGCACCCCACCATGATGCGTGCCAAGTCATATTTGATTTTTGAAGTCATTTTGAAAATGAAAAATCCCTCTATACCCCCTCTGACTACCCGACAATGATTTCTGTCGACGAATTATTGTTATTCTGATGGAAATGGATATTCTGCACCCCACCATGATGCGTGCCAAGTCAAATTGGGTTTTTGAAGAAATATTGAAATTGAAAAATATCTCTATACCCCCTCTAACGTCCCGACAATGATTTCTGTTAACGAATTATTGTTATCCAGATGGAAATGAATATTCTGCACCCCACCATGTTGCGTGCCAAGACATATTTGATTATGAGGTAATTTTGAAAATGAAAAATCCCTCTATACCTCCTCTAACGACCCGACAATGATTTCTAATGACGAATTATTGTTATTCAGATGGACATGGATACTTTGCACCCCACCATGATGCGTGCCAAGTCATATTAGATTTTTGAAGAAATATTGAAATTGAAAAATCCCTCTATTCCCCCTCTAACGACCCGACAATGATTTCTAATGACGAATTATTGTTATTCAGATGGACATGGATACTTTGCACCCCACCATGATGCGTGCCAAGTCATATTAGATTTTTGAAGAAATATTGAAAATGAAAAATCCCTCTATTCCCCCTCTAACGACCCGACAATGATTTCTGTTGACAAATTATTGTTAATCAGATGGAAATGGATATTCTGCACCCCACCATGTTGCGTGCCAAGTCATATTTGATTTTGAGGTAATTTTGAAAATGAAAAATCCCTCTATACCCCCTCTAACGACCCGACAATGATATCGGTTGACAAATTATTGTTATTCAAATGGCAATGGATATTCTGCTCCCCACTATGATTCGTGCCAAGTCATATTTGATTTTGAGGTAATTTTGAAAATGAAATATCCCTCTATGTCCCCTCTAACGACCCGACAATGATTTCTGTTGACGAATTATTGTTATTCAGACGGAAATGAATATTCTGCACCCCACCATGATACGTGCCAAGTCATATTTGATTTTGAGGTACTTTTGAAAATGAAAAATCCCTCTATACCCCCTCTAACGACCCGACAATGATTTCTGTCGACGAATTATTGTTATTCAGATGGAAATAGATATTTTGCACCCCACCATGATGCGTGCCAAGTCATATTAGATTTTTGAAGAAATATTGAAAATGAGAAATCCCTCTATACCCCCTCCAACGACCCGTCAATGATTTCTGTTGACGACTTATTGTTATTCAGATGGAAATAGATATTCTGCACCCGACCATGTTGCGTGCCAAGTCTTATTTGATTTTGAGGTAATTTTGAAAATGAGAAATCTCTGAATACTCCCTTTAACGACCCGACAATGATTTCTGTCGACAAATTATTGTTATTCAGATGGAAATGGATATTCTGCACCCCACCATGATGCGTGCCAAGTCATATTAGATTTTTGATGAAATATTGAAAATGAGAAATCCCTCTATACCCCCTCTGACGACCCGACAATGATTTCTGTTGACGAATTATTGTTATTCAGATGGACATGGATACTTTGCATCCCACCATGATGCGTACCAAGTCATATTAGATTTTTGAAGAAATTTTGAAAATGAGAAATCCCTCTATAATCTCTCTGACGACCCGACAATGATTTCTGTTGACGAATTATTGTTATTCAGATGCACATGGATACTTTGCACCCCACCATGATGCGTGCCAAGACATATTAGAGTTTTGAAGAAATTTTGAAAATGAAAAATCCCTCTATACCCCCTCCAACGACCCGTCAATGATTTCTGTAGACCACTTATTGTTATTCAGATGGAAATGGATATTCTGCACCCCACTATGATGCGTGCCAAGTCATATTTGATTTTGGGGTAATTTTGAAAATGAAAAATCCCTCTATACCCCCTCTGACGACCCGACAATGATTTCTGGTGACAAATTATTGATATTGAGATGGAAATGGATATACTGTACCCCACCATGATGCGTGCCAAGTCATATTTGATTTTTGAAGTCATTTTGAAAATGAAAAATCCTTCTATACCCCTCTAACGACTCGACAATGAGTTCTGTTGACGAATTATTGTTATTCAGATGATAATAAATATTCTGCACCCCACCATGTTGCGTGCCAAGTCATATTTGATTTTGAGGTAATTTTGAAAATGAAAAATCCCTCTATACCCTCTCTAACGACCCGACAAAGATTTCTGATGACGAATTATTGTTATTCAGATGCAAATGAATATTCTGCAACCCACCATGTTGCGTGCCAAGTCATATTGGATATTTGAAGAAATATTGAAAATGAAAAATCCCTCTATACCCCCTCTAACGACCCGACAATGATTTCTTTTGACGAATTTTTGTTAACCAGATGGAAATGAATATTCTGCACCCCACCATGTTGCGTGCCAAGTCATATTTGATTTTGAGGTAATTTTAAAAATGAGAAATACCTCTATACCCCCTCTAATGACCCGACAATGATTTCTGTCGACGAATTATTGTTATTCAGATAGAAATAGATATTCTGCACTCCACCATGATGCGTGCCAAGTCATATTAGATTTTTGAAGAAATATTGAAAATGAGAAATCCCTCTATACCCCCTCCAACGACCCGTCAATGATTTCTGTTGACGAATTATTGTTATTTAGATGAAAATGGATATTCTGCACCCCACCATGATGCGTGCCAAGTCATATTGGATATTTGAAGAAATATTGAAAATGAAAAATCCCTCTATACCCCCTCTAACGACCCGACAATGATTTCTTTTGACGAATTTTTGTTAACCAGATGGAAATGAATATTCTGCACCCCACCATGTTGCGTGCCAAGTCATATTTGATTTTGAGGTAATTTTAAAAATGAGAAATACCTCTATACCCCCTCTAATGACCCGACAATGATTTCTGTCGACGAATTATTGTTATTCAGATAGAAATAGATATTCTGCACCCCACCATGATGCGTGCCAAGTCATATTAGATTTTTGAAGAAATTTTGAAAATGAAAAATCCCTCTATACCCCCTCCAACGACCCGTCAATGATTTCTGTTGACGAATTATTGTTATTCAGATGGAAATGGATATTCTGCACACCACTATGATGCGTGCCAAGTCATATTTGATTTTGAGGTAATTTTGAAAATGAGAAATCCCTCTATACCCCCTCTAATGACCCGACAATGAGTTCTGTTCACGAATTATTGTTATTCAGATGATAATGGATATTCTGCACCCCACCATGATGCGTGCCAAGTCATATTGGATATTTGAAGAAATATTGAAAATGAAAAATCCCTCTATACCCCCTCTAACGACCCGACAATGATTTCTGTTGACAAATTATTGTTATCCAGATGAAAATGAATATTCTACACCCCACCATGTTGCGTGCCAAGTCATATTTGATTTTGAGGTAATTTTGAAAATGAGAAATCCCTCTATACCCCCTCTAACGACCCGACAATGATTTCTGTCGACGAATTATTGTTATTCAGATGGAAATAGATATTCTGCACCCCACCATGATGCGTGCCAAGTCATATTGGATTTTTGAAGAAATATTGAAAATGAGAAATCCCTCTTTACCCCCTCTGACGACCCGACAATGATTTCTGTTGACGAATAATTGTTATTCAGATGGACATGGATACTCTGCACCCCACCATGATGCGTGCCATGTCATATTAGATTTTTGAAGAAATATTGAAAATGAAAAATCCCTCTATTCCCCCTCTAACGACCCGACAATGATTTCTGTTGACAAATTATTGTTATTCAGATGGAAATGGATATTCTGCACCCCACCATGTTGCGTGCCAAGTCATATTTGATTTTGAGGTAATTTTGAAAATGAAAAATCCCTCTATACCCCCTCTAACGACCCGACAATGAGTTCTGTTCACGAATTATTGTTATTCAGATGATAATGGATATTCTGCACCCCACCATGATGCGTGCCAAGTCATATTGGATATTTGAAGAAATATTGAAAATGAAAAATCCCTCTATACCCCCTCTAACGACCCGACAATGATTTCTGTTGACGAATTATTGTTATTCAGATGGAAATAAATATTCTGCACCCCACCATGTTGCGTGCCAAGTCATATTTGAATTTGAGGTAATTTTGAAAATGAGAAATCCCTCTGTACCCCTTCTAACGACCCGACAATGATTTCTGTCGACGAATTATTTTTATTCAGATGGAAATAGATATTCTGCACCCCACCATGATGCGTGCCAAGTTATATTAGATTTTTGAAGAATTATTGAAAATGAGAAATCCCTCTATACCCCCTCTGACGACCCGACAATGATTTCTGTTGACGAATTATTGTTATTCAGATGGACATGGATACTTTGCACCCCACCACGATGCGTGCCAAGTCATATTAGATTTTTGAAGATATATTGAAAATGAAAAATCCCTCTATACCCCTCTAACGACCCGACAATGATTTCTGTTGACAAATTATTGTTATTCAAACGGCAATGGATATTCTGCACCCCACCATGATGCGTGCCAAGTCATAATGGATTTTTGAAGAAATATTGAAAATGAAAAATCCCTCTATACCCCCTCTAACGACCCGACAATGATTTCTGTTGACGAATTATTGTTATTCAGATGGAAATGAATATTCTGCACCCCACCATGTTGCGTGCCAAGTAATTTTTGATTTTGAGGTAATTTTGAAAATGAAAAATTCCTCTATACCCCCTCTAACGACCCGAAAATGATTTCTGTTGACGAATTATTGTTATTCAGATGGAAATGAATATTCTGCACCCCACCATGTTGCGTGCCAAGTAATTTTTGATTTTGAGGTAATTTTGAAAATGAAAAATTCCTCTATACCCCCTCTAACGACCCGAAAATGATTTCTGTTGACGAATTATTGTTATATAGATGAAAATGGATATTCTGCACCCCACCATGATGCGTTCCAAGTCATATTTGATTTTGAGGTAAATTTGAAAATGAAAAATTCCTCTATACCCCCTCTAACGACCCGAAAATGATTTCTGTTGACGAATTATTGTTATATAGATGAAAATGGATATTCTGCACCCCACCATGATGCGTGCCAAGTCATATTTGATTTTTGAAGTCATTTTGAAAATGAAAAATCCCTCTATACCCCCTCTGACTACCCGACAATGATTTTTGTCGACGAATTATTGTTATTCAGATGGAAATGGATATTCTGCACCTTACCATGATGCGTGCCAAGTCAAATTGGGTTTTTGAAGAAATATTGAAAATGAAAAATATCTCTATACCCCCTCTAACGTCCCGACAATGATTTCTGTTGACAAATTATTGTCATCCAGATGGAAATGAATATTCTGCACCCCACCATGTTGCGTGCCAAGTCATATTTGATTATGAGGTAATTTTGAAAATGAAAAATCCCTCTATACCTCCTCTAACGACCCGACAATGATTTCTGTCGACGAATTATTGTTATTCAGATGGAAATGGATATTCAACACCCCACCATGATGCGTGCCAAGTCATATTGGATTTTTGAAGAAATAATGAAAATGATAAATCCCTCTATACCCCCTCTGACGACCCGACAATGATTTCTGTTGACGAATTATTGTTATTCAGATGGACATGGATAATTTGCACTCCACCATGATGCGTGCCAAGTCATATAAGATTTTTGAAGAAATTTTGAAAATGAAATATCCCTCTATACCCCCTCCAACGACCCGTCAATGATTTCTGTTGTCGAATCATTGTTATTCAGATGGAAATGGATATTCTGCACCCCACTATGATGCGTGCCAAGTCATATTTGATTTTGAGGTAATTTTGAAAATGTAAAATCACTCTATACACCCTTCGACGACCCGACAATGATTTCTGTTGACAAATTATTGTTATTGAGATGGAAATGGATATTCTGCACCCCACCATGATGCGTGCCAAGTCAAATTGGGTTTTTGAAGAAATATTGAAAATGAAAAATATCTCTATACCCCCTCTAACGTCCCGACAATGATTTCTGTTAACGAATTATTGTTATCCAGATGGAAATGAATATTCTGCACCCCACCATGTTGCGTGCCAAGACATATTTGATTATGAGGTAATTTTGAAAATGAAAAATCCCTCTATACCTCCTCTAACGACCCGACAATGATTTCTAATGACGAATTATTGTTATTCAGATGGACATGGATACTTTGCACCCCACCATGATGCGTGCCAAGTCATATTAGATTTTTGAAGAAATATTGAAAATGAAAAATCCCTCTATTCCCCCTCTAACGACCCGACAATGATTTCTGTTGACAAATTATTGTTAATCAGATGGAAATGGATATTCTGCACCCCACCATGTTGCGTGCCAAGTCATATTTGATTTTGAGGTAATTTTGAAAATGAAAAATCCCTCTATACCCCCTCTAACGACCCGACAATGATATCGGTTGACAAATTATTGTTATTCAAATGGCAATGGATATTCTGCTCCCCACTATGATTCGTGCCAAGTCATATTTGATTTTGAGGTAATTTTGAAAATGAAATATCCCTCTATGTCCCCTCTAACGACCCGACAATGATTTCTGTTGACGAATTATTGTTATTCAGACGGAAATGAATATTCTGCACCCCACCATGATACGTGCCAAGTCATATTTGATTTTGAAGTACTTTTGAAAATGAAAAATCCCTCTATACCCCCTCTAACGACCCGACAATGATTTCTGTCGACGAATTATTGTTATTCAGATGGAAATAGATATTTTGCACCCCACCATGATGCGTGCCAAGTCATATTAGATTTTTGAAGAAATATTGAAAATGAGAAATCCCTCTATACCCCCTCCAACGACCCGTCAATGATTTCTGTTGACGACTTATTGTTATTCAGATGGAAATAGATATTCTGCACCCGACCATGTTGCGTGCCAAGTCTTATTTGATTTTGAGGTAATTTTGAAAATGAGAAATCTCTGAATACTCCCTTTAACGACCCGACAATGATTTCTGTCGACAAATTATTGTTATTCAGATGGAAATGGATATTCTGCACCCCACCATGATGCGTGCCAAGTCATATTAGATTTTTGATGAAATATTGAAAATGAGAAATCCCTCTATACCCCCTCTGACGACCCGACAATGATTTCTGTTGACGAATTATTGTTATTCAGATGGACATGGATACTTTGCATCCCACCATGATGCGTACCAAGTCATATTAGATTTTTGAAGAAATTTTGAAAATGAGAAATCCCTCTATAATCTCTCTGACGACCCGACAATGATTTCTGTTGACGAATTATTGTTATTCAGATGCACATGGATACTTTGCACCCCACCATGATGCGTGCCAAGACATATTAGAGTTTTGAAGAAATTTTGAAAATGAAAAATCCCTCTATACCCCCTCCAACGACCCGTCAATGATTTCTGTAGACGACTTATTGTTATTCAGATGGAAATGGATATTCTGCACCCCACTATGATGCGTGCCAAGTCATATTTGATTTTGGGGTAATTTTGAAAATGAAAAATCCCTCTATACCCCCTCTGACGACCCGACAATGATTTCTGGTGACAAATTATTGATATTGAGATGGAAATGGATATACTGTACCCCACCATGATGCGTGCCAAGTCATATTTGATTTTTGAAGTCATTTTGAAAATGAAAAATCCTTCTATACCCCTCTAACGACGCGACAATGAGTTCTGTTGACGAATTATTGTTATTCAGATGATAATAAATATTCTGCACCCCACCATGTTGCGTGCCAAGTCATATTTGATTTTGAGGTAATTTTGAAAATGAAAAATCCCTCTATACCCTCTCTAACGACCCGACAAAGATTTCTGATGACGAATTATTGTTATTCAGATGCAAATGAATATTCTGCAACCCACCATGTTGCGTGCCAAGTCATATTGGATATTTGAAGAAATATTGAAAATGAAAAATCCCTCTATACCCCCTCTAACGACCCGACAATGATTTCTTTTGACGAATTTTTGTTAACCAGATGGAAATGAATATTCTGCACCCCACCATGTTGCGTGCCAAGTCATATTTGATTTTGAGGTAATTTTAAAAATGAGAAATACCTCTATACCCCCTCTAATGACCCGACAATGATTTCTGTCGACGAATTATTGTTATTCAGATAGAAATAGATATTCTGCACCCCACCATGATGCGTGCCAAGTCATATTAGATTTTTGAAGAAATATTGAAAATGAGAAATCCCTCTATACCCCCTCCAACGACCCGTCAATGATTTCTGTTGACGAATTATTGTTATTTAGATGAAAATGGATATTCTGCACCCCACCATGATGCGTGCCAAGTCATATTGGATATTTGAAGAAATATTGAAAATGAAAAATCCCTCTATACCCCCTCTAACGACCCGACAATGATTTCTTTTGACGAATTTTTGTTAACCAGATGGAAATGAATATTCTGCACCCCACCATGTTGCGTGCCAAGTCATATTTGATTTTGAGGTAATTTTAAAAATGAGAAATACCTCTATACCCCCTCTAATGACCCGACAATGATTTCTGTCGACGAATTATTGTTATTCAGATAGAAATAGATATTCTGCACCCCACCATGATGCGTGCCAAGTCATATTAGATTTTTGAAGAAATTTTGAAAATGAAAAATCCCTCTATACCCCCTCCAACGACCCGTCAATGATTTCTGTTGACGAATTATTGTTATTCAGATGGAAATGGATATTCTGCACACCACTATGATGCGTGCCAAGTCATATTTGATTTTGAGGTAATTTTGAAAATGAGAAATCCCTCTATACCCCCTCTAATGACCCGACAATGAGTTCTGTTCACGAATTATTGTTATTCAGATGATAATGGATATTCTGCACCCCACCATGATGCGTGCCAAGTCATATTGGATATTTGAAGAAATATTGAAAATGAAAAATCCCTCTATACCCCCTCTAACGACCCGACAATGATTTCTGTTGACAAATTATTGTTATCCAGATGAAAATGAATATTCTACACCCCACCATGTTGCGTGCCAAGTCATATTTGATTTTGAGGTAATTTTGAAAATGAGAAATCCCTCTATACCCCCTCTAACGACCCGACAATGATTTCTGTCGACGAATTATTGTTATTCAGATGGAAATAGATATTCTGCACCCCACCATGATGCGTGCCAAGTCATATTGGATTTTTGAAGAAATATTGAAAATGAGAAATCCCTCTTTACCCCCTCTGACGACCCGACAATGATTTCTGTTGACGAATAATTGTTATTCAGATGGACATGGATACTCTGCACCCCACCATGATGCGTGCCATGTCATATTAGATTTTTGAAGAAATATTGAAAATGAAAAATCCCTCTATTCCCCCTCTAACGACCCGACAATGATTTCTGTTGACAAATTATTGTTATTCAGATGGAAATGGATATTCTGCACCCCACCATGTTGCGTGCCAAGTCATATTTGATTTTGAGGTAATTTTGAAAATGAAAAATCCCTCTATACCCCCTCTAACGACCCGACAATGAGTTCTGTTCACGAATTATTGTTATTCAGATGATAATGGATATTCTGCACCCCACCATGATGCGTGCCAAGTCATATTGGATATTTGAAGAAATATTGAAAATGAAAAATCCCTCTATACCCCCTCTAACGACCCGACAATGATTTCTGTTGACGAATTATTGTTATTCAGATGGAAATAAATATTCTGCACCCCACCATGTTGCGTGCCAAGTCATATTTGAATTTGAGGTAATTTTGAAAATGAGAAATCCCTCTGTACCCCTTCTAACGACCCGACAATGATTTCTGTCGACGAATTATTTTTATTCAGATGGAAATAGATATTCTGCACCCCACCATGATGCGTGCCAAGTTATATTAGATTTTTGAAGAATTATTGAAAATGAGAAATCCCTCTATACCCCCTCTGACGACCCGACAATGATTTCTGTTGACGAATTATTGTTATTCAGATGGACATGGATACTTTGCACCCCACCACGATGCGTGCCAAGTCATATTAGATTTTTGAAGATATATTGAAAATGAAAAATCCCTCTATACCCCTCTAACGACCCGACAATGATTTCTGTTGACAAATTATTGTTATTCAAACGGCAATGGATATTCTGCACCCCACCATGATGCGTGCCAAGTCATAATGGATTTTTGAAGAAATATTGAAAATGAAAAATCCCTCTATACCCCCTCTAACGACCCGACAATGATTTCTGTTGACGAATTATTGTTATTCAGATGGAAATGAATATTTTGCACCCCACCATGTTGCGTGCCAAGTCATATTTGATTTTGAGGTAATTTTGAAAATGAAAAATCCCTCTATACCCTCTCTAACGACCCGACAATGATTTCTGTCGACGAATTATTGTTATTTAGATGGAAATGGATATTCTGCACCCCACCATAATGCGTGCCAAGTCATATTTGATTTTGAGGTAATTTTGAAAATGAAATATCCCTCTATACCCCCTCTGACGACCCGACAATGATTTCTGTTAACAAATTATTGTTATTGAGATGTAAATGGATATTCTGTACCCCACTATGATGCGTGCCAAGTCATATTTGATTTTTGAAGTCATTTTGAAAATGAAAAATCCTTCTATACCCCTCTAACGACCCGACAATGATTTCTGTCGACGAATTATTGTTATTCAGATGGAAATAGATATTCTGCACCACACCATGATGCGTGCAAAGTCATATTTGATTATGAGGTGATTTTGAAAATGAAAAATCCCTCTATACCCCCTCTAACGACCCGACAATGATTTCTGTTGACAAATTATTGTTATTCAGATGGCAATGGATATTCTGCACCCCACCATGATGCGTGCCAAGTCATATTAGATTTTTGAAGAAATTTTGAAAATGAAAAATCCCTCTATACCTCCTCCAACGACCCGTCAATGATTTCTGTTGACGAATTATTGTTATTCAGATGGAAATGGATATTCTGCACTCAACTATGATGCGTGCCAAGTCATATTTGATTTTGAGGTAATTTTGAAAATGAAAAATTCCTCTATACCCCCTCTGACGACCCGACAATGATTTCTGGTGACAAATTATTGATATTGAGATGGAAATGGATATTCTGTACCCCACCATGATGCGTGCTAAGTCATATTTGATTTTTGAAGTCATTTTGAAAATGAAAAATCCCTCTATACCCCTCTAACGACCCGACAATGAGTTCTGTTGACGAATTATTGTTATTCAGATGGAAATAAATATTCTGCACCTCACCATGATGCGTGCCAAGTCATATTTGATTTTTGAAGTCATTTTGAAAATGAAAAATCCCTTTATACCCCCTCTAACGACCCGACATTGATTTCTGTTGACGAATTATTGTAATTCAGATGGAAATGAATATTCTGCACCTCAGTATGATGCGTGCCAAGTCATATTTGATTTTTGAAGTCATTTTGAAAATGAAAAATCCCTTTATACCCCCTCTAACGACCCGACATTGATTTCTGTTGACGAATTATTGTAATTCAGATGGAAATGAATATTCTGCACCTCAGTATGATGCGTGCCAAGTCATATTTGATTTTTGAAGTCATTTTGAAAATGAAAAATCCCTTTATACCCCCTCTAACGACCCGACAATGATTTCTGTTGACGAATTATTGTTATTCAGATGGAAATGGATATTCTGCACCCCACCATGATGCGTGCCAAGTCATATTTGATTTTGAGGTAATTTTGAAAATGAAAAATCCCTCTATAACCCCTCTGACGACCCTACAATGATTTCTGGTGACAAATTATTGATATTGAGATGGAAATGGATATTCTGTACCCCACCATGATGCGTGCCAAGTCGTATTTGATTTTTGAAGTCATTTTGAAAATGAAAAATCCCTCTATACCCCTCTAACGACCCGACAATGAGTTCAGTTGACGAATTATTGTTAATCAGATGGAAATAAATATTCTGCACCTCACCATGATGCGTGCCAAGTCATATTTGATTTTTGAAGCCATTTTGAAAATGAAAAATCCCTCTATACTCCCTCTGACGACCCGACAATGATTTCTGTCGACGAATTATTGTTATTCAGATGGAAATGGATATTCTGCACCCCACCATGATGCGTGCCAAGTCATATTGGATTTTTGAAAAAATATTGAAAATGAAAAATCCCTCTATACCCCCTCTAACGACCCGTCAATGATTTCTGTTGACGAATTTTTGTTAACTAGATGAAAATGAATATTCTGCACCCCACCATGTTGCGTGCCAAGTCATATTTGATTTTGAGGTAATTTTAAAAATGAGAAATACCTCTATACCCCCTCTAATGACCCGACAATGATTTCTGTCGACGAATTATTGTTATTCAGATAGAAATAGATATTCTGCACCCCACCATGATGCGTGCCAAGTCATATTAGATTTTTGAAGAAATTTTGAAAATGAAAAATCCCTCTATACCCCCTCCAACGACCCGTCAATGATTTCTGTTGACGAATTACTGTTATTCAGATGGTAATGGATATTCTGCACACCACTATGATGCGTGCCAAGTCATATTTGATTTTGAGGTAATTTTGAAAATGAGAAATCCCTCTATACCCCCTCTAATGACCCGACAATGATTTCTGTCGACGAATTATTGTTATTCAGATAGAAATAGATATTCTGCACCCCACTATGATGCGTGCCAAGTCATATTTGATTTTAAGGTAATTTTGAAAATGAAAAATCCCTCTATACCCCCTCTGACGACACGACAATGATTTCTGTTGACAAATTATTGATATTGAGATGGAAATGGATATTCTGTACCCCACCATGATGCCTGCCAAGTCATATTTGATTTTTGAAGTCATTTTGAAAATGAAAAATCCCTCTATACCCCCTCTAACGACCCGACAATGAGTTCTGTTCACGAATTATTATTATTCAGATGAAAATGGATATTCTGCACCCCACCATGATGCGTGCCAAGTCATATTGGATATTTGAAGAAATATTGATAATGAAAAATCCCTCTATACCCCCTCTAACGACCCGACAATGATTTCTGTCGACGAATTATTGTTATTCAGATGGAAATAAATATTCTGCACTCCACCATGATGCGTGCCAAGTCAAATTGGATTTTTGAAGAAATATTGAAAATTGTAAATCTCTCTATACCCCCTCTAACGACCCGACAATGATTTCTGTTGACGAATTATTGTTATCCAGATGAAAATGAATATTCTGCACCCCACCATGTTGCGTGCCAAGTCATATTTGATTTTGAGGTAATTTTGAAATAGAGAAATCCCTCTATACCCCCTCTAACGACCCGACAATGATTTCTGTCGACGAATTATTGTTATTCAGATGGAAATAGATATTCTGCACCCCACCATAATTCGTGCCAAGTCATATTAGATTTTTGAAGAAATATATAAAATGAGAAATCCCTCTTTACCCCCTCTGACGACCCGACAATGATTTCTGTTGACGAATAATTGTTATTCAGATGGACATGGATACTCTGCACCCCACCATGATGCGTGCCAAGTCATATTGGATTTTTGAAAAAATATTGAAAATGAAAAATCCCTCTATACCCCCTCTAACGACCCGGCAATGATTTCTGTTGACGAATTTTTGTTAACCAGATGGAAATGGATATTCTGCACCCCACCATGATGCGTGCCAAGTCATATTAGATTTTTGAAGAAATTTTGAAAATGATAAATCCCTCTATACCCCCTCCAACGACCCGTCAATGATTTCTGTTGACCAATTATTGTTATTCAGATGGAAATGGATATTCTGCACACCACTATGATGCGTGCCAAGTCATATTTGATTTTGAGGTAATTTTGAAAATGAGAAATCCCTCTATACCCCTTCTAACGACCCGACAATGATTTCTGTCGACGATTTATTTTTATTCAGATGGAAATAGATATTCTGCACCCCACCATGATGCGTGCCAAGTCATATTAGATTTTTGAAGAAATATTGAAAATGAGAAATCCATCTATACCCCCTCTGACGACCCGACAATGATTTCTGTTGACGAATTATTGTTATTCAGATGGACATGGATACTTTGCACCCCACCACGATGCGTGCCAAGTCATATTAGATTTTTGAAGATATATTGAAAATGAAAAATCCCTCTATACCCCCTCTAACGACCCGACAATGATTTCTGTTGACAAATTATTGTTATTCAAACGGCAATGGATATTCTGCACCCCACCATGATGCGTGCCAAGTCATAATGGATTTTTTAAGAAATATTGAAAATGAAAAATCCCTCTATACCCCCTCTAACGACCCGACAATGATTTCTGTTGACGAATTATTGTTATTCAGATGGAAATGAATATTTTGCACCCCACCATGTTGCGTGCCAAGTCATATTTGATTTTGAGGTAATTTTGAAAATGAAAAATCCCTCTATACCCTCTCTAACGACCCGACAATGATTTCTGTCGACGAATTATTGTTATTTAGATGGAAATGGATATTCTGCACCCCACCATAATGCGTGCCAAGTCATATTTGATTTTGAGGTAATTTTGAAAATGAAATATCACTCTATACCCCCTCTGACGACCCGACAATGATTTCTGTTAACAAATTATTGTTATTGAGATGGAAATGGATATTCTGTACCCCACTATGATGCGTGCCAAGTCATATTTGATTTTTGAAGTCATTTTGAAAATGAAAAATCCTTCTATACCCCTCTAACGACCCGACAATGATTTCTGTCGACGAATCATTGTTATTCAGATGGAAATAGATATTCTGCACCACACCATGATGCGTGCAAAGTCATATTTGATTATGAGGTGATTTTGAAAATGAAAAATCCCTCTATACCTCCTCCAACGACCCGACAATGATTTCTGTTGACGAATTATTGTTATTCAGATGGAAATGGATATTCTGCACTCCACTATGATGCGTGCCAAGTCATATTTGATTTTTGAAGTCATTTTCAAAATGAAAAATCCCTTTATACCCCCTCTAACGACCCGACAATGATTTCTGTTGACGAATTATTGTAATTCAGATGGAAATGATTATTCTGCACCTCACCATGATGCGTGCCAAGTCATATTTGATTTTTGAAGTCATTTTGAAAATGAGAAATCCCTTTATACCCCCTCTAACGACCCGACAATGATTTCTGTTGACGAATTATTGTTATTCAGATGGAAATGAATATTCTGCACCCCACCATGTTGCGTGCCAAGTCATATTAGATTTTTGAAGAAATATTGAAAATGAGAAATCCCTCTATACCCCCTCCAACGACCCGTCAATGTTTTCTGTTGACGAATTATTGTTATTTAGATGGAAATGGATATTCTGCACCCCACCATGATGCGTGCCAAGTCATATTTGATTTTGAGGTAATTTTGAAAATGAAAAATCCCTCTATACCCCCTCTGACGACCCGACAATGATTTCTGGTGACAAATTATTGATATTGAGATGGAAATGGATATTCTATACCCCACCATGATGCGTGCCAAGTCATATTTGATTTTTGAAGTCATTTTGAAATTGAAAAATCCCTCTATACCCCTCTAACGACCCGACAATGAGTTCAGTTGACGAATTATTGTTATTCAGATGGAAATAAATATTCTGCACCTCACCATGATGCGTGCCAAGTCATATTTGATTTTTGAAGCCATTTTGAAAATGAAAAATCCCTCTATACTCCCTCTGACGACCCGACAATGATTTCTGTCGACGAATTATTGTTATTCAGATGGAAATGGATATTCTGCACCCCACCATGATGCCTGCCAAGTCATATTGGATTTTTGAAAAAATATTGAAAATGAAAAATCCCTCTATACCCCCTCTAACGACCCGGCAATGATTTCTGTTGACGAATTTTTGTTAACCAGATGGAATTGGATATTCTGTACCCCACCATGATGCGTGCCAAGTCATATTTGATTTTTGAGGTAATTTTGAAAATGAAAAATCCCTCTATACCCCCTCTAACGACCCGACAATGATTTCTGTCGACGAATTATTGTTATTCAGATGGAAATAGATATTCTGCACTCACCATGATGCGTGCCAAGTCATATTAGATTTTTGAAGAAATATTGAAAATGAAAAATCCCTCTATACCCCCTCCAACGACCCGTCAATAATTTCTGTTGACGAATTATTGTTATTCAGATGGAAATAGATATTCTGCACCCCACCATGATGCGTGCCAAGTCATATTAGATTTTTGAAGAAATTTTGAAAATGAAAAATCCCTCTATATCCCCTCTAACGACCCGACAATGATTTCTGTCGACGAATTATTGTTATTCAGATGGAAATAGATATTCTGCACCCCGCCATGATGCGTGCCAAGTCATATTAGATTTTTGAAGAAATTTTGAAAATGAAAAATCCCTCTATAACCCCTCTAACGACCCGTCAATGATTTCTGTTGACAAATTATTGTTATTCAGATGGAAATGGATATTCTGCACACCACCATGATGCGTGCCAAGTCATATTGGATTTTTGAAGAAATATTGAAAATGAAAAATCACTCTATACCCCCTCCAACGACCCGTCAATGATTTCTGTTGACAAATTATTGATATTCAGATGGAAATGGATATTCTGCACCCCACCATGATGCGTGCCAAGTCATATTAGATTTTTGAAGAAATTTTGAAAATGAGAAATCCCTCTATACCCTCTCTGACGACCCGACAATGATTTCTGTTGACGAATTATTGTTATTCAGATGTACATGGATACTTTGCACCCCACCATGATGCGTGCCAAGACATATTAGAGTTTTGAAGAAATTTTGAAAATGAAAAATCCCTCTATACCCCCTCCAACGACCCGTCAATGATTTCTGTTGACGACTTATTGTTATTCAGATGGAAATGGATATTCTGCACCCCACTATGATGCGTGCCAGGTCATATTTGATTTTGGGGTAATTTTGAAAATGAAAAATCCCTCTATACCCCCTCTGACGACCCGACAATGATTTCTGGTGACAAATTATTGATATTGAGATGGAAATGGATATTCTGTACCCTACCATGATGCGTGCCAAGTCATATTTGATTTTTGAAGTCATTTTGAAAATGAAAAATCCTTCTATACCCCTCTAACGACGCGACAATGAGTTCTGTTGACGAATTATTGTTATTCAGATGCAAATGAATATTCTGCACCCCACCATGTTGCGTGCCAAGTCATATTTGATTTTGAGGTAATTTTGAAAATGAAAAATCACTCTATACCCTCTCTAACGACCCGACAAAGATATCTGTTGACGAATTATTGTTATTCAGATGCAAATGAATATTCTGCACCCCACCATGTTGCGTGCCAAGTCATATTAGATTTTTGAAGAAATATTGAAAATGAGAAATCCCTCTATACCCCCTCCAACGACCCGTCAATGATTTCTGTTGACGAATTATTGTTATTTAGATGAAAATGGATATTCTGCACCCCACCATCATGCGTGCCAAGTCATATTTGATTTTGAGGTAATTTTGAAAATGAAAAATCCCTCTATACCCTCTCTAACGAACCGACAAAGATTTCTGTTGACGAATTATTGTTATTCAGATGCAAATGAATATTCTGCACCCCACCATGTTGCGTGCCAAGTCATATTAGATTTTTGAAGAAATATTGAAATTGAGAAATCCCTCTATACCCCCTCCAACGACCCGTCAATGATTTCTGTTGACGAATTATTGTTATTTAGATGAAAATGGATATTCTGCACCCCACCATCATGCGTGCCAAGTCATATTTGATTTTGAGGTAATTTTGAAAATGAAAAATCCCTCTATACCCTCTCTAACGACCCGACAAAGATTTCTGTTGACGAATTATTGTTATTCAGATGCAAATGAATATTCTGCACCACACCATGTTGCGTGCCAAGTCATATTAGATTTTTGAAGAAATATTGAAAATGAGAAATCCCTCTATACCCCCTCCAACGACCCGTCAATGATTTCTGTTAACAAATTATTGTTATTGAGATGGAAATGGATATTCTGTACCCCACTATGATGCGTGCCAAGTCATATTTGATTTTTGAAGTCATTTTGAAAATGAAAAATTCCTCTATACTCCCTCTGACGACCCGACAATGATTTCTGTCGACGAATTATTGTTATTCAGATGGAAATGAATATTCTGCACCCCACCATGTTGCGTGCCAAGTCATATTTGATTTTGAGGTAATTTTGAAAATGAAAAATCCCTCTATACCCCCTCTGACGACCCGACAATGATTTCTGTTGACAAATTATCGATATTGAGATGGAAATGGATATTCTGTACCCCACCATGATGCGTGCCAAGTCATATTTGATTTTTGAAGTCATTTTGAAAATGAAAAATCCCTCTATACCCCCTCTAACGACCCGACAATGAGTTCTGTTCACGAATTATTGTTATTCAGATGAAAATGGATATTCTGCACCCCACCATGATGCGTGCCAAGTCATATTTGATTTTGAGGTAATTTTGAAAATGAAAAATTCCTCTATACCCCATCTGACGACCCGACAATGATTTCTGTTGAAAAATTATCGATATTGAGATGGAAATGGATATTCTGTACCCCACCATGATGCGTGCCAAGTCATATTTGATTTTTGAAGTCATTTTGAAAATGAAAAATCCCTCTATACCCCCTCTAACGACCCGTCAATGATTTCTGTTGACGAATTATTGTTATTTAGATGGAAATGGATATTCTGCACCCCACTATGATGCGTGCCAAGTCATATTTGATTTTGAGGTAATTTTGAAAATGAAAAATCCCTCTATACCTCCTCTGACGACCCGACAATGATTTCTGTTAACAAATTAATGTTATTGAGATGGAAATGGATATTCTGTACCCCACCGTGATGCGTGCCAAGTCATATTGGATTTTTGAAAAAATATTGAAAATGAAAAATCCCTCTTTACCCCCTCTAACGACCCGAAAATGATTTCTGTTGACGAATTTTTGTTATCCAGATGGAAATGAATATTCTGCACCCCACCATGTTGCGTGCCAAGTCATATTTGATTTTGAGGTAATTTTGAAAATGAAAAATCCCTCTATACCCCCTCTGACGACCCGACAATGATTTCTGTTGACAAATTATCGATATTGAGATGGAAATGGATATTCTGCACCCCACCATGATGCGTGCCAAGTCATATTAGATTTTTGATGAAATATTGAAAATGAGAAATCCCTCTATACCCCCTCTGACGACCCGACAATGATTTCTGTTGACGAATTATTGTTATTCAGATGGACATGGATACTCTGCACCCCACCATGTTGCGTGCCAAGTCATATTTGATTTTGAGGTAATTTTGAAAATGAAAAATCCCTCTATACCCCCTCTGACGACCCGACAATGATTTCTGTTGACAAATTATCGATATTGAGATGGAAATGGATATTCTGCACCCCACCATGATGCGTGCCAAGTCATATTAGATTTTTGAAGAAATATTGAAAATGAGAAATCCCTCTATACCCCCTCCAACGACCCGTCAATGATTTCTGTTGACGAATTATTGTTATATAGATGGAAATGGATATTCTGCACCCCACCATGATGCGTGCCAAGTCATATTTGATTTTGAGGTAAATTTGAAAATGAAAAATCCCTCTATACCCCCTCTGACGACCCGACAATGATTTCTGTTAACAAATTATTGTTATTGAGATGGAAATGGATATTCTGGACCCCACTATGATGCGTGCCAAGTCATATTTGATTTTTGAAGACATTTTGAAAATGAAAAATCCCTCTATACCCCCTCTGACGACCCGACAATGATTTATGTTGACAAATTATTGTTATTCAGATGGAAATGGATATTCTGCACCCCAACATGATGCGTGCCAAGTCATATTAGATTTTTGAAGAAATATTGAAAATGAGAAATCCCTCTATACCCCCTCTGACGACCCGACAATGATTTCTGTTGACGAATTATTGTTATTCAGATGGACATGGATACTTTGCACCCCACCAGGATGCGTGCCAAGTCATATTAGATTTTTGAAGAAATTTTGAAAATGAAAAATCCCTCTATACCCCCTCCAACGACCCGTGAATGATTTCTGTTGACAAATTATTGTTATTCAGATGGAGATGGATATTCTGCACACCACCATGATGCGTGCCAAGTCATATTAGATTTTTGAAGAAATTTTGAAAATGAAAAATTCCTCTATATCCCCTCTAACGACCCGACAAAGATTTCTGTCGACGAATTATTGTTATTCAGATGGAAATAGATATTCTGCACCCCGCCATGATGCGTGCCAAGTCATATTAGATTTTTGAAGAAATTTTGAAAATGAAAAATCCCTCTATACCCCCTCTAACGACCCGTCAATGATTTCTGTTGACAAATTATTGTTATTCAGATGGAGATGGATATTCTGCACCCCACCATGATGCGTGCCAAGTCATATTAGATTTTTGAAGAAATTTTGAAAATGAAAAATTCCTCTATATCCCCTCTAACGACCCGACAAAGATTTCTGTCGACGAATTATTGTTATTCAGATGGAAATAGATATTCTGCACCCCGCCATGATGCGTGCCAAGTCATATTAGATTTTTGAAGGAATTTTGAAAATGAGAAATCCCTCTATACCCCCTCTGACGACCTGACAATGATTTCTGTTGACGAATTATTGTTATTCAGATGGACATGGATACTTTGCACCCCACCATGATGCGTGCCAAGTCATATTAGAATTTTGAAGAAATTTTGAAAATGAGAAATCACTCTATACCCTCTCTGACGACCCGACAATGATTTCTGTTGACGAATTATTGTTATTCAGATGTACATGGATACTTTGCACCCCACTATGATGCGTGCCAAGACATATTAGAGTTTTGAAGAAATTTTGAAAATGAAAAATCCCTCTATACCCCCTCCAACGACCCGTCAATGATTTCTGTTGACGACTTATTGTTATTCAGATGGAAATGGATATTCTGCACCCCACTATGATGCGTGCCAAGTCATATTTGATTTTGGGGTAATTTTGAAAATGAAAAATCCCTCTATAACCCCTCTGACGACCCGACAATGATTTCTGGTGACAAATTATTGATATTGAGATGGAAATGGATATTCTGTACCCCACCATGATGCGTGCCAAGTCATATTTGATTTTTGAAGTCATTTTGAAAATGAAAAATCCTTCCATACCCCTCTAACGACGCGACAATGAGTTCTGTTGACGAATTATTGTTATTCAGATGATAATAAATATTCTGCACCCCACCATGTTGCGTGCCAAGTCATATTTGATTTTGAGGTAATTTTGAAAATGAAAAATCCCTCTATACCCTCTCTAACGACCCGACAAAGATTTCTGTTGACGAATTATTGTTATTCAGATGCAAATGAATATTCTGCACCCCACCATGTTGCGTGCCAAGTCATATTAGATTTTTGAAGAAATATTGAAAATGAGAAATCCCTCTATACCCCCTCCAACGACCCGTCAATGATTTCTGTTGACGAATTATTGTCATTTAGATGAAAATGGATATTCTGCACCCCACCATGATGCGTGCCAAGTCATATTAGATTTTTGAAGAAATATTGAAAATGAGAAATCCCTCTATACCCCCTCCAACGACCCGTCAATGATTTCTGTTGACGAATTATTGTTATATATATGGAAATGGATATTCTGCACCCCACCATGATGCGTGCCAAGTCATATTTGATTTTGAGGTACTTTTGAAAATGAAAAATCCCTCTATACCCCCTCTAACGACCCGACAATGATTTCTGTCGACGAATTATTGTTATTCAGACGGAAATAGATATTCTGCACCCCACCATGATGCGTGCCAAGTCATATTAGATTTTTGAAGAAATATTGAAAATGAGAAATCCCTCTATACGCGCTCTAACGACCCGACAATGATTTCTGTTGACAAATTATTGTTATTCAGATAGAAATGGATATTCTGCACCCCACCATGATGCGTGCCAAGTCATATTAGATTTTTGAAGAAATTTTTGAAAATGAAAAATCCCTCTATACCACGTCCTACGTCCCGTCAATGATTTCTGTTGACTTATCTTTGTTATTCAGATGGAAATAGATATTCTGCACCCCACCATGATGCGTGTCAAGTCATATTTGATTTTGAGGTAATTTTGAAAATGAAAAACCCTCTATTCCCCCTCTGACGACCCGACAATGATTTCTGTTGAGAAATTATTGTTATTGAGATGGAAATGAATATTCTGTACCCCACCATGATGCGTGCCAAGTCATATTAGATTATTGAAGAAATTTTGAATATGAAAAATCCCTCTATAGCCCCTCCAACGACCCGTCAATGATTTATGTTGACGAATTATTGTTATTCTGATGGAATTTAATATTCTGCACTCCACCATGTTGCGTGCCAAGTCATATTTGATTTTGAGGTAATTTCGAAAATGAAAAACCCTCTATTCCCCCTCTGACGACCCGACAATGATTTCTGTTGAGAAATTATTGTTATTGAGATGGAAATGGATAATCTGTACCCCACCATGATGCGTGCCAAGTCATATTAGATTATTGAAGAAATTTTGAAAATGAAAAATCCCTCTATACCTCCTCTGACGACCCGACAATGATTTTTGTTAACAAATTATTGTTATTGAGATGGAAATGGATATTCTTGTACCCCACTATGATGCGTGCCAAGTCATATTTGATTTTTGAAGTCATTTTGAAAATGAAAAATCCCTCTATACCCCCTCTAACGACCCGGCAATGATATCTGTCGACGAATTATTGTTATTCAGATGAAAATAGATAATCTGCATCCCACCATGATGCGTGCCAAGTCATATTTTATTTTGAGGTAATTTTGAAAATGAAAAATCCCTCTATATCCCCTATGACGACCCGACAATGATTTCTGATAACAAATTATTGTTTTTGAGATGGAAATGGATATTATGTACCCCACTATGATGCGTTCCAAGTCATATTTGATTTTTGAAGAAATATTGAAAATGAGAAATCCCTCTGTACCCCCTCCAACGACCCGTCAATGTTTTCTGTTGACGAATTATTGTTATTTAGATGGAAATGGATATTCTGCACCCCACCATAATGCGTGCCAAGTCATATTTGATTTTGAGGTAATTTTGAAAATGAAAAATCCCTCTATACCCCCTCTGACAACCCGACAATGATTTCTGTCGACGAATTATTGTTATTCAAATGGAAATGGATATTCTGCACCCCACCATGATGCGTGCCAAGTCAAATTGGATTTTTGAAGAAATATTGAAAATGAAAAATCTCTCTTTACCCCCTCTAACGACCCGACAATGATTTCTGTACGAATTATTGTTATTCAGATGGAAATAGATATTCTGCACCCCACCATGATGCGTGCCAAGTCATATTAGATTTTTGAAGAAATATTGAAAATGAGAAATCCCTCTTTACCCCCTCTGACGACCCGACAATGATTTCTGTTGACGAATTATTGTTATTCAGATGGACATGGATACTTTGCGCCCCACCATGATGCGTGCCAAGTCATATTAGATTTTTGAAGAAATATTGAAAATGAAAAATCCCTCTATTTCCCCTCTAACGACCCGACAATGATTTCTGTTGACAAATTATTGTTATTCAGATGGAAATGGATATTCTGCACCCCACTATGTTGCGTGCCAAGTCATATTTGATTTTGAGGTAATTTTGAAAATGAAAAATCCCTCTATACCCCCTCTAACGACCCGACAATGATTTCTGTTGACAAATTATTGTTATTCAGATGGAAATAGATATTCTGCACCCCACCATGATGCGTGCCAAGTCATATTAGATTTTTGAAGAAATATTGAAAATGAGAAATCCCTCTTTACCCCCTCTGACGACCCGACAATGATTTCTGTTGACGAATTATCGTTATTCAGATGGACATGGATACTTTGCACCCCACCATGATGCGTGCCAAGTCAAATTAGATTTTTGAAGAAATATTGAAAATGAAAAATCCCTCTATTTCCCCTCTAACGACCCGACAATGATTTCTGTCGACGAATTATTGTTATTCAGATGGAAATGGATATTCTGCACCCCACCATGATGCGTGCCAAGTCAAATTGGATTTTTGAAGAAATATTGAAAATGAAAAATATCTCTATACCCCCTCTAACGTCCCGACAATGATTTCTGTTGATGAATTATTGTTATCCAGATGGAAATGAATATTCTGCACCCCACCATGTTGCGTGCAAAGTCATATTTGATTTTTGACGTCATTTTGAAAATGAAAAATCCCTTTATACCCCCTCTGACGACCCGACAATGATTTCTGTCGACGAGTTATTGTTATTCAGATGGAAATGGATATTCTGCACCCCACCATGATGCGTGCCAAGTCAAATTGGATTTTTGAAGAAATATTGAAAATGAAAAATATCTCTATACCCCCTCTAACGTCCCGACAATGATTTCTGTTGACGAATTATTGTTATCCAGATGGAAATGAATATTCTGCACCCCACCATGTTGCGTGCCAAGTCATATTTGATTTTGAGGTAATTTTGAAAATGAGAAATCCCTCTATACCCCCTCTAACGACCCGACAATGATTTCTGTCGACGAATTATTGTTATTCAGATAGAAATAGATATTCTGCACCCCACTATGATGCGTGCCAAGTCATATTAGATTTTTGAAGAAATATTGAAAATGAGAAATCCCTCTTTACCCCCTCTGACGACCCGTCAATGATTTCTGTTGACGAATTATTGTTATTTATATGAAAATGGATATTCTGCACCCCACCATGATGCGTGCCAAGTCATATTAGATTTTTGAAGAAATATTGAAAATGAGAAATCCCTCTATACCCCCTCCAACGACCCGTCAATGATTTCTGTTGACGAATTATTGTTATATATATGGAAATGGATATTCTGCACCCCACCATGATGCGTGCCAAGTCATATTTGATTTTGAGGTACTTTTGAAAATGAAAAATCCCTCTATACCCCCTCTAACGACCCGACAATGATTTCTGTCGACGAATTATTGTTATTCAGACGGAAATAGATATTCTGCACCCCACCATGATGCGTGCCAAGTCATATTAGATTTTTGAAGAAATATTGAAAATGAGAAATCCCTCTATACGCCCTCTAACGACCCGACAATGATTTCTGTTGACAAATTATTGTTATTCAGATAGAAATGGATATTCTGCACCCCACCAAGATGCGTGCCAAGTCATATTAGATTTTTGAAGAAATTTTGAAAATGAAAAATCCCTCTATACCACGTCCTACGACCCGTCAATGATTTCTGTTGACTAATCTTTGTTATTCAGATGAAAATAGATATTCTGCACCCCACCATGATGCGTGTCAAGTCATATTTGATTTTGAGGTAATTTTGAAAATAAAAAACCCTCTATTCCCCCTCTGACGACCCGACAATGATTTCTGTTGAGAAATTATTGTTATTGAGATGGAAATGAATATTCTGTACCCCACCATGATGCGTGCCAAGTCATATTAGATTATTGAAGAAATTTTGAATATGAAAAATCCCTCTATAGCCCCTCCAACGACCCGTCAATGATTTATGTTGACGAATTATTGTTATTTAGATGGAAGTGGATATTCTGCACCCCACTCTGATGCGTGCCAAGTCATATTTGATTTTGAGGTAATTTTGAAAATGAAAAATCCCTCTATACCCCCTCTAACGTCCCGACAATGATTTCTGTTGACGAATTATTGTTATTCAGATGGGAATGGATATT
This sequence comes from Chrysolina americana, assembly GCA_958502065.1. Taxonomy (NCBI): domain Eukaryota; kingdom Metazoa; phylum Arthropoda; class Insecta; order Coleoptera; family Chrysomelidae; genus Chrysolina; species Chrysolina americana. Next base: position 48,087,840 of record OY293415.1, on the reverse strand, counting down.
CTGCACCCCACCATGAGGCGTGCCAGTCATATTAGATTTTTGAAGAAATTTTGAAAATGAAAAATCCCTCTATACCCCCTCCAACGACCCGTCAATGATTTCTGTTGACGAATTATTGTTATTCAGATGGAAATGGATATTCTGCACCCCACCATGATGCGTGCCAAGTCATATTGGATTTTTGAAGAAATATTGAAAATGAAAAATCCCTCTATAACCCCTCTAACGACCCGACAATGATTTCTGTCTACGAATTATTGTTATTTAGATGGAAATGGATATTCTGCACCCCACCATAATGCGTGCCAAGTCATATTTGATTTTGAGGTAATTTTGAAAATGAAAAATCCCTCTATACCTCCTCTGACGACCCGACAATGATTTTTGTTAACAAATTATTGTTATTGAGATGGAAATGGATATTCTTGTACCCCACTATGATGCGTGCCAAGTCATATTTGATTTTTGAAGTCATTTTGAAAATGAAAAATCCCTCTATACCCCCTCTAACGACCCGGCAATGATATCTGTCGACGAATTATTGTTATTCAGATGAAAATAGATAATCTGCATCCCACCATGATGCGTGCCAAGTCATATTTGATTTTGAGGTAATTTTGAAAATGAAAAATCCCTCTATATCCCCTATGACGACCCGACAATGATTTCTGATAACAAATTATTGTTTTTGAGATGGAAATGGATATTACGTACCCCACTATGATGCGTTCCAAGTCATATTTGATTTTTGAAGAAATATTGAAAATGAGAAATCCCTCTATACCTCCTCCAACGACCCGTCACTGTTTTCTGTTGACGAATTATTGTTATTTAGATGGAAATGGATATTTTGCACCCCACCATGATGCGTGCCAAGTCATATTTGATTTTGAGGTAATTTTGAAAATGAAAAATCCCTCTATACCCCCTCTGACAACCCGACAATGATTTCTGTCGACGAATTATTGTTATTCAAATGGAAATGGATATTCTGCACCCCACCATGATGCGTGCCAAGTCAAATTGGATTTTTGAAGAAATATTGAAAATGAAAAATCTCTCTTTACCCCCTCTAACGACCCGACAATGATTTCTGTACGAATTATTGTTATCCAGATGGAAATGAATATTCTGCACCCCACCATGTTGCGTGCCAAGTCATATTTGATTTTGAGGTAATTTTGAAAATGAGATATCCCTCTATACCCCCTCTTACGACCCGACAATGATTTCTGTCGACGAATTATTGTTATTCAGATGGAAATAGATATTCTGCACCCCACCATGATGCGTGCCAAGTCATATTAGATTTTTGAAGAAATATTGAAAATGAGAAATCCCTCTTTACCCCCTCTGACGACCCGACAATGATTTCTGTTGACGAATTATTGTTATTCAGATGGACATGGATACTTTGCGCCCCACCATGATGCGTGCCAAGTCATATTAGATTTTTGAAGAAATATTGAAAATGAAAAATCCCTCTATTTCCCCTCTAATGACCCGACAATGATTTCTGTTGACAAATTATTGTTATTCAGATGGAAATGGATATTCTGCACCCCACTATGTTGCGTGCCAAGTCATATTTGATTTTGAGGTAATTTTGAAAATGAAAAATCCCTCTATACCCCCTCTAACGACCCGACAATGATTTCTGTTGACAAATTATTGTTATTCAGATGAAAATAGATATTCTGCACCCCACCATGATGCGTGCCAAGTCATATTAGATTTTTGAAGAAATATTGAAAATGAGAAATCCCTCTTTACCCCCTCTGACGACCCGACAATGATTTCTGTCGACGAATTATCGTTATTCAGATGGACAAGGATACTTTGCACCCCACCATGATGCGTGCCAAGTCATATTAGATTTTTGAAGAAATATTGAAAATGAAAAATCCCTCTATTTCCCCTCTAACGACCCGACAATGATTTCTGTCGACGAATTATTGTTATTCAGATGGAAATGGATATTCTGCACCCCACCATGATGCGTGCCAAGTCAAATTGGATTTTTGAAGAAATATTGAAAATGAAAAATATCTCTATACCCCCTCTAACGTCCCGACAATGATTTCTGTTGATGAATTATTGTTATCCAGATGGAAATGAATATTCTGCACCCCACCATGTTGCGTGCAAAGTCATATTTGATTTTTGACGTCATTTTGAAAATGAAAAATCCCTTTATACCCCCTCTGACGACCCGACAATGATTTCTGTCGACGAGTTATTGTTATTCAGATGGAAATGGATATTCTGCACCCCACCATGATGCGTGCCAAGTCAAATTGGATTTTTGAAGAAATATTGAAAATGAAAAATATCTCTATACCCCCTCTAACGTCCCGACAATGATTTCTGTTGACGAATTATTGTTATCCAGATGGAAATGAATATTCTGCACCCCACCATGTTGCGTGCCAAGTCATATTTGATTTTGAGGTAATTTTGAAAATGAGAAATCCCTCTATACCCCCTCTAACGACCCGACAATGATTTCTGTCGACGAATTATTGTTATTCAGATAGAAATAGATATTCTGCACCCCACTATGATGCGTGCCAAGTCATATTAGATTTTTGAAGAAATATTGAAAATGAGAAATCCCTCTTTACCCCCTCTGACGACCCGACAATGATTTCTGTTGACGAATTATTGTTATTCAGATTGACATGGATACTTTGCACCCCACCATGATGCGTGCCAAGTCATATTAGATTTTTGAAGAAATAATGAAAATGAAAAATCCCTCTATTCCCCCTCTAACAACCCGTCAATGATTTCTGTTGACGACTTATTGTTATCCAGATGGAAATAGATATTCTGCACCCCACTATGAAGCGTGCCAAGTCATATTTGATTTTGAGGTAATTTTGAAAATGATAAAATCCCTCTATACCCCCTCTAACGACCCGACAATGATATCGGTTGACAAATTATTGTTATTCAAATGGCAATGCATATTCTGCTCCCCACTATGATGCGCGCCAAGTCATATTTGATTTTGAGGTAATTTTGAAAATGAAAAATCCCTCTATGTCCCCTCTAACGACCCGACAATGATTTCTGTTGACGAATTATTGTTATTCAGACGGAAATGAATATTCTGCACCCCACCATGATACGTGCCAAGTCATATTTGATTTTGAGGTACTTTTGAAAATGAAAAATCCCTCTATACCCCCTCTAACGACCCGACAATGATTTCTGTCGACGAATTATTGTTATTCAGATGGAAATAGATATTCTGCACCCCACCATGATACGTGCCAAGTCATATTAGATTTTTGAAGAAATATTGAAAATGAGAAATCCCTCTATACCCCCTCCAACGACCCGTCAATGATTTCTGTTGACGAATTATTGTTATATAGATGGAAATGGATATTCTGTACCCCACCATGATGCGTGCCAAGTCATATTAGATTTATGAAGAAATATTGAAAATGAAAAATCCCTCTATTCCCCCTCTAACAACCCGTCAATGATTTCTGTTGACGACTTATTGTTATCCAGATGGAAATAGATATTCTGCACCCCACTATGATGCGTGCCAAGTCATATTTGATTTTGAGGTAATTTTGAAAATGATAAAATCCCTCTATACCCCCTCTGACGACCCGACAATGATTTCTGGTGACAAATTATTGATATTGAGATGGAAATGAATATTCTGCACATCACCATGTTGCGTGCCAAGTCATATTTGATTTTGAGGTAATTTTGAAAATGAAAAATCCCTCTATACCCCCTCTGACAACCCGACAATGATTTCTGTCGACGAATTATTGTTATTCAAATGGAAATGGATATTCTGCACCCTACCATGTTGCGTGCCAAGTCATATTTGATTTTGAGGTAATTTTGAAAATGAAAAATCCCTCTATACCCCCTCTAACGACCCGACAATGATATCGGTTGACAAATTATTGTTATTCAAATGGCAATGCATATTCTGCTCCCCACTATGATGCGTGCCAAGTCATATTTGATTTTGAGGTAATTTTGAAAATGAAAAATCCCTCTATGTCCCCTCTAACGACCCGACAATGTTTTCTGTTGACGAATTATTGTTATTTAGATGGAAATGAATATTCTGCACCCCACCATGTTGCGTGCCAAGTCATATTTGATTTTGAGGTAATTTTGAAAATGAGATATCCCTCTATACCCCCTCTTACGACCCGACAATGATTTCTGTCGACAAATTATTGTTATTCAGATGGAAATAGATATTCTGCACCCCACCATGATGCGTGCCAAGTCATATTAGATTTTTGAAGAAATATTGAAAATGAGAAATCCCTCTTTACCCCCTCTGACGACCCGACAATGATTTCTGTTGACGAATTATCGTTATTCAGATGGACATGGATACTTTGCACCCCACCATGATGCGTGCCAAGTCATATTAGATTTTTGAAGAAATATTGAAAATGAAAAATCCCTCTATTTCCCCTCTAACGACCCGACAATGATTTCTGTTGACAAATTATTGTTATTCAGATGGAAATGGATATTCTGCACCCCACTATGTTGCGTGCCAAGTCATATTTGATTTTGAGGTAATTTTGAAACTGAAAAATCCCTCTATACCCCCTCCAACTACCCGTCAATGATTTCTGTTGACGACTTATTTTTATTCAGATGGAAATGGATATTCTGCACCCCACTATGATGCGTGCCAAGTCATATTTGATTTTGAGGTAATTTTGAAAATGAAAAATCCCTCTATAGCCCCTCTGACGACCCGACAATGATTTCTGTCGACGAATTATCGTTATTCAGATGGAAATGGATATTCTGCACCCCACCATGATGCGTGCCAAGTCAAATTGGATTTTTGAAGAAATATTGAAAATGAAAAATATCTCTATACCCCCTCTAACGTCCCGACAATGATTTCTGTTGATGAATTATTGTTATCCAGATGGAAATGAATATTCTGCACCCCACCATGTTGCGTGCAAAGTCTTATTTGATTTTTGACGTCATTTTGAAAATGAAAAATCCCTCTATACCCCCTCTGACGACCCGACAATGATTTCTGTCGACGAATTATTGTTATTCAGATGGAAATGAATATTCTGCACCCCACCATGTTGCGTGCAAAGTCTTATTTGATTTTTGACGTCATTTTGAAAATAAAAAATCCCTCTATACCCCCTCTGACGACCCGACAATGATTTCTGTTGACGAATTATTGTTATCCAGATGGAAATGAATATTCTGCACCCCACCATGTTGCGTGCCAAGTCATATTTGATTTTGAGGTAATTTTGAAAATGAAAAATCCCTCTATACCCCCTCTAACGACCCGGCAATGATATCTGTCGACGAATTATTGTTATTCAGATGGAAATAGATATTCTGCACCCCACCATGATGCGTGCCAAGTCATATTTGATTTTGAGGTAATTTTGAAAATGAGAAATCCCTCTATACCCCCTCTAACGACCCGACAATGATTTCTGTCGACGAATTATTGTTATTCAGATAGAAATAGATATTCTGCACCCCACTATGATGCGTGCCAAGACATATTAGATTTTTGAAGAAATATTGAAAATGAGAAATCCCTCTTTACCCCCTCTGACGACCCGACAATGATTTCTGTTGACGAATTATTGTTATTCAGATGGACATGGATACTTTGCACCCCACCATGATGCGTGCCAAGTCATATTTGATTTTGAGGTAATTTTGAAAATGAAAAATCCCTCTATACCCCCTCTAACGACCCGACAATGATATCGGTTGACAAACTATTGTTATTCAAATGGCAATGCATATTCTGCTCCCCACTATGATGCGTGCCAAGTCATATTTGATTTTGAGGTAATTTTGAAAATGAAAAATCCCTCTATGTCCCCTCTAACGACCCGACAATGATTTCTGTTGACGAATTATTGTTATTCAGACGGAAATGAATATTTTGCACCCCACCATGATACGTGCCAAGTCATATTTGATTTTGAGGTACTTTTGAAAATGAAAAATCCCTCTATACCCCCTCTAACGACCCGACAATGATTTCTGTCGACGAATTATTGTTATTCAGATGGAAATAGATATTCTGCACCCCACCATGATACGTGCCAAGTCATATTAGATTTTTGAAGAAATATTGAAAATGAGAAATCCCTCTATACCCCTTCCAACGACCCGTCAATGATTTCTGTTGACGAATTATTGTTATATAGATGGAAATGAATATTCTGTACCCCACCGTGATGCGTGCCAAGTCATATTAGATTTATGAAGAAATATTGAAAATGAAAAATCCCTCTATTCCCCCTCTAACGACCCGTCAATGATTTCTGTTGACGACTTATTGTTATCCAGATGGAAATAGATATTCTGCACCCCACTATGATGCGTGCCAAGTCATATTTGATTTTGAGGTAATTTTGAAAATGATAAAATCCCTCTATACCCCCTCTGACGACCCGACAATGATTTCTGTTTACAAATTATTGTTATTCAGATGGAAATGGATATTCTGCATCCCACCATGTTGCGTGCCAAGTCATATTTGATTTTGAGGTAATTTTGAAAATGAAAAATCCCTCTATACCCCCTCTAACGACCCGACAATGATATCGGTTGACAAATTATTGTTATTCAAATGGCAATGCATATTCTGCTCCCCACTATGATGCGTGCCAAGTCATATTTGATTTTGAGGTAATTTTGAAAATGAAAAATCCCTCTATGTCCCCTCTAACGACCCGACAATGATTTCTGTTGACGAATTATTGTTATTCAGACGGAAATGAATATTTTGCACCCCACCATGATACGTGCCAAGTCATATTTGATTTTGAGGTACTTTTGAAAATGAAAAATCCCTCTATACCCCCTCTAACGACCCGACAATGATTTCTGTCGACGAATTATTGTTATTCAGATGGAAATAGATATTCTGCACCCCACCATGATACGTGCCAAGTCATATTAGATTTTTGAAGAAATATTGAAAATGAGAAATCCCTCTATACCCCTTCCAACGACCCGTCAATGATTTCTGTTGACGAATTATTGTTATATAGATGGAAATGAATATTCTGTACCCCACCGTGATGCGTGCCAAGTCATATTAGATTTATGAAGAAATATTGAAAATGAAAAATCCCTCTATTCCCCCTCTAACGACCCGTCAATGATTTCTGTTGACGACTTATTGTTATCCAGATGGAAATAGATATTCTGCACCCCACTATGATGCGTGCCAAGTCATATTTGATTTTGAGGTAATTTTGAAAATGATAAAATCCCTCTATACCCCCTCTGACGACCCGACAATGATTTCTGGTGACAAATTATTGATATTGAGATGGAAATGAATATTCTGCACCCCACCATGTTGCGTGCCAAGTCATATTTGATTTTGAGGTAATTTTGAAAATGAAAAATCCCTCTATATCCCCTCTAATGACCCGACAATGATTTCTGTTGATGAATTATTGTTATTCAGATGGAAATGAATATTCTGCACCCCACTATGTTGCGTGCCAAGTCATATTTGATTTTTGAAGTCATTTTGAAAATGAAAAATCCCTCTATACCCCCTCTAACGACCCGGCAATGATTTCTGTCGACGAATTATTGTTATTCAGATAGAAATAGATATTCTGCACCCCACCATGATGCGTGCCAAGTCATATTAGATTTTTGAAGAAATATTGAAAATGAAAAATCCCTCTATTTCCCCTCTAACGACCCGACAATGATTTCTGTTGACAAATTATTGTTATTCAGATGGAAATGGATATTCTGCACCCCACTATGTTGCGTGCCAAGTCATATTTGATTTTGAGGTAATTTTGAAAATGAAAAATCCCTCTATACCCCCTCTAACGACCCGACAATGATTTCTGTTGACAAATTATTGTTATTCAGATGGAAATAGATATTCTGCACCCCACCATGATGCGTGCCAAGTCATATTAGATTTTTGAAGAAATATTGAAAATGAGAAATCCCTCTTTACCCCCTCTGACGACCCGTCAATGATTTCTGTTGACGAATTATTGTTATTTATATGAAAATGGATATTCTGCACCCCACCATGATGCGTGCCAAGTCATATTAGATTTTTGAAGAAATATTGAAAATGAGAAATCCCTCTATACCCCCTCCAACGACCCGTCAATGATTGCTGTTGACGAATTATTGTTATATGTATGGAAATGGATATTCTGCACCCCACCATGATGCGTGCCAAGTCATATTTGATTTTGAGGTACTTTTGAAAATGAAAAATCCCTCTATACCCCCTCTAACGACCCGACAATGATTTCTGTCGACGAATTATTGTTATTCAGACGGAAATAGATATTCTGCACCCCACCATGATGCGTGCCAAGTCATATTAGATTTTTGAAGAAATATTGAAAATGAGAAATCCCTCTATACGCCCTCTAACGACCCGACAATGATTTCTGTTGACAAATTATTGTTATTCAGATAGAAATGGATATTCTGCACCCCACCATGATGCGTGCCAAGTCATATTAGATTTTTGAAGAAATTTTGAAAATGAAAAATCCCTCTATACCACGTCCTACGACCCGTCAATGATTTCTGTTGACTAATCTTTGTTATTCAGATGGAAATAGATATTCTGCACCCCACCATGATGCGTGTCAAGTCATATTTGATTTTGAGGTAATTTTGAAAATAAAAAACCCTCTATTCCCCCTCTGACGACCCGACAATGATTTCTGTTGAGAAATTATTGTTATTGAGATGGAAATGAATATTCTGTACCCCACCATGATGCGTGCCAAGTCATATTAGATTATTGAAGAAAATTTGAATATGAAAAATCCCTCTATAGCCCCTCCAACGACCCGTCAATGATTTATGTTGACGAATTATTGTTATTTAGATGGAAGTGGATATTCTGCACCCCACTCTGATGCGTGCCAAGTCATATTTGATTTTGAGGTAATTTTGAAAATGAAAAATCCCTCTATACCCCCTCTAACTTCCCGACAATGATTTCTGTTGACGAATTATTGTTATTCAGATGGGAATGGATATTCTGCACCCCACCATGAGGCGTGCCAGTCATATTAGATTTTTGAAGAAATTTTGAAAATGAAAAATCCCTCTATACCCCCTCCAACGACCCGTCAATGATTTCTGTTGACGAATTATTGTTATTCAGATGGAAATGGATATTCTGCACCCCACCATGATGCGTGCCAAGTCATATTGGATTTTTGAAGAAATATTGAAAATGAAAAATCCCTCTATACCCCCTCTAACGACCCGACAATGATTTCTGTCTACGAATTATTGTTATTTAGATGGAAATGGATATTCTGCACCCCACCATAATGCGTGCCAAGTCATATTTGATTTTGAGGTAATTTTGAAAATGAAAAATCCCTCTATACCTCCTCTGACGACCCGACAATGATTTTTGTTAACAAATTATTGTTATTGAGATGGAAATGGATATTCTTGTACCCCACTATGATGCGTGCCAAGTCATATTTGATTTTTGAAGTCATTTTGAAAATGAAAAATCCCTCTATACCCCCTCTAACGACCCGGCAATGATATCTGTCGACGAATTATTGTTATTCAGATGAAAATAGATAATCTGCATCCCACCATGATGCGTGCCAAGTCATATTTGATTTTGAGGTAATTTTGAAAATGAAAAATCCCTCTATATCCCCTATGACGACCCGACAATGATTTCTGATAACAAATTATTGTTTTTGAGATGGAAATGGATATTACGTACCCCACTATGATGCGTTCCAAGTCATATTTGATTTTTGAAGAAATATTGAAAATGAGAAATCCCTCTATACCTCCTCCAACGACCCGTCAATGTTTTCTGTTGACGAATTATTGTTATTTAGATGGAAATGGATATTCTGCACCCCACCATGATGCGTGCCAAGTCATATTTGATTTTGAGGTAATTTTGAAAATGAAAAATCCCTCTATACCCCCTCTGACAACCCGACAATGATTTCTGTCGACGAATTATTGTTATTCAAATGGAAATGGATATTCTGCACCCCACCATGATGCGTGCCAAGTCAAATTGGATTTTTGAAGAAATATTGAAAATGAAAAATCTCTCTTTACCCCCTCTAACGACCCGACAATGATTTCTGTACGAATTATTGTTATCCAGATGGAAATGAATATTCTGCACCCCACCATGTTGCGTGCCAAGTCATATTGGATTTTGAGGTAATTTTGAAAATGAGATATCCCTCTATACCCCCTCTTACGACCCGACAATGATTTCTGTCGACGAATTATTGTTATTCAGATGGAAATAGATATTCTGCACCCCACCATGATGCGTGCCAAGTCATATTAGATTTTTGAAGAAATATTGAAAATGAGAAATCCCTCTTTACCCCCTCTGACGACCCGACAATGATTTCTGTTGACGAATTATTGTTATTCAGATGGACATGGATACTTTGCGCCCCACCATGATGCGTGCCAAGTCATATTAGATTTTTGAAGAAATATTGAAAATGAAAAATCCCTCTATTTCCCCTCTAACGACCCGACAATGATTTCTGTTGACAAATTATTGTTATTCAGATGGAAATGGATATTCTGCACCCCACTATGTTGCGTGCCAAGTCATATTTGATTTTGAGGTAATTTTGAAAATGAAAAATCCCTCTATACCCCCTCTAACGACCCGACAATGATTTCTGTTGACAAATTATTGTTATTCAGATGAAAATAGATATTCTGCACCCCACCATGATGCGTGCCAAGTCATATTAGATTTTTGAAGAAATATTGAAAATGAGAAATCCCTCTTTACCCCCTTCTGACGACCCGACAATGATTTCTGTCGACGAATTATCGTTATTCAGATGGACATGGATACTTTGCACCCCACCATGATGCGTGCCAAGTCATATTAGATTTTTGAAGAAATATTGAAAATGAAAAATCCCTCTATTTCCCCTCTAACGACCCGACAATGATTTCTGTCGACGAATTATTGTTATTCAGATGGAAATGGATATTCTGCACCCCACCATGATGCGTGCCAAGTCAAATTGGATTTTTGAAGAAATATTGAAAATGAAAAATATCTCTATACCCCCTCTAACGTCCCGACAATGATTTCTGTTGATGAATTATTGTTATCCAGATGGAAATGAATATTCTGCACCCCACCATGTTGCGTGCAAAGTCATATTTGATTTTTGACGTCATTTTGAAAATGAAAAATCCCTTTATACCCCCTCTGACGACCCGACAATGATTTCTGTCGACGAGTTATTGTTATTCAGATGGAAATGGATATTCTGCACCCCACCATGATGCGTGCCAAGTCAAATTGGATTTTTGAAGAAATATTGAAAATGAAAAATATCTCTATACCCCCTCTAACGTCCCGACAATGATTTCTGTTGACGAATTATTGTTATCCAGATGGAAATGAATATTCTGCACCCCACCATGTTGCGTGCCAAGTCATATTTGATTTTGAGGTAATTTTGAAAATGAGAAATCCCTCTATACCCCCTCTAACGACCCGACAATGATTTCTGTCGACGAATTATTGTTATTCAGATAGAAATAGATATTCTGCACCCCACTATGATGCGTGCCAAGTCATATTAGATTTTTGAAGAAATATTGAAAATGAGAAATCCCTCTTTACCCCCTCTGACGACCCGACAATGATTTCTGTTGACGAATTATTGTTATTCAGATTGACATGGATACTTTGCACCCCACCATGATGCGTGCCAAGTCATATTAGATTTTTGAAGAAATAATGAAAATGAGAAATCCCTCTATTCCCCCTCTAACAACCCGTCAATGATTTCTGTTGACGACTTATTGTTATCCAGATGGAAATAGATATTCTGCACCCCACTATGATGCGTGCCAAGTCATATTTGATTTTGAGGTAATTTTGAAAATGATAAAATCCCTCTATACCCCCTCTAACGACCCGACAATGATATCGGTTGACAAATTATTGTTATTCAAATGGCAATGCATAGTCTGCTCCCCACTATGATGCGCGCCAAGTCATATTTGATTTTGAGGTAATTTTGAAAATGAAAAATCCCTCTATGTCCCCTCTAACGACCCGACAATGATTTCTGTTGACGAATTATTGTTATTCAGACGGAAATGAATATTCTGCACCCCACCATGATACGTGCCAAGTCATATTTGATTTTGAGGTACTTTTGAAAATGAAAAATCCCTCTATACCCCCTCTAACGACCCGACAATGATTTCTGTCGACGAATTATTGTTATTCAGATGGAAATAGATATTCTGCACCCCACCATGATACGTGCCAAGTCATATTAGATTTTTGAAGAAATATTGAAAATGAGAAATCCCTCTATACCCCCTCCAACGACCCGTCAATGATTTCTGTTGACGAATTATTGTTATCCAGATGGAAATAGATATTCTGCACCCCACTATGATGCGTGCCAAGTCATATTTGATTTTGAGGTAATTTTGAAAATGATAAAATCCCTCTATACCCCCTCTGACGACCCGACAATGATTTCTGGTGACAAATTATTGATATTGAGATGGAATTGAATATTCTGCACATCACCATGTTGCGTGCCAAGTCATATTTGATTTTGAGGTAATTTTGAAAATGAAAAATCCCTCTATACCCCCTCTGACAACCCGACAATGATTTCTGTCGACGAATTATTGTTATTCAAATGGAAATGGATATTCTGCACCCCACCATGTTGCGTGCCAAGTCATATTTGATTTTGAGGTAATTTTGAAAATGAAAAATCCCCCTATACCCCCTCTAACGACCCGACAATGATATCGGTTGACAAATTATTGTTATTCAAATGGCAATGCATATTCTGCTCCCCACTATGATGCGTGCCAAGTCATATTTGATTTTGAGGTAATTTTGAAAATGAAAAATCCCTCTATGTCCCCTCTAACGACCCGACAATGATTTCTGTTGACGAATTATTGTTATTCAGACGGAAATGAATATTCTGCACCCCACTATGATACGTGCCAAGTCATATTTGATTTTGAGGTACTTTTGAAAATGAAAAATCCCTCTATACCCCCTCCAACGACCCGTCAATGTTTTCTGTTGACGAATTATTGTTATTTAGATGGAAATGAATATTCTGCACCCCACCATGTTGCGTGCCAAGTCATATTTGATTTTGAGGTAATTTTGAAAATGAGATATCCCTCTATACCCCCTCTTACGACCCGACAATGATTTCTGTCGACAAATTATTGTTATTCAGATGGAAATAGATATTCTGCACCCCACCATGATGCGTGCCAAGTCATATTAGATTTTTGAAGAAATATTGAAAATGAGAAATCCCTCTTTACCCCCTCTGACGACCCGACAATGATTTCTGTTGACGAATTATCGTTATTCAGATGGACATGGATACTTTGCACCCCACCATGATGCGTGCCAAGTCATATTAGATTTTTGAAGAAATATTGAAAATGAAAAATCCCTCTATTTCCCCTCTAACGACCCGACAATGATTTCTGTTGACAAATTATTGTTATTCAGATGGAAATGGATATTCTGCACCCCACTATGTTGCGTGCCAAGTCATATTTGATTTTGAGGTAATTTTGAAACTGAAAAATCCCTCTATACCCCCTCCAACTACCCGTCAATGATTTCTGTTGACGACTTATTTTTATTCAGATGGAAATGGATATTCTGCACCCCACTATGATGCGTGCCAAGTCATATTTGATTTTGAGGTAATTTTGAAAATGAAAAATCCCTCTATAGCCCCTCTGACGACCCGACAATGATTTCTGTCGACGAATTATCGTTATTCAGATGGAAATGGATATTCTGCACCCCACCATGATGCGTGCCAAGTCAAATTGGATTTTTGAAGAAATATTGAAAATGAAAAATATCTCTATACCCCCTCTAACGTCCCGACAATGATTTCTGTTGATGAATTATTGTTATCCAGATGGAAATGAATATTCTGCACCCCACCATGTTGCGTGCAAAGTCTTATTTGATTTTTGACGTCATTTTGAAAATGAAAAATCCCTCTATACCCCCTCTGACGACCCGACAATGATTTCTGTCGACGAATTATTGTTATTCAGATGGAAATGGATATTCTGCACCCCACCATGATGCGTGCCAAGTCAAATTGGATTTTTGAAGAAATATTGAAAATGAAAAATATCTCTATACCCCCTCTAACGTCCCGACAATGATTTCTGTTGACGAATTATTGTTATCCAGATGGAAATGAATATTCTGCACCCCACCATGTTGCGTGCCAAGTCATATTTGATTTTGAGGTAATTTTGAAAATGAAAAATCCCTCTATACCCCCTCTAACGACCCGGCAATGATATCTGTCGACGAATTATTGTTATTCAGATGGAAATAGATATTCTGCACCCCACCATGATGCGTGCCAAGTCATATTTGATTTTGAGGTAATTTTGAAAATGAGAAATCCCTCTATACCCCCTCTAACGACCCGACAATGATTTCTGTCGACGAATTATTGTTATCCAGATAGAAATAGATATTCTGCATCCCACTATGATGCGTGCCAAGACATATTAGATTTTTGAAGAAATATTGAAAATGAGAAATCCCTCTTTACCCCCTCTGACGACCCGACAATGATTTCTGTTGACGAATTATTGTTATTCAGATGGACATGGATACTTTGCACCCCACCATGATGCGTGCCAAGTCATATTAGATTTTTGAAGAAATAATGAAAATGAAAAATCCCTCTATTCCCCCTCTAACGACCCGACAATGATTTCTGTTTACAAATTATTGTTATTCAGATGGAAATGGATATTCTGCATCCCACCATGTTGCGTGCCAAGTCATATTTGATTTTGAGGTAATTTTGAAAATGAAAAATCCCTCTATACCCCCTCTAACGACCCGACAATGATATCGGTTGACAAATTATTGTTATTCAAATGGCAATGCATATTCTGCTCCCCACTATGATGCGTGCCAAGTCATATTTGATTTTGAGGTAATTTTGAAAATGAAAAATCCCTCTATGTCCCCTCTAACGACCCGACAATGATTTCTGTTGACGAATTATTGTTATTCAGACGGAAATGAATATTTTGCACCCCACCATGATACGTGCCAAGTCATATTTGATTTTGAGGTACTTTTGAAAATGAAAAATCCCTCTATACCCCCTCTAACGACCCGACAATGATTTCTGTCGACGAATTATTGTTATTCAGATGGAAATAGATATTCTGCACCCCACCATGATACGTGCCAAGTCATATTAGATTTTTGAAGAAATATTGAAAATGAGAAATCCCTCTATACCCCTTCCAACGACCCGTCAATGATTTCTGTTGACGAATTATTGTTATATAGATGGAAATGAATATTCTGTACCCCACCATGATGCGTGCCAAGTCATATTAGATTTATGAAGAAATATTGAAAATGAAAAATCCCTCTATTCCCCCTCTAACGACCCGTCAATGATTTCTGTTGACGACTTATTGTTATCCAGATGGAAATAGATATTCTGCACCCCACTATAATGCGTGCCAAGTCATATTTGATTTTGAGGTAATTTTGAAAATGATAAAATCCCTCTATACCCCCTCTGACGACCCGACAATGATTTCTGGTGACAAATTATTGATATTGAGATGGAAATGAATATTCTGCACCCCACCATGTTGCGTGCCAAGTCATATTTGATTTTGAGGTAATTTTGAAAATGAAAAATCCCTCTATATCCCCTCTAATGACCCGACAATGATTTCTGTTGATGAATCATTGTTATTCAGATGGAAATGAATATTCTGCACCCCACTATGTTGCGTGCCAAGTCATATTTGATTTTTGAAGTCATTTTGAAAATGAAAAATCCCTCTATACCCCCTCTAACGACCCGGCAATGATTTCTGTCGACGAATTATTGTTATTCAGATAGAAATAGATATTCTGCACCCCACTATGATGCGTGCCAAGTCATATTAGATTTTTGAAGAAATATTGAAAATGAGAAATCCCTCTATACCCCCTCCAACGACCCGTCAATGATTTCTGTTGACGAATTATTGTTATTTAGATGGAAATGGATATTCTGCACCCCACCATGATGCGTGCCAAGTCATATTTGATTTTGAGGTACTTTTGAAAATGAAAAATCCCTCTATAGCCCCTCCAACGACCCGTCAATGATTTCTGTTGACGAATTATTGTTATTCTGATGGAAATTAATATTCTGCACTCCACCATGTTGCGTGCCAAGTCATATTTGATTTTGATGTAATTTTGAAAATGAAAAACCCTCTATTCCCCCTCTGACGACCCGACAATGATTTCTGTTGACGAATTATTGTTATTGAGATGGAAATGGATAATCTGTACCCCACCATGATGCGTGCCAAGTCATATTAGATTATTGAAGAAATTTTGTAAATGAAAAATCCCTCTATACCCCCTCCAACGACCCGTCAATGATTTCTGTTGACGAATTATTGTTATTTAGATGGAAGTGGATATTCTGCACCCCACCCTGATGCGTGCCAAGTCATATTTGATTTTGAGGTAATTTTGAAAATGAAAAATCCCTCTATACCCCCTCTAACGACCCGACAATGATTTCTGTTGACGAATTATTGTTATTCAGATGGAAATGGATATTCTGCACCCCACCATGATGCGTGCCAAGTCATATTAGATTTTTGAAGAAATTTTGAAAATGAAAAATCCCTCTATACCCCCTCCAACGACCCGTCAATGATTTCTGTTGACGAATTATTGTTATTCAGATGGAAATGGATATTCTGCACCCCACTATGATGCGTGCCAAGTCATATTTGATTTTGAGGTAATTTTGAAAATGAAAAATCCCTCTATGTCCCCTCTAACGACCCGACAATGATTTCTGTTGACGAATTATTGTTATTCAGACGGAAATGAATATTCTGCACCCCACCATGATACGTGTCAAGTCATATTTGATTTTGAGGTACTTTTGAAAATGAAAAATCCCTCTATACCCCCTCTAACGACCCGACAATGATTTCTGTCGACGAATTATTGTTACTCAGATGGAAATAGATATTCTGCACCCCACCATGATACGTGCCAAGTCATATTATATTTTTGAAGAAATATTGAAAATGAGAAATCCCTCTATACCCCCTCCAACGACCCGTCATTGATTTCTGTTGACGAATTATTGTTATATAGATGGAAATGGATATTCTGTACCCCACCATGATGCGTGCCAAGTCATATTGGATTTATGAAGAAATATTGAAAATGAAAAATCCCTCTATGTCCCCTCTAACGACCCGACAATGATTTCTGTTGACGAATTATTGTTATTCAGACGGAAATGAATATTCTGCACCCCACCATGATACGTGCCAAGTCATATTTGATTTTGAGGTACTTTTGAAAATGAAAAATCCCTCTATACCCCCTCTAACGACCCGACATTGATTTCTGTTGACGAATTATTGTTATATAGATGGAAATGGATATTCTGCACCCCACCATAATGCGTGCCAAGTCATATTTGATTTTGAGGTAAATTTGAAAATGAAAAATCCCTCTGTACCTCCTCTGACGACCCGACAATGATTTTTGTTAACAAATTATTGTTATTGAGACGGAAATGGATATTCTTGTACCCCACTATGATGCGTGCCAAGTCATATTTGATTATTGAAGTCATTTTGAAAATGAAAAATCCCTCTATACCCCCTCTAACGACCCGACAATGATTTCTGTTGACGAATTATTGTTATTCAGACGGAAATGAATATTCTGCACCCCACCATGATACGTGCCAAGTCATATTTGATTTTGAGGTACTTTTGAAAATGAAAAATCCCTCTATACCCCCTCTAACGACCCGACAATGATTTCTGTCGACGAATTATTGTTACTCAGATGGAAATAGATATTCTGCACCCCACCATGATACGTGCCAAGTCATATTATATTTTTGAAGAAATATTGAAAATGAGAAATCCCTCTATACCCCCTCCAACGACCCGTCATTGATTTCTGTTGACGAATTATTGTTATATAGATGGAAATGGATATTCTGTACCCCACCATGATGCGTGCCAAGTCATATTAGATTTATGAAGAAATATTGAAAATGAAAAATCCCTCTATTCCCCCTCTAACGACCCGTCAATGATTTCTGTTGACGAATTATTGTTATATAGATGGAAATGGATATTCTGTACCCCACCATGATGCGTGCCAAGTCATATTGGATTTATGAAGAAATATTGAAAATGAAAAATCCCTCTATGTCCCCTCTAACGACCCGACAATGATTTCTGTTGACGAATTATTGTTATTCAGACGGAAATGAATATTCTGCACCCCACCATGATACGTGCCAAGTCATATTTGATTTTGAGGTACTTTTGAAAATGAAAAATCCCTCTATACCCCCTCTAACGACCCGACATTGATTTCTGTTGACGAATTATTGTTATATAGATGGAAATGGATATTCTGCACCCCACCATAATGCGTGCCAAGTCATATTTGATTTTGAGGTAAATTTGAAAATGAAAAATCCCTCTATACCTCCTCTGACGACCCGACAATGATTTTTGTTAACAAATTATTGTTATTGAGACGGAAATGGATATTCTTGTACCCCACTATGATGCGTGCCAAGTCATATTTGATTATTGAAGTCATTTTGAAAATGAAAAATCCCTCTATACCCCCTCTAACGACCCGGCAATGATATCTGTCGACGAATTATCATTATTCAGATAGAAATAGATATTCTGCACCCCACCATGATGCGTGCCAAGTCATATTTGATTTTTGAAGTCATTTTGAAAATGAAAAATCCCTCTATATCCCCTATGACGACCCGACAATGATTTCTGTCGACGAATTATTGTTATTCAAATGGAAATGGATATTCTGCACCCCTCCATGATGCGTGCCAAGTCAAATTGGATTTTTGAAGAAATATTGAAAATGAAAAATATCTCTTTACCCCCTCTAACGACCCGACAATGATTTCTGTACGAATTATTGTTATCCAGATGGAAATGAATATTCTGCACCCCACCATGTTGCGTGCCAAGTCATATTAGATTTTTGAAGAAATATTGAAAATGAGAAATCCCTCTTTACCCCCTCTGACGACCCGACAATGATTTCTGTTGACGAATTATTGTTATTCAGATGGACATGGATACTTTGCACCCCACCATGATGCGTGCCAAGTCATATTAGATTTTTGAAGAAATATTGAAAATGAAAAATCCCTCTATTTCCCCTCTAACGACCCGACAATGATTTCTGTTGACAAATTATTGTTATTCAGATGGAAATGGATATTCTGCACCCCACTATGTTGCGTGCCAAGTCATATTTGATTTTGAGGTAATTTTGAAAATGAAAAATCCCTCTATACCCCCTCTAACGACCCGACAATGATTTCTGTTGACAAATTATTGTTATTCAGATGGAAATAGATATTCTGCACCCCACCATGATGCGTGCCAAGTCATATTAGATTTTTGAAGAAATATTGAAAATGAGAAATCCCTCTTTACACCCTCTGACGACCCGACAATGATTTCTGTTGACGAATTATTGTTATTCAGATGGACATGGATACTTTGCACCCCACCATGATGCGTGCCAAGTCATATTAGATTTTTGAAGAAATATTGAAAATGAAAAATCCCTCTATTTCCCCTCTAACGACCCGACAATGATTTCTGTTGACAAATTATTGTTATTCAGATGGAAATGGATATTCTGCACCCCACTATGTTGCGTGCCAAGTCATATTTGATTTTGAGGTAATTTTGAAAATGAAAAATCCCTCTATACCCCCTCCAACTACCCGTCAATGATTTCTGTTGACGACTTATTTTTATTCAGATGGAAATGGATATTCTGCACCCCACTATGATGCGTGCCAAGTCATATTTGATTTTGAGGTAATTTTGAAAATGAAAAATCCCTCTATACCCCCTCTGACGACCCGACAATGATTTCTGGTGACAAATTATTAATTTTGAGATGGTAATGGATATTCTGTACCCCACCATGATGCGTGCCAAGTCATATTTGATTTTTGAAGTCATTTTGAAAATGAAAAATCCCTCTATACCCCCTCTGACTACCCGACAATGATTTCTGTCGACGAATTATTGTTATTCAGATGGGAATGGATATTCTGCACCCCACAATGATGCGTGCCAAGTCAAATTGGATTTTTGAAGAAATATTGAAAATGAAAAATTTCTCTATACATCCTCTAACGTCCCGACAATGATTTCTGTTAACGAATTATTGTTATCCAGATGGAAATGAATATTCTGCACCCCATCATGTTGCGTGCCAAGTCATATTTGATTTTGAGGTAATTTTGAAAATGAGAAATCCCTCTATACCCCCTCTAACGACCCGACAATGATTTCTGTCGACGAATTATTGTTATTCAGATAGAAATAGATATTCTGCACCCCTCTGTGTTACGTGCCAAGTCATATTTGATTTTGAGGTAATTTTGAAAATGAAAAATCCCTCTATACCCCCTCTAACGACCCGACAATGATTTCTGTTGACAAATTATTGTTATTCAGATAGAAATAGATATTCTGCACCCCACCATGATGCGTGCCAAGTCATATTAGATTTTTGAAGAAATATTGAAAATGAGAAATCCCTCTTTACCCCCTCTGACGACCCGACAATGATTTCTAATGACGAATTATTGTTATTCAGATGGACATGGATACTTTGCACCCCACCATGATGCGTGCCAAGTCATATTAGATTTTTGAAGAAATATTGAAAATGAAAAATCCCTCTATTCCCCCTCTAACGACCCGACAATGATTTCTGTTGACAAATTATTGTTAATCAGATGGAAATGGATATTCTGCACCCCACCATGTTGCGTGCCAAGTCATATTTGATTTTGAGGTAATTTTGAAAATAAAAATCCCTCTATACCCCCTCTAACGACCCGACAATGATATCGGTTGACAAATTATTGTTATTCAAATGGCAATGGATATTCTGCTCCCCACTATGATGCGTGCCAAGTCATATTTGATTTTGAGGTACTTTTGAAAATGAAAAATCCCTCTATACCCCCTCTAACGACCCGACAATGATTTCTGTCGACGAATTATTGTTACTCAGATGGAAATAGATATTCTGCACCCCACCATGATACGTGCCAAGTCATATTATATTTTTGAAGAAATATTGAAAATGAGAAATCCCTCTATACCCCCTCCAACGACCCGTCATTGATTTCTGTTGACGAATTATTGTTATATAGATGGAAATGGATATTCTGTACCCCACCATGATGCGTGCCAAGTCATATTAGATTTATGAAGAAATATTGAAAATGAAAAATCCCTCTATACCCCCTCCAACGACCCGTCAATGATTTCTGTTGACGAATTATTGTTATTCAGATGGAAATGGATATTCTGCACCCCACTATGATGCGTGCCAAGTCATATTTGATTTTGAGGTAATTTTGAAAATGAAAAATCCCTCTATGTCCCCTCTAACGACCCGACAATGATTTCTGTTGACGAATTATTGTTATTCAGACGGAAATGAATATTCTGCACCCCACCATGATACGTGTCAAGTCATATTTGATTTTGAGGTACTTTTGAAAATGAAAAATCCCTCTATACCCCCTCTAACGACCCGACAATGATTTCTGTCGACGAATTATTGTTACTCAGATGGAAATAGATATTCTGCACCCCACCATGATACGTGCCAAGTCATATTATATTTTTGAAGAAATATTGAAAATGAGAAATCCCTCTATACCCCCTCCAACGACCCGTCATTGATTTCTGTTGACGAATTATTGTTATATAGATGGAAATGGATATTCTGTACCCCACCATGATGCGTGCCAAGTCATATTAGATTTATGAAGAAATATTGAAAATGAAAAATCCCTCTATTCCCCCTCTAACGACCCGTCAATGATTTCTGTTGACGAATTATTGTTATATAGATGGAAATGGATATTCTGTACCCCACCATGATGCGTGCCAAGTCATATTGGATTTATGAAGAAATATTGAAAATGAAAAATCCCTCTATGTCCCCTCTAACGACCCGACAATGATTTCTGTTGACGAATTATTGTTATTCAGACGGAAATGAATATTCTGCACCCCACCATGATACGTGCCAAGTCATATTTGATTTTGAGGTACTTTTGAAAATGAAAAATCCCTCTATACCCCCTCTAACGACCCGACATTGATTTCTGTTGACGAATTATTGTTATATAGATGGAAATGGATATTCTGCACCCCACCATAATGCGTGCCAAGTCATATTTGATTTTGAGGTAAATTTGAAAATGAAAAATCCCTCTGTACCTCCTCTGACGACCCGACAATGATTTTTGTTAACAAATTATTGTTATTGAGACGGAAATGGATATTCTTGTACCCCACTATGATGCGTGCCAAGTCATATTTGATTATTGAAGTCATTTTGAAAATGAAAAATCCCTCTATACCCCCTCTAACGACCCGACAATGATTTCTGTTGACGAATTATTGTTATTCAGACGGAAATGAATATTCTGCACCCCACCATGATACGTGCCAAGTCATATTTGATTTTGAGGTACTTTTGAAAATGAAAAATCCCTCTATACCCCCTCTAACGACCCGACAATGATTTCTGTCGACGAATTATTGTTACTCAGATGGAAATAGATATTCTGCACCCCACCATGATACGTGCCAAGTCATATTATATTTTTGAAGAAATATTGAAAATGAGAAATCCCTCTATACCCCCTCCAACGACCCGTCATTGATTTCTGTTGACGAATTATTGTTATATAGATGGAAATGGATATTCTGTACCCCACCATGATGCGTGCCAAGTCATATTAGATTTATGAAGAAATATTGAAAATGAAAAATCCCTCTATTCCCCCTCTAACGACCCGTCAATGATTTCTGTTGACGAATTATTGTTATATAGATGGAAATGGATATTCTGTACCCCACCATGATGCGTGCCAAGTCATATTGGATTTATGAAGAAATATTGAAAATGAAAAATCCCTCTATGTCCCCTCTAACGACCCGACAATGATTTCTGTTGACGAATTATTGTTATTCAGACGGAAATGAATATTCTGCACCCCACCATGATACGTGCCAAGTCATATTTGATTTTGAGGTACTTTTGAAAATGAAAAATCCCTCTATACCCCCTCTAACGACCCGACATTGATTTCTGTTGACGAATTATTGTTATATAGATGGAAATGGATATTCTGCACCCCACCATAATGCGTGCCAAGTCATATTTGATTTTGAGGTAAATTTGAAAATGAAAAATCCCTCTATACCTCCTCTGACGACCCGACAATGATTTTTGTTAACAAATTATTGTTATTGAGACGGAAATGGATATTCTTGTACCCCACTATGATGCGTGCCAAGTCATATTTGATTATTGAAGTCATTTTGAAAATGAAAAATCCCTCTATACCCCCTCTAACGACCCGGCAATGATATCTGTCGACGAATTATCATTATTCAGATAGAAATAGATATTCTGCACCCCACCATGATGCGTGCCAAGTCATATTTGATTTTTGAAGTCATTTTGAAAATGAAAAATCCCTCTATATCCCCTATGACGACCCGACAATGATTTCTGTCGACGAATTATTGTTATTCAAATGGAAATGGATATTCTGCACCCCTCCATGATGCGTGCCAAGTCAAATTGGATTTTTGAAGAAATATTGAAAATGAAAAATATCTCTTTACCCCCTCTAACGACCCGACAATGATTTCTGTACGAATTATTGTTATCCAGATGGAAATGAATATTCTGCACCCCACCATGTTGCGTGCCAAGTCATATTAGATTTTTGAAGAAATATTGAAAATGAGAAATCCCTCTTTACCCCCTCTGACGACCCGACAATGATTTCTGTTGACGAATTATTGTTATTCAGATGGACATGGATACTTTGCACCCCACCATGATGCGTGCCAAGTCATATTAGATTTTTGAAGAAATATTGAAAATGAAAAATCCCTCTATTTCCCCTCTAACGACCCGACAATGATTTCTGTTGACAAATTATTGTTATTCAGATGGAAATGGATATTCTGCACCCCACTATGTTGCGTGCCAAGTCATATTTGATTTTGAGGTAATTTTGAAAATGAAAAATCCCTCTATACCCCCTCTAACGACCCGACAATGATTTCTGTTGACAAATTATTGTTATTCAGATGGAAATAGATATTCTGCACCCCACCATGATGCGTGCCAAGTCATATTAGATTTTTGAAGAAATATTGAAAATGAGAAATCCCTCTTTACACCCTCTGACGACCCGACAATGATTTCTGTTGACGAATTATTGTTATTCAGATGGACATGGATACTTTGCACCCCACCATGATGCGTGCCAAGTCATATTAGATTTTTGAAGAAATATTGAAAATGAAAAATCCCTCTATTTCCCCTCTAACGACCCGACAATGATTTCTGTTGACAAATTATTGTTATTCAGATGGAAATGGATATTCTGCACCCCACTATGTTGCGTGCCAAGTCATATTTGATTTTGAGGTAATTTTGAAAATGAAAAATCCCTCTATACCCCCTCCAACTACCCGTCAATGATTTCTGTTGACGACTTATTTTTATTCAGATGGAAATGGATATTCTGCACCCCACTATGATGCGTGCCAAGTCATATTTGATTTTGAGGTAATTTTGAAAATGAAAAATCCCTCTATACCCCCTCTGACGACCCGACAATGATTTCTGGTGACAAATTATTAATTTTGAGATGGTAATGGATATTCTGTACCCCACCATGATGCGTGCCAAGTCATATTTGATTTTTGAAGTCATTTTGAAAATGAAAAATCCCTCTATACCCCCTCTGACTACCCGACAATGATTTCTGTCGACGAATTATTGTTATTCAGATGGGAATGGATATTCTGCACCCCACAATGATGCGTGCCAAGTCAAATTGGATTTTTGAAGAAATATTGAAAATGAAAAATTTCTCTATACATCCTCTAACGTCCCGACAATGATTTCTGTTAACGAATTATTGTTATCCAGATGGAAATGAATATTCTGCACCCCATCATGTTGCGTGCCAAGTCATATTTGATTTTGAGGTAATTTTGAAAATGAGAAATCCCTCTATACCCCCTCTAACGACCCGACAATGATTTCTGTCGACGAATTATTGTTATTCAGATAGAAATAGATATTCTGCACCCCTCTATGTTACGTGCCAAGTCATATTTGATTTTGAGGTAATTTTGAAAATGAAAAATCCCTCTATACCCCCTCTAACGACCCGACAATGATTTCTGTTGACAAATTATTGTTATTCAGATAGAAATAGATATTCTGCACCCCACCATGATGCGTGCCAAGTCATATTAGATTTTTGAAGAAATATTGAAAATGAGAAATCCCTCTTTACCCCCTCTGACGACCCGACAATGATTTCTAATGACGAATTATTGTTATTCAGATGGACATGGATACTTTGCACCCCACCATGATGCGTGCCAAGTCATATTAGATTTTTGAAGAAATATTGAAAATGAAAAATCCCTCTATTCCCCCTCTAACGACCCGACAATGATTTCTGTTGACAAATTATTGTTAATCAGATGGAAATGGATATTCTGCACCCCACCATGTTGCGTGCCAAGTCATATTTGATTTTGAGGTAATTTTGAAAATAAAAATCCCTCTATACCCCCTCTAACGACCCGACAATGATATCGGTTGACAAATTATTGTTATTCAAATGGCAATGGATATTCTGCACCCCACCATGATGCGTGCCAAGTCATATTAGATTTTTGAAGAAATATTGAAAATGAGAAATCCCTCTTTACACCCTCTGACGACCCGACAATGATTTCTGTTGACGAATTATTGTTATTCAGATGGACATGGATACTTTGCACCCCACCATGATGCGTGCCAAGTCATATTAGATTTTTGAAGAAATATTGAAAATGAAAAATCCCTCTATTTCCCCTCTAACGACCCGACAATGATTTCTGTTGACAAATTATTGTTATTCAGATGGAAATGGATATTCTGCACCCCACTATGTTGCGTGCCAAGTCATATTTGATTTTGAGGTAATTTTGAAAATGAAAAATCCCTCTATACCCCCTCCAACTACCCGTCAATGATTTCTGTTGACGACTTATTTTTATTCAGATGGAAATGGATATTCTGCACCCCACTATGATGCGTGCCAAGTCATATTTGATTTTGAGGTAATTTTGAAAATGAAAAATCCCTCTATACCCCCTCTGACGACCCGACAATGATTTCTGGTGACAAATTATTAATTTTGAGATGGTAATGGATATTCTGTACCCCACCATGATGCGTGCCAAGTCATATTTGATTTTTGAAGTCATTTTGAAAATGAAAAATCCCTCTATACCCCCTCTGACTACCCGACAATGATTTCTGTCGACGAATTATTGTTATTCAGATGGGAATGGATATTCTGCACCCCACAATGATGCGTGCCAAGTCAAATTGGATTTTTGAAGAAATATTGAAAATGAAAAATTTCTCTATACATCCTCTAACGTCCCGACAATGATTTCTGTTAACGAATTATTGTTATCCAGATGGAAATGAATATTCTGCACCCCATCATGTTGCGTGCCAAGTCATATTTGATTTTGAGGTAATTTTGAAAATGAGAAATCCCTCTATACCCCCTCTAACGACCCGACAATGATTTCTGTCGACGAATTATTGTTATTCAGATAGAAATAGATATTCTGCACCCCTCTATGTTACGTGCCAAGTCATATTTGATTTTGAGGTAATTTTGAAAATGAAAAATCCCTCTATACCCCCTCTAACGACCCGACAATGATTTCTGTTGACAAATTATTGTTATTCAGATAGAAATAGATATTCTGCACCCCACCATGATGCGTGCCAAGTCATATTAGATTTTTGAAGAAATATTGAAAATGAGAAATCCCTCTTTACCCCCTCTGACGACCCGACAATGATTTCTAATGACGAATTATTGTTATTCAGATGGACATGGATACTTTGCACCCCACCATGATGCGTGCCAAGTCATATTAGATTTTTGAAGAAATATTGAAAATGAAAAATCCCTCTATTCCCCCTCTAACGACCCGACAATGATTTCTGTTGACAAATTATTGTTAATCAGATGGAAATGGATATTCTGCACCCCACCATGTTGCGTGCCAAGTCATATTTGATTTTGAGGTAATTTTGAAAATAAAAATCCCTCTATACCCCCTCTAACGACCCGACAATGATATCGGTTGACAAATTATTGTTATTCAAATGGCAATGGATATTCTGCTCCCCACTATGATGCGTGCCAAGTCATATTTGATTTTGAGGTAATTTTGAAAATGAAATATCCCTCTATGTCCCCTCTACCGACCCGACAATGATTTCTGTTGACGGATTATTGTTATTCAGACGGAAATGAATATTCTGCACCCCACCATGATACGTGCCAAGTCATATTTGATTTTGAGGTACTTTTGAAAATGAAAAATCCCTCTATACCCCCTCTAACGACCCGACAATGATTTCTGTCGACGAATTATTGTTATTCAGATAGAAATAGATATTCTGCACCCCTCTATGTTGCGTGCCAAGTCATATTTGATTTTGAGGTAATTTTGAAAATGAAAAATCCCTCTATACCCCCTCTAACGACCCGACAATGATTTCTGTTGACAAATTATTGTTATTCAGATGGAAATGGATATTCTGCACCCCACCATGATGCGTGCCAAGTCAAATTGGATTTTTGAAGAAATATTGAAAATGAAAAATTTCTTTATACCCCCTCTAACGTCCCGACAATGATTTCTGTTAACGAATTATTGTTATCCAGATGGAAATGAATATTCTGCACCCCACCATGTTGCGTGCCAAGTCATATTTGATTTTGAGGTAATTTTGAAAATGAGAAATCCCTCTATACACCCTCTAACGACCCGACAATGATTTCTGTCGACGAATTATTGTTATTCAGATAGAAATAGATATTCTGCACCCCTCTATGTTGCGTGCCAAGTCATATTTGATTTTGAGGTAATTTTGAAAATGAAAAATCCCTCTATACCCCCTCTAACGACCCGACAATGATTTCTGTTGACAAATTATTGTTATTCAGATGGAAATAGATATTCTGCACCCCACCATGATGCGTGCCAAGTCATATTAGATTTTTGAAGAAATATTGAAAATGAGAAATCCCTCTTTACCCCCTCTGACGACCCGACAATGATTTCTAATGACGAATTATTGTTATTCAGATGGACATGGATACTTTGCACCCCACCATGATGCGTGCCAAGTCATATTAGATTTTTGAAGAAATATTGAAAATGAAAAATCCCTCTATTCCCCCTCTAACGACCCGACAATGATTTCTGTTGACAAATTATTGTTAATCAGATGGAAATGGATATTCTGCACCCCACCACGTTGCGTGCCAAGTCATATTTGATTTTGAGGTAATTTTGAAAATGATAAATCCCTCTATACCCCCTCTAACGACCCGACAATGATATCGGTTGACAAATTATTGTTATTCAAATGGCAATGGATATTCTGCTCCCCACTATGATGCGTGCCAAGTCATATTTGATTTTGAGGTAATTTTGAAAATGAAAAATCCCTCTATACCCCCTCTAACGACCCGACAATGATTTCTGTTGACAAATTATTGTTATTCAGATGGAAATAGATATTCTGCACCCCACCATGATGCGTGCCAAGTCATATTAGATTTTTGAAGAAATATTGAAAATGAGAAATCCCTCTTTACCCCCTCTGACGACCCGACAATGATTTCTAATGACGAATTATTGTTATTCAGATGGACATGGATACTTTGCACCCCACCATGATGCGTGCCAAGTCATATTAGATTTTTGAAGAAATATTGAAAATGAAAAATCCCTCTATTCCACCTCTAACGACCCGACAATGATTTCTGTTGACAAATTATTGTTAATCAGATGGAAATGGATATTCTGCACCCCACCATGTTGCGTGCCAAGTCATATTTGATTTTGAGGTAATTTTGAAAATGAAAAATCCCTCTATACCCCCTCTAACGACCCGACAATGATATCGGTTGACAAATTATTGTTATTCAAATGGCAATGGATATTCTGCTCCCCACTATGATGCGTGCCAAGTCATATTTGATTTTGAGGTAATTTTGAAAATGAAATATCCCTCTATGTCCCCTCTAACGACCCGACAATGATTTCTGTTGACGAATTATTGTTATTCAGACGGAAATGAATATTCTGCACCCCACCATGTTGCGTGCCAAGTCTTCTTTGATTTTGAGGTAATTTTGAAAATGAGAAATCTCTGAATACTCCCTTTAACGACCCGACAATGATTTCTGTCGACAAATTATTGTTATTCAGATGGAAATAGATATTCTGCACTCCACCATGATGCGTGCCAAGTCATATTAGATTTTTGAAGAAATATTGAAAATGAGAAATCCCTCTATACCCCCTCTGACGACCCGACAATGATTTCTCTTGACGAATTATTGTTATTCAGATGGACATGGATACTTTGCACCCCACCATGATGCGTGCCAAGTCATATTAGATTTTTGAAGAAATTTTGAAAATGAGAAATCCCTCTATAACCTCTCTGACGACCCGACAATGATTTCTGTTGACGAATTATTGTTATTCAGATGTACATGGATACTTTGCACCCCACCATGATGCGTGCCAAGACATATTAGAGTTTTGAAGAAATTTTGAAAATGAAAAATCCCTCTATACCCCCTCCAACGACCCGTCAATGATTTCTGTAGACGACTTATTGTTATTCAGATGGAAATGGATATTCTGCACCCCACTATGATGCGTGCCAAGTCATATTTGATTTTGGGGTAATTTTGAAAATGAGAAATCCCTCTATACCCCCTCTGACGACCCGACAATGATTTCTCTTGACGAATTATTGTTATTCAGATGGACATGGATACTTTGCACCCCACCATGATGCGTGCCAAGTCATATTAGATTTTTGAAGAAATTTTGAAAATGAGAAATCCCTCTATAACCTCTCTGACGACCCGACAATGATTTCTGTTGACGAATTATTGTTATTCAGATGTACATGGATACTTTGCACCCCACCATGATGCGTGCCAAGACATATTAGAGTTTTGAAGAAATTTTGAAAATGAAAAATCCCTCTATACCCCCTCCAACGACCCGTCAATGATTTCTGTAGACGACTTATTGTTATTCAGATGGAAATGGATATTCTGCACCCCACTATGATGCGTGCCAAGTCATATTTGATTTTGGGGTAATTTTGAAAATGAAAAATCCCTCTATACCCCCTCTGACGACCCGACAATGATTTCTGGTGACAATTTATTGATATTGAGATGGAAATGGATATTCTGTACCCCACCATGATGCGTGCCAAGTCATATTTGATTTTTGAAGTCATTTTGAAAATGAAAAATCCTTCTATACCCCTCTAACGACGCGACAATGAGTTCTGTTGACGAATTATTGTTATTCAGATGATAATAAATATTCTGCACCCCACCATGTTGCGTGCCAAGTCATATTTGATTTTGAGGTAATTTTGAAAATGAAAAATCCCTCTATACCCTCTCTAACGACCCGACAAAAATTTCTGTTGACGAATTATTGTTATTCAGATGCAAATGAATATTCTGCACTCCACCATGTTGCGTGCCAAGTCATATTAGATTTTTGAAGAAATATTGAAAATGAGAAATCCCTCTATACCCCCTCCAACGACCCGTCAATGATTTCTGTTGACGAATTATTGTTATTTAGATGAAAATGGATATTCTGCATCCCACCATGATGCGTGCCAAGTCATATTGGATATTTGAAGAAATATTGAAAATGAAAAATCCCTCTATACCCCCTCTAACGACCCGACAATGATTTCTGTAGACGACTTATTGTTATTCAGATGGAAATGGATATTCTGCACCCCACTATGATGCGTGCCAAGTCATATTTGATTTTGGGGTAATTTTGAAAATGAAAAATCCCTCTATACCCCCTCTGACGACCCGACAATGATTTCTGGTGACAAATTATTGATATTGAGATGGAAATGGATATTCTGTACCCCACCATGATGCGTGCCAAGTCATATTTGATTTTTGAAGTCATTTTGAAAATGAAAAATCCTTCTATACCCCTCTAACGACGCGACAATGAGTTCTGTTGACGAATTATTGTTATTCAGATGATAATAAATATTCTGCTCCCCACCATGTTGCGTGCCAAGTCATATTTGATTTTGAGGTAATTTTGAAAATGAAAAATCCCTCTATACCCTCTCTAACGACCCGACAAAAATTTCTGTTGACGAATTATTGTTATTCAGATGCAAATGAATATTCTGCACTCCACCATGATGCGTGCCAAGTCAAATTGGATTTTTGAAGAAATATTTAAAATGATTAATCTCTCTATACCCCCTCTAACGACCCGACAATGATTTCTGTTGACGAATTATTGTTATCCAGATGAAAATGAATATTCTGCACCCCACCATGTTGCGTGCCAAGTCATATTTGATTTTGAGGTAATTTTGAAAATGAAAAATCTCTCTATACCCTCTCTAACGACCCGACAATGATTTCTGTCGACGAATTATTGTTATTTAGATGGAAATGGATATTCTGCACCCCACCATAATGCGTGCCAAGTCATATTTGATTTTGAGGTAATTTTGAAAATGAAATATCCCTCTATACCCCCTCTGACGACCCGACAATGATTTCTGTTAACAAATTATTGTTATTGAGATGGAAATGGATATTCTGTACCCCACTATGATGCGTGCCAAGTCATATTTGATTTTTGAAGTCATTTTGAAAATGAAAAATCCTTCTATACCCCTCTAACGACCCGACAATGATTTTTGTCGACGAATTATTGTTATTCAGATGGAAATAGATATTCTGCACCCCACCATGATGCGTGCAAAGTCATATTTGATTTTGAGGTGATTTTGAAAATGAAAAATCCCTCTATACCCCCTCTAACGACCCGACAATGATTTCTGTTGACAAATTATTGTTATTCAGATGGCAATGGATATTCTGCACTCCACCATGATGCGTGCCAAGTCATATTAGATTTTTGAAGAAATTTTGATAATGAAAAATCCCTCTATACCCCCTCCAACGACCCGTCAATGATTTCTGTTGACGAATTATTGTTTTTCAGATGGAAATGGATATTCTGCACTCCACTATGATGCGTGCCAAGTCATATTTGATTTTGAGGTAATTTTGAAAATGAAAAATCCCTCTATACCCCCTCTGACGACCCGACAATGATTTCTGGTGACAAATTATTGATATTGAGATGGAAATGGATATTCTGTACCCCACCATGATGCGTGCCAAGTCATATTTGATTTTTGAAGTCATTTTGAAAATGAAAAATCCCTCTATACCCCTCTAACGACCCGACAATGAGTTTTGTTGACGAATTATTGTTATTCAGATGGAAATAAATATTCTGCACCTCACCATGATGCGTGCCAAGTCATATTTGATTTTTGAAGTCATTTTGAAAATGAAAAATCCCTTTATACCCCCT
The DNA here is from genome assembly GCA_958502065.1 of Chrysolina americana. Taxonomy (NCBI): domain Eukaryota; kingdom Metazoa; phylum Arthropoda; class Insecta; order Coleoptera; family Chrysomelidae; genus Chrysolina; species Chrysolina americana. The sequence goes on along the minus strand of OY293415.1, from coordinate 48,055,071 downwards.
CTAACGACCCGACAATGATTTCTGTTGACGAATTATTGTTAACCAGATGGAAATGAATATTCTGCACCCCACCATGTTGCGTGCCAAGTCATATTTGATTTTGAGGTAATTTTGAAAATGAGAAATCCCTCTATACCCCCTCTAATGACCCGACAATGAACTCTGTTCACGAATTATTGTTAGTCAGATGATAATGGATATTCTGCACCCCACCATGATGCGTGCCAAGTCATATTGGATATTTGAAGAAATATTGAAAATGAAAAATCCCTCTATACCCCCTCTAACGACCCGACAATGAATTCTGTTGACGAATTATTGTTATTCAGATGGAAATAAATATTCTGCACTCCACCATGATGCGTGCCAAGTCAAATTGGATTTTTGAAGAAATATTGAAAATGAAAAATCTCTCTATACCCCCTCTAACGACCCGACAATGA